>JAAALK010000285.1:37506050-37825834 GCA_019279435.1 Zizania palustris | reverse complement strand
ATTCCCCTGCTTGAAACTAAGTACCCTAGCAGTTTTCATGCTTGTGCTCCGAATATACATTTTTCCGGATTGAGGCGTACTCCACATGCTCGGAGGCTCTCAAATGTTTCAGCTAGATCTAGGCTATGCTGGTGCTTTAGAGCACTTTTTATTACAATATCATCCATATAGGACTCGACATTCCGGCCTATCTGATGACCTAGAGCCTTAGCTATTAAACGAGAAAAGGTGGCTCCGACATTCCGCAGCCCAAAAGGCATTCTTACATAACAAAATACTCCGGAAGGAGTTATAAAGCTTGTCTTGGCTTCGTCTTCGCGTTTCAGCCATACTTGATGATATCCGGAGTAAGCGTCGAGGAAACTTAGCAATTCGGAGTCGGCTGTGGAATCTACCAGCTGATCTATTCGGGGCATCGGGTAGGGGTCTCGCGGGCATGCTTTATTTAATGAAGTGAAGTCAATACACATGCGCCACTTGTTCGAGTCCTTCTTCCTTACAAAAACAGGGTTAGCCAGCCACTCGGTATGGGCTACCTCCCTGATGATGCCAGCTCTTAACAATTTTTCTACTTCGGTTTTGGCGAGGCTTGCTCTTTCTGCTGACAGCTTTCGGAGCCCCTGGCGTACTGGCCTGGCCTTCAGGTTGACGAGCAGACTATGCTCGATGATGCTTCGATCGACCCCGGTGATGTCTTCGTCGGTCCAAGCAAAGACGTCCAGATTTCTCCTGACGACTTCTTCTAACGAAGTAGCTATCTCCGGGGATAGCCCTCTGCTGAACTGCACTGGATACTCTTTGCCATCTTTTGAAATTATTCTTGTTTCGACATCACCCTCTGGGCTTGGCTTGAGTGAGGATCCCTTCAAAGGGTTCGAGGCCTCTGGCACTTCTTCGATGCTTTCCGCCACATTATGCACTTGCCGGGGATCCAACGGTTGTCCATGGCCATATTCTGTCCTTCGGGCTACAGCTTGGTGTTGGGGGAAAATATCTCATCTTCGGGTTATTGCCGAAGCAGCATTAAGACAGCCAACTAGTTCGAAGATTGTCCGAAGATCATCTTCGAAGATGCTCAGAACCTCGTTCGAAGCCCGAAGACAGGCACTAGTTCGAAGTATGTCTTCGAACTAAAGCCCTTCAAGATCTTTTCTGCCAGCTAAGATGGAAGACTTATCTTCTATCCTATTAGATTAGTCTTTTACCATTTTAGCCCTATTAAGGAAACCGAATAGTTTCCTTAATGTCGGTTGTAATAGAGGGGTAAATAGGTCTTTTCCTTAATGTTTAGGCCTATAAATACCCCCCATTTCACCCTGTAATAGGGACCGAATACAAGTGATTCAATACACACTTTCGAACTATTCTAAGCTATTATCCTTTCGGAGGCTTAGAACAGTTTCTTCACAAACACTTCGTTTGTTAGTTTCTTTTCTACAGAAACCTGTTAGCGTAATCTTTTACGCCAACAGTTGGCGCCGTCCGTGGGGAACCTAGTCCGAAAAACTTCGTTCTCTACCAACTTCTTACATCATGCCTCCTAAGCGGAGCGCACCTCGCAATCCCACTCGGAGGTCCTCTCGGATCTCCGGAGAGATACCCTTCGACACAGTCGAAGTCGGAGGGTCTTCGACTATCCCTCCACCTCAAACTCCGCAAGGGGCTTCTATCCCTCGAGGATACGAAACCTCTCCGCCAACCCCTTCCATACTCCGACCGTCCGGAGTCATTCCGCCACCCTCCATTCCGATTCGAACTGATCATACCAGTTCTCAAGACCCGGAAGGTCCTTCCGGAGGGGATGAAGATAGCCTTGGAGACATGGCCACTCAAATGGCCAACCTTCAAGCTGAGGTAGCAAGGTGGCGACAAGAGGCTGCGAACAGGCTTCGCTCTCAAGCCACCCCAGCTATTCCCGAAGTGCCCGAAGACGACGATCTTGGTTATCCCGAAGCCCCGGAGAACGCCTCTTACGACAATGAATCTCCGTTGCATCCTGAGCTGCAGAAGGTTCGCTTCGATCCGAAGTTTAAAACCTCGAAGCTCTGCAAGTATGCCGGAGATGAAGATCCCGGAGAGTTCGCGCGTTCTTATGCCCTAGCGATTGAGGCTAGCGGCGGAGACAGAGACACGATGGCGAAGTGCTTCCCATTAGCTCTTCAAGGAGTGGCGTTGAGATGGTTCTGGTCTTTAAAGCCAGGAACAATCAATTCGTGGTCACAGTTGAAGAGGAAGTTTATAAGTAACTTTCAGGGCACCTTCGTGCCTCCCATGTCAACAGGAAGACTTTTCCAAGTGAAACAGCTCCCCGGAGAAACATTGAGGCAGTACTTCAAGCGCTTCGCTCACACGAAGTAGCAAATTCGGGGGCTGTCCACATCCTCGGTGGTTGATGCGGCTCGGGAAGGCGTCAGTCATAAAGGCCTTCTGGATAAACTGCATCGGAAGAGCATCACCACAGTATCACAACTGATGTCATACTTCGAAGAGTATGCAAGGTCAGAGGAAGGTTGGCTTCGGAGGACTGCTGCTGCTTCAACGGTATTGCAAGAAGTTAAAACAGAGGTGAAGACTTCGGCACAGCCGCAAGAACCAGTCTTCGAAGTGCAGCATGAGCGAAGAAGAGGGCAAAAGCACCCTCGCTCTGAAGTCTTGAACATTGCACCCCCACAGAAGTTTGCACCAAGAGCTCCACAATCTGCGGGGAACAAGTCCAGCGGCTGGAGGCCGCCAGGGAAAACGGCTGGCAAGGGCCAGACCCTTTTTTGCTGTATTCATGGAGAGAATCGAAGCCATGCAACTGACACTTGCAAGGCTATCCTTACCCTAAGGGGAGAATACTTGGAAAGAACTTCGGGTCGAGGCAGTACCGACCGAAGTCCAGCAGCAGCGCGTCCAGACCCGGTCCAGGCTGTGGCACGGATAGAAAATTTTGATGCTGCAAGGCACCCTCCGGTGGCCAATGTTATGCCACCTCCGAAGCAAGAGGAAGGGCAAGATAGAGGAAAGAGAGTAGTTCTCCCTATCTCCGGAGGAGGTACCCTCGGAAGCATGTCCAAGAGGCAGCGAAGAGAGTACGTTCGGGAAGTAGGCCATATTGGGACTTCGTCATCTGCAGCTGCAATGCCGGAGTGGTCTCATGTTCCAATATCTTTCTCTGCGGAGGATGCAGCTGGTATTAAGTTCCCGCATGCAGATCCATTGGTTATCACTGCTGATATTGCAGGGACTGAAGTCCGAAGGGTGCTAATTGACGGAGGTAGTTCGGCAGACATCATTTTTGTGCAAGCCTTCGATCAGTTATGCATTTCCCGGAAGCATCTCCTCCCAGCGGCTCGTCCTCTGCAAGGCTTCGCAGGACCTCCGCTTGATGCACTTGGCCAGATAGGCTTGGAAGTAACCTTCGGAGAAGGTTTACTAGCCCGAACTGAAGAAGTTATCTTTGATGTGGTAGATGCCCCGTATGCTTATAATGTCATCTTCGGACGGGGCATGTTGAATCAGTTCGGAGCCGTGGCGCATCACAACTACTTGTGCATGAAGATGCCCACGCAAGCGGGAGTCCTAACAGTCTTCGGAGATCAAGCCATGGCTCGGAGGGCAGAATATGGTCACGGTCCTCCTCTTGATCCGAGGCAAGTAAATAGTGTCCAGGATAATGAAGAAATTTTTTCAGCCTCCTCCGAAGCCTCGAAGAAGTCATTTCCGAGACCAAGTCCCGAAGGAGAGATTGCAACGAAGATCATTGTCAAAGATGGTAAAGAATACACTTTTCAATTTGGTAAAGATTTACCTCCTGAAGTTGCAACTTCCTTGGAAAAGGTCGTAGAAGAAAATTTGGATGTCTTCGCTTGGTCTGACGAAGATATCACCGGAGTCGATCGGGATATTATTGAGCACAGTTTGCTTGTAAACTCGAAGGCCCGGCCTGTTCGACAAGGGCTCCGGAAGATGTCCGCAGAGAGAGCTGCTCTAGCTAAGGACGAAGTTGAAAAACTGTTGAAGGCTGGGATTATCAAAGAAGTGGCCCATACAGAATGGTTAGCCAACCCAGTCTTCGTCAGAAAGAAGTCTTTCGGGAAGTGGCGCATGTGCATTGATTTCACATCTCTGAATAAAGCGTGCCCACGTGACCCCTACCCCATGCCCCGAATTGATCAACTAGTTGACTCCACTGCAGGTTCGGAGTTGCTAAGCTTCCTTGACGCGTATTCTGGTTATCATCAAATATGGTTGAAGCGCGAAGATGAAATCAAGACGAGCTTTGTAACTCCTTCGGGAGTCTTCTGTTATGTAAGAATGCCCTTCGGCCTAAGAAATGCCGGGGCTACTTTTTCAAGATTAGTTGCTAAGGCTCTAGGTCATCAACTAGGCCGCAATGTGGAGGCCTATATGGACGATATTGTAATAAAGAGTGCTTTAAAGCACCAACATAGCCTAGACTTAGCAGAAACATTCAATAGCCTTCGGGCATGTCGGATCCGTCTTAACCCCGAAAAATGTATATTCGGAGCTAAGGCTGGAAAGTTGTTAGGGTACTTAGTTTCAAGTAGGGGAATTGAAGCTAGCCCTACTCAAATAACTGCGCTGCAGAAGATGGCTCCTCCGGAGAATTTAAAGCAAGTGCAAAAGCTGACTGGACGTCTGGCCGCACTTAGCAGGTTTTTATCAAGATCTGCGGAGAGGAGCTTGCCAATATTTAAAGCTTTGAAAGGGTCCGAAGATTTTGCATGGACACCGGAGTGTCAGAAAAGCTTCGAAGACATTAAAGATTATCTCAGCAATCTTGCTACACTCACGGTGCCTGTTGCGGACGAAACCCTACTTCTGTATCTTGCAGCTACAGGTTCAGCTGTCAGCGCAGTCCTTGTCAGAGAAGCGGATATCAATGGGAAGTTGGTCCAAAATCCTGTCTATTTTGTATCCGAAGCATTGTCAGGAGCGAAGACAAGATACTCCGAACTTGAGAAGTTCGTTTATGCTCTGATAATGGCTTCGAGGAAGCTAAGACATTATTTTTTGGCTCATAATGTAATTGTACCAACTTCGTATCCTTTAGGAGATATGCTCCGAAGCAAAGATTCCACTGGAAGGATTGGAAAGTGGGCAGTAGAGCTAGCACCCTTCGGCATATCTTTCCTGGCAAGGACAACTATTAAATCCCAAGTCCTAGCAGACTTCGTAGCAGAGTGGACTCCACCTGCGAAGTTAACTCCGGAGAAATCAGATGATGGAGTTTGGATTATTTACTCCGATGGGGCTTTCCAAGCATCCGAAGCAGGCATTGGGGCAGTATTGATTTCACCGTCAGGGCAAAGAGCAATGTACTCCGCAAGACTCAACTTTAAGTCTACCAATAATATAGCGGAGTACGAAGGGATTTTATTGGGACTCCGGAAAGCACGTGCTCTAGGGGCTACAAGGATAATTATAAAAACAGATTCTCAGATAGTAGCAGGGCACGTAGACAAAAGTTTTCAAGTCCGACATCCACAACTTGCAAAGTATTTAGAAGAAATCCGCAAGATCGAAGCACACTTCAAGGGTATTTCCATTCGGAGTATACCAAGAGCTGAAAACGTGCAAGCGGACATTTTAGCGAAGGCTGCAGCCGGAGCTGTGGATGTGCCTGACGAAGCTTTCTATGAGGAGCTCAATGTACCTTCGGTGCCACAAATTGCCTCTGCGGAGATTCTTTGCATTCCTAGTGCAGATTGGAAAAACTCGATCATAGAACTCTTGCAAGGAGGAACAAATTTGCCCGAAGAGCCCCAATTGTCAAGATTAAAGCTCAGAGCAAGAAACTATCAGTTAATCAACGGTATATTATACAAGGCCGGAGTATGTTCCCCTCTACTCCGATGTATATCTCAAGCCGAAGGCCAAGAAATTCTTCGAGAAATTCACGAAGGCCTTTGTGGAAGCCATTTAGCCCCTAGAGCTCTGGCAGGAAAAACACTTCGGCAGGGGCTTTATTGGCCCACAATAACAGCTGGTGCGGAGAGCTTGGTCCGCACTTGTCAAGGATGCCAGTGGATGGGTCGACGGAGTCATCGCCCACCAACAGCCCTTCAAGTCATTGCTCCGGTATGGCCTATGGCCAGATGGGGTATGGATCTAATTGGTCCCTTTCCGTTAGCAAAGGGAAATCTGAAGTTCGCAGTGGTAGCTATTGAATATTTTTCTAAGTGGGTAGAAGCAGAGCCCTTAACAGCTATCACTTCGAACAATGTACAGAAATTCTTCTGGAAGAATATTATTTGCCGGTTCGGAGTGCCTAGATATCTCACAGTTGATAATGGAACACAGTTCGACGCAGAACCCTTCAGGAAGTTTTGCGAAGACCTAGGCATTCAACTATGTTTTGCTGCAGTGAGACATCCTCAGTCGAATGGAGCCGTTGAGCGAGCCAATGGAAATATTTTATCAGGGCTAAATCGAAGAATAGTAGGATTATCAAAGGGACTGTGGACCGAAGAGCTTCCGAAGATTCTATGGTCCATTCGGACTACACAAACAAGGTCCACAGGTTTTACTCCGTTCAGACTACTATTCGGAGATGAAGCTATGACTCCAACGGAGCTCAAAGGGGGGTCATTTCGCAGCACCGAACCGGACATCGAAGAAGAAAGACAAGCTTCGTTAGATTTGTCAGAAGAAACAAGACTTCGGGCTGTAGCTAATTTATCAAAGTATCATCAGCAGACGAAGACTTGGTATGACCCGAAGGTTAAGCTCAGCGAGTTAAGGCCGAGTCATCTTGTTCTACGAAGCATTATAGCACCAGGGAAGTTAGGCAATAAATGGGAAGGTCCATATCTAATTGTCCGCTCAGGGCGCCCTGGTTCATTCAAATTAGCTAATTTAGAAGGTGAAGAGTTAGCACATACTTGGCATGCAGAGCACCTAAAGCGATACTTCGCATAAGGGCTCCTTGTAATTCGCTTGTAATCACCTCTAAATTAATAAAGCATACACCCTGATAGTTGCCTTCCCCTCATACACTCCCAGCTTCCCGAGCGGACGCGCTGGAACCGTGGGGTCGACTGAGAGGGAAGTGTCTTTAAGCTGGGCTGTATTTCCGGACTTCGTACCCATAAAGTCGAAGCCTCCGGTGTGGTGGCTGAAATCCATCCGGAGCCCAAGCCACGGCTTGTAGGCATCCGTAAAAGAGCCAATACCACATTCTACGGAGTCCAAGCCATTGGCTGGTAGACTTCCGTAAAAAGAGCCGAAGGTGGCCAAAATCTGCGGAGTCCAAGCTGCAGCTTGCAGACATCCGTAAAAAGAGCCGAAGGTGGCCAAATTCTGCGAAGTCCAAGCCATTGGCTGGTAGACTTCTGCAAAAATAACCGAAGGTGGCTACAATCATACGGAGTCCAAGCCATTGGCTGGTAGACATCCGTAAAAAGAGCCGAAGGTGGCCAAATTCTGCGAAGTCCAAGCCATTGGCTGGTAGACTTCTGCACAAATAGCCGAAGGTGGCTAAAGTAAAACAACATTTGAGCCATGAGCTTCGAATGTCTGTTCATATAAGTCCAAAGTGACAAATTTCTTAAGACACTAAAGTGTCCTGAAAGTTATCTCAATTGATTTCTTTCGTTAAACAAAGGTACCAAGTTACCATTCTTCTGACTACAAAAAGTCGAAGGCATTTCATAAGATTTCAAAAGATCTTTAAATGACAGAGGGGCTCCGAACCCCCAAAAAATTGTACTCCGAAGTTTTTTCTTTGCGCATAACCATCTTTGAATACAGTTCGAAGTTGCTTATACCCAAAGAGGGGCTAGTAAATATGGAGACAATTTTAAATCGGCATTCATTATTAAAATAAATGTATTTACAGATTACATTATGAAAAATTGGTATCTATACCAAGAAGGAATCGGAGACCTCTTCGGTCCCGAGAGCTAGGGGTGGAACGACTAGTTCCAACATCGGAAGTTCTAAGAACTTTACGTTTAACTCTCTTCCTCCCCTTCGAAGCTCTAAAATCCTTCTGCTCTTGTTGAAGCTCGGCCCAAGTTCGAAGCCGTTCAGGGCTTCTTTCCCAGCTTCTAAGATCTTCAGATCTTTTATTTTGGGCTTCACCTTCGTCTTCGGACCAATTAGTGTCTTCAGAAGACGAGGTGTTTGCGTCAATCTCTTTATCTTCCTCTTTAATATAAGACAATACGTCTTTGATTACTTCGGGCGCAATAACGCCGGAGTCATCTCGAGGAATAAGAAATCGAGGACGCTTATAACTCTTTAGAAGTTCGAAGGTGTTCCACAATGAGCGAACTTCGCTGTTAAGCTCTAACACTTCGATATCTTCCATAAGAGGCAAAGCCTAAAAATATGACAAACAAGACTTTCATTGATAAATGTTTACAAGCATAAAGCTTTACATGGTTAGAAATCCTAAAATATTCCTAAACCTGCGGGTTCGAAGGAGGTTGACTGCTCGAAGCTTGGCTCCGAACTTGCTTCTGGCGTTGGCCTTCATCAATCCAAGCCTTGATCGCAGATCGACCTTCGGCTCTCCATGAAGTTTGAAAGGCTCGCCAGGCGGCAGCCACGCCTTCGGAAGGAGTCAAAAGTCTCGCGTCGTCGAAGATGATGGAGCCCTCTGCGCTCGGAGTAATTATTCGGCCCAAATCCTCATAGTAACGAAGTAATCCAAGGGCAGACACTTGTCCGGAGAGTTCTCCATAACGCATGCCTGCCGTCTTCATTTGCTTCGCTGCTCTTTGGATCCTCTTTAACCGGCGCAGCAGAGTCACATTGTCATCCGAAGGCAACCACCACTTTCTCACCTCCGGAGCCTACGAAGGTCTTCGGCTGACAAGTTGCTCTATGAAGTGCAGCGAAGATTTCAGCCCTCCCTTCACAACCTTCGGCTCTCAGCGCCCACTCGAAGATAGCTAATCTAGCTACAGCATTCGGAGATAGCTGGGGGAGGGTTACATGGAACAGGTCAAGTACTTCGGCCAAGAAATCCACAGCAGGGAGGCCCAAGCCTGCTTCGAAAAAAGCTTCGAATACTACAACCTCTCCGGGTCTTGGTGATGGAATCGATTCTTTGCCCGGCTTTCGAATCATAACTCCATTACTAATCTTTCCCCCTGCTGTGATTGCCAAAGACTCTCTCTTGCAGGTAGAAGGCCCTAACTCAAAGGACTGATCCAAGTATTTGGTCGACGGTGGGCACAGACCTTGGTCATCGGCGATTTGGGGATTTCTCCCCCCTGCCGCCATGGATGTTGCCGCCTGCGTCGAGGGTGCCGCCGCCAATGCTGCCGCTGCTGCCGCTGCGGCCGCCTGTTGCCGAGCCAAGGCCGAAGGAGGCGCAGATCCCTTGGTCTTCACCATCACGATCGCTGGATTGTTCTGAGGAAATGGAGGCTAAGGCTCAAGAAATCAAGGGCTAGGGCTCAAGAACTCAAAGGGCTCAAAAAGCTTTTGATTGTGAGAAAGCGGTGAAAAGGTAATCGGGTAAGTTTTAAGCCCTTTATTTATAGCCTAAGTGTTCCGCTTGTTACCGTTTGGGTTCTGCCCTTTCGCATTCTCGCCCGTTATTTTCCTCCGAAAATAACGGGTCGTTTAACTTCCGTTAGAAGAAACAGGCTAACGGCTATTTCTTCTAAGTCTGGAAAGTCTTCGATCTTTCTAAAGATACTTCTAAGTTACTTCGAATGTAATTTCTTCGAATGCCAATTCGAAGCGTATATCTCCACATAATTCGGAGATGATATAAATCTGTTAACCCCTATGCATGATTACTTTTCTTGCGTATACTGCTCTCCTAAACGTTACAGGTCAGCGGAGAAGCGTATTCGAGGGGCTACTGTTGGGGGAAAATATCTCATCTTCGGGGTTATTGCCGAAGCAGCATTAAGACAGCCAACCAGTTCGAAGATTGTCCGAAGATCATCTTCAAAGATGCTCAGAACCTCGTTCGAAGCCCGAAGACAGGCACTGGTTCGAAGTATGTCTTCGAACTAAAGCCCTTCAAGATCTTTTCTGCCAGCTAAGATGGAAGACTTATCTTCTATCCTATTAGATTAGTCTTTTACCATTTTAGCCCTATTAAGGAAACCGAATAGTTTCCTTAATGTCGGTTGTAATAGAGGGGTAAATAGGTCTTTTCCTTAATGTTTAGGCCTATAAATACCCCCCATTTCACCCTGTAATAGGGACCGAATACAAGTGATTCAATACACACTTTCGAACTATTCTAAGCTATTATCCTTTCGGAGGCTTAGAACAGTTTGCTTCACAAACACTTCGTTTGTTAGTTTCTTTTCTACAGAAACCTGTTAGCGTAATCTTTTATGCCAACACTTGGTCTCCTGAAATGGTAAGCACCCCACCTTGCGTGGGCATTTTGAGACAAAGATAGTTATGATGCGCTATGGCCCCAAACTGGTTTAGCATCCCCCGACCGAAGATAGCGTTGTAAGCATATGGGGCGTCGACCACGTCGAAGATCACCTCTTCTACTCGGGCCAAAGGCCCCTCTCCGAAGGCAACCTCGAGGCCTATTTGGCCGAGGGCATCGAGAGGTGGCCCTGAGAACCCTTGAAGCGGGCGGGCTGCTGGAAGTAGATGCTTCCGAGGTATGCACATCTGATCGAAGGCCTGGACAAAGAGTATGTCTGCGGAGCTCCCACCATCTACCAGGATCCTTCGGACTTCCACTCCTGCTATATCAACAGAAATGACCAATGGGTCAGCATGGGGGAACTTCACCCCCGCAGCATCACTGGCTGTAAACGAGATGGGCACGTGGGACCACTCTGGCATCCCTTCGGCGGAACTCGAGGTCCCAATGTGTCCGACCTCACGGACGTACTCGCGCCGCTGCCTCTTGGACATGCTTCCGAGGGTCCCCCCTCTGGAGATGGGCAGGACCACTCTCTTGCCGCGGTCTTGTGGGTCCTCCTGCTTTGGTGGTGGCATAATGTTGGCCACCGGTAGCCGCATGGGGGCTTCAAGGGCACCGGCTCGGGCCACAGCTTGTACAGGCTCCGACCGTGCCGATGGTGGGGCTCGATCCGAAGCACCCCGCCCCGCACTTCGCCCTAGGTATTCACCTCGAAGGGTTAACACCGACTTGTAGTCCTTCGTGTCATGGCTCCTATTATCGCCATGCACGCAACAGAAAAAACTCTGGCACCTGCCAGGCGCTCTCTCTTGAGGCTTCGGTGCTCCAGCCCTGAAGTTCTACGCCTGCTGGAAATTGGCAGGTGCCTTCGGGATGGAAGGTGCAATGCTTAGCACCTCCGAACGGAAATGCTTCTTCCCCCGCTTGTACTCGTTGAAGCGGTTGTCTTGTGGAGGTTGCAGAGGAGCAGAGGCTTCGGGCTCCCTTTTGACTTCTCGGAGGGTGGGCGATGGTGCTTCAGCTCGCCGAAGACAACCTTCCTCCACCTTGGCATACTGTTCAAAGTATGCCATTAGCTGCGCCACAGACGTTACCGGCTTCCGATGGAGTTTGCTGAGGAGGTCAGGGTTTAGCACCCCTTCGCGGGCAGCGTCGACTACCGAAGAGGTAGACAGACCCTTAATCTGTGATTTGGTGTGGGCGAAGCGCGTGAAGTACTCCCGGAGTGTTTCTCCCACCCGCTGCTTCACCTGGAACAAACTTCCTGTGGACATCGGGGCCACAAAGGTGCCTTGGAAGTTGCTCACAAATTTCTTCTTCAGCTGCTCCCAGGAACTGATCGATCCTGGCTTCAGGGACCAGAACCAGCGAAGTGCCACGCCTTCGAGTGCGAGGGGGAAGCATTTTGCCATAGTGCTTTGCACCCCTCCGCTTGCTTCTATTGCCAGGGCATATGAGCGGGCGAACTCTCCGGCATCCGACCCCCCGGAGTACTTGTGCAGTTTCGAGGCCTTGAACCTGGGGTCGAAAGGCACTCTTTGTAAATCCGGATGTAATGGAGACTCGTTATCGAAGGATGGATTCTCGGCTTCCTCCGGGACTTGGATAACTTCTGGGAGATTATGGGCACCACCGTCTTGAGGCCCTTCTGGAGTTTCGGTGGAAGCTTGAGTGCGGAGGCGATCGGCGACCTCTTGCCTCCACCTGGATACTTCCTCCTGAAGCCTGGCTAGTTGCGTAGCCTCGGTTTCAGGAAGGTCTTCGTCTTCGTCGTAGGGCACCTCCGGGTCTTGGGAGCTGACGTAATCGGTCTGAAGCACCATAGGAGGAGCTCGAGGGCCCTGGGGTGCTCGACGCCCAGCAGCCTCGGCGGGAATCGCCGGAGTAGCCACGAAGATGTCTTGGAGACGGAGGACTTTGAATGACTCGAGGGGTCGAGTAAAGGCCTTCGGGCTGCACTAGGAAGCCCTTAACTGAAGGGTGCGCGAAATCTTGAGACTCCGAGGCTCCCTCCGTAAGTGCTCTTCGAAGTGCAGTCAACAGCAGAGAACAAGCTTTTAGAACTTGGTTCCCCACGGACGGCGCCAACTGTTGGTGCAAATGTTACGCCAACAGGTTCTCTGAAATCAAGAACGAACAAACAAGGAGTTTGCGTTTTAGGACTATCTTGAGCCTCCGAATTGGATAATAACTCGAGATGCCCGAATGGGTATAAAGAAATAACTTGCTCTGGATCCCCCTTTACAGGGTACAAAGGGGGGTATTTATAGGTGAAAAAGCATAAGGAAAAGACCTATTTACCCCTAGATTACAACCGACATAGTGGAAACTATTCGGTACCACAAACAAGGTTATATAAGGTAAAATACTACAAGGTAGATGGATAAGCTGGACATCCCATCAATCATGTCCTTCGGCTTCGAGGCCTCCATCTTCCATTCGGAGGGTTCTCCAGGGCTTCGCACCACTGCACCCTTCGGCGTGGCGCCTCATACTTCGAACAACCGCTCACTAGCTTCGGAGTCCTCCTCAGCCTTTGAAGGATTAATCTTTAAGCCCTAAAAATGGAGTAATTTCCCCCAACAATTACGCTTCCAAACTCCTACTTCAGGGTTCTTAGGTACGAGTGTGCGTGTGCGCGGTTCTCCAACGATGACCGCTTTCCCCTTAGTTAACTCGACCTGTTCTGGCCGAATCAGCACTCTCTTTTTGTCGAGATCGATGGTGTTCATAGGAAAAGGGTCTTTGTCCAGCTTCATCTTTGGACTGGGGTCTACCTTCAATCGTCCTTCTTCTATGGACGATTGAACCTGTCGATGGAAAACATTGCAGTCGTTAGTATAATGCGAATGCGAATCATGCCACTTACAGTAAGGGTGTTTCTTTAGCTCGTCGGCAGATGGAATGACTTGGCCTTTAGGCAACCTGAGAAGCTGGTTCTTCAAGAGGAAATCAAATATTTTATCACACTTAGTTATATCAAATGAGTAATTGACCTCGCTAGGACGATTCTTGGTGGGAGACGGCCGTAACTCGGAGCAAGTGACAGGTTTAATCTTAGCGTTCCACACCCATTTGGCTTCGTACATGTCGGCCGAATATTCCTCCTCCTCTGACTCTTCCTCGTCGAAGTGTTCCACGACATGGACTTCAGCCCTAGGCTTGTTAAATGTCTTAATAAACTTCTTATCTTTAGCTCGGCCTTCATGGACCAGAGCCTGTTGCAAGACTTGGCTAACCTCTAAAAAGTGCTGGTTGTCTAGTCTCTCCTTAATCTCAGAACGCAACTCGCTAAAAGCTAGATCCGCCAAATCCCTTTCTAAAATATTAAGACTGAAACACCGATTTCTAGTATCTCGAAAATGCTTGATATACTCAGAGACACTCTCGCTAGATTTCTGTCTAACCAATGTTAAGTGTGAAAGCCTAAGTTCTGTTTCACCCGTGTAAAAGTAGTCATGGAATTTCTGTTCCAACTCAGCCCACGTTTGGATAGAGTTCGGCGGGAGTGCCGAAAACCAAGTGAAAGCGGTGCCAGATAGTGAGAGAGAAAATAGTCTAAGTTTTAAAGCGTCCGACCCACTAGCTTCTCCACACTATGCTAAAAATTAGCTAATATGCTCTAATGTGGTTTTGTTACCCTCACCATTGAACTTGGTGAATTCGGGGACTCTATATCCGCGAGGGTAAGATATTGTATCGAAATGATCAGGGTACGACTTCCGGTAAACCCTAGCTCGACCCCTAGGTACGAAGCCAGTGCACTCCCTAAACAGTGCACAGATTCGCTCCTCAATGTCATCTTGACCCGCTGCCTACGCATGTCTCTCATGTGGGGGCGCGATGCGTGGTGGGATGTCAGTGTGTCGGCCATGGGTTTCTGCCAAATGCGCTAGCTGCATGACGTGCTCGGGTCTACGTGTTTGTGCATGTGGTACGGGCAGCGTGGGCAAGGCTGGCACCGGCGTAGGTGGAGGCGTCACATGGTAGGCGGTGCCGGCTTGGCCGTAAGCACAAATATTGGTCTCGGCCATGGATGGTGAGGCTAGAGACATAATGGTTTTGCCAGTACTACCGTCAGTTCTGCTGTAAATGTGATTTGTCGGAGGTATACTAGCAATAGGAGCTGGGGGTACGGCCTCGGTAAAGCGAAACCTTCTAAGCGTCACCTCTACTTGAGAGCTAACTGCCAAATCTAAACGGTTGGCTAGCGAAGCGCTAACAGCTTGATCTACTGACGCGGCTATCTTTTGCTCAATTTCTAAAGAAGACAAATGAGGTGATACCGGTGTTACCTGGATCCGAGCAAGGTCGGGGACGTTGATGTCGCGCTTGATGAAGCCCACACGTGTCTTGACGTGGCTCCCAAGCATGAGGTCCTGGAGTTCCTTCATCTTAGCCTCGATCTCTGCTCGGTCTTCAGTGGGAATATCCTTGAGGGTAGGTATCATGATGTTGCGGTTGTCGATATCCATGCCTCCCATGGGATCCGTCGACGAGGTAGACATAGTAGTCATCGTAGACATGTCTGCGACTAATGTAGATGTACTTGTCATGTTTGCGCAGCTGTCCCTAGCGGAGTCGCCAAAAAGTGTGTTGACACGAAAATGTGCCCCCGCACTTGGGTCAGTTCGACGATCCAAAAGTGTGCGGATACTTAGGGACAAGCCTAAGCATAACACAACACTAACATCGCGTTCCGACTACCCTTATCCATGGTAAGGGGGTGGAGTCGCCAGGTAATCAGATCGCATAGAAATAATCCAATTAGCCGAAAGAAATATATAAAACAGAACAAATCAGCAAGCTGAGCGGAGCCTGACTGATTCGAAGTGTATAGTGTGAAAGGTATCCCCGAAGGGTACCTTCAGCGTCTGGTGCGAAGTATCCCGCCAAAGGGTACCTTCGGTGTTCGGACTAATCTGGCTGAAGACAGGCTTCGAACAGATCCTAACGCAACAATCACCTACGAACAGCGGGGTTCGGCGCGAAGTCTCTGATACACTAAAATAACTTAGATGCAACACGCGGGCATGACTTCGTCTGCCACAGGGTACAAGCGTGGCGAAGCCTGTCGTGACGAAGCCTGTCGCGAAGTGTGTTGGCATGTGGGACTTGGTCCAACCGACAATTGCGTGACGGTCCGGCACGAGTAGTTGAAGTAGTAATCTCGCCGAGGAGTGTTCTGGCAAACTCCAAAACCAATCTCTTGGCCCCAGACACCTCTGGCGAAGTGGCTCCGAACGATGAAACCTATAACAGAACAGATATCAAGTGCCAATTCGGCCTGGGGACCGAATTCTGCTAAGTGTTGCACTAGGGGCGAAGGTATCAATCTGTTACGCAGATTAGCAGTTTCACAGGCGAAGTAACAAGGTGATAGCAATCTATTACATAGATTAACAGATACTTCACAAGCGAAGTAACAAGGATTACCACTGTTCCGAAGTGGCTGGCGGAGGGCTTCTAGGCAAACCCACGAAGATTGTAGAAAGTAAAGGTAAAATAAAGGTATGGTTCAAAGCTAGGGCTTTGTGTTGATTTGTGTGTGTGTGTGTGGGGGGGGGTTAATGAACTGGCCTCACCCCTATATTTATATGGGCTAGACTTCTAATATCTAAGCCTAATCTGATAGGATTCAGCCTAATCTCACGTAGGGATAAAATGTAATAGAATCGGACTCATCTTTTATCTCCGATTTCCTACCCGAAGTGGGCCTTCGGCCAGGCCCACCAAAGCCTGCTCCTTAGGCCGAAGCTTCGGTGAGGTGGGCCTCCGAAGGCCTTTGGGTCGAAGGTTGTAGGCTCGCTGGAAGCTTCCGAAGCCCACAGCTTGATGGGCCTTCGGCCCTGTAGAGCTTTGGCCTTGTCAAGGACATGTGTATTTTCGGCCCAAATTACCAAAATTGATATTTTGATAATCTTAACCATTAATGCCATTTTTTGCTATCAAGAGGTTGTTTTATATTGGTTTGTTGAATGTGGTACCTTCTATAGCGAATTGTGCTATAGAAGGGATAAAATAAGAGCTTAAATGTAATGAACAATCTAGTGCCACTTGTAATAAGCCATGAGTTATTTTGGAAAAACATCTTCTAATTCCCTTTTTTTATATATACATGGGAATATTATTGTCTTCAAAGATGGCTAACAACCAGAACTGGTGTTCCAACAACGAGGAGGGAGCTGCCAACGGTCTGCCTAGGAGCGTTGTGCCCAACTGGGGTGCAATGGGCCAACGCCAATCAGGGCTACCGACTGCCAATCATCCCACACTGGCGGAGATGATGGCTAATCAAAACCAGTTGATCACCACCCTCCTGACATAGATGCAGCAGCAGCAGGCTCAGTTGGACCATCTGCAGCAGCAGAACATGGAGCGAGCCCCTCATCAGCAAGCCCTCGCACCCGCCCCCGTGCCTCAACTCTTCGAGTTTTTGCGCGTGAGCCCCCCCGTCTTTTCGAGCACAACAAACCCAATGGAGGCCAGCGATTGGCTAAGGACCATCGGTAAGAAGTTGGATCTCCTCCTATGCTCGGACCAAGAGCGAGTGGTGTTCGTCGCTCACAAACTTCAAGGACCCATCGTGGAGTGGTGGGATAACTATCGTGAATCTCAACCTGAGGATCATGAGGTATCATGGGCGGAATTCACCATTGCCTTCTGAGCCGCTCACGTCTCCACCAGAGTCATCGCTGTGAAGCAGCAAGAGTTTCGGGATCTATAACAAGGAAATCGGACTGTCATGGAGTATCTCCATGAATTCAACTGGTTGGCCCGATATGCGCCAGAGGAAGTTCGGACGGATGCCGCTCGTCAGGCCAATTTCCTTCGGGGACTAAAGGATGAGCTGTCCATCCAGCTCACTGCCGCAGACTATGCCGACTTCCAACGGTTGGTAAACAAAGCTATTCTTCAAGAGACTGAATAGAACAAGTTGGATCTCAAGAAGAGAAAGATGATCGCCTTCAAGCTTCACCAGGGGAATATCCAGAGACTCCGCTTCGTCCCTCCACCTCAAACACCCACCTACCATCCTCGACTCATCTACAAGCCACCATACGTTGCCAGTGGCACAAGTACCAGAAATCCTTGCCCCACTCCCCTAGCTCCATCCGCCCCACCAGCACCAACCGCGATGACCGCCATGCTGAGAGACCAGAATGGCAAATCGGTCATCTGCTTCAACTGCCAAAACGAGGGGCACTACTCCCACCAGTGCCCTCACCCCAAGCAACCCCAAGGCGCTGCACCCAACCAGGCGATTCGCACCCGAGTCAACCACATCAATGCTGAAGAAGCCTAGGAGGCCCCTGAAGTCATGCTCGGTATGTTCACATCAAATTTCATACCCGCAGTAGTATTGTTTGACTATGGGGCAACACATTCTTTCGTATCCAAAGATTTTGTGAAAATAAATAACCTAGAAGTACTCCCTCTACTCGCACCCGTGATGATCGGCACCCTTGGCAAGAAAACTCTAGCTAATCTATTCAGCCCAAGGATAAGGATAGAAATCCAAGGGGTGTTATTTTGGGCCGACCCAGTCCTTATAGATTGTAAGGGCCTAGACCTCATCCTAGGTATGGATTGGTTGATGAAGCACAAGGGAATATTAGACTGCGCCAGCAAGTCCATCACCGTGACCAGCTATGAAGGAGTTTCTGTCACCTTCAAAATGGCTACCCGTGGCCCGAAAGGAGTGTCACTTCACTAGATGATGATAGAAGAGGTACCTGTGACCCGAGAATACCTAGACATCTTCCCAGAGGATCTGCCAGGGATGCCACCCAAGAGGGACATCGAGTTCAGAATTGAGCTTGTACCCATAACTACACCCATCTCCAAGCGCCCGTACCGTATGGCCACAAATGAGATAGCTGAGGTGAAGAGTAATATTGAGGAGCTCGAGCAGAAGGGATACATCCGACCGAGTACCTCACCTTGGGGTGCACCGGTCATCTTTGCCATGAAGAAAGACAAGACCAAGAGGATGTGTGTGGATTACAGAGCTTTGAACGAGGTGACCATCAAGAACAAATACCCATTGCCTCGAATCGATAACCTGTTTGATCAGTTGAAAGGATCCTCGATGTTCTCCAAGATCGACCTCAGGTCAGGCTACCATCAGCTAAGAATCAGAGAAGAGGACATCCCCAAGACAACCTTCATGTCCCGTTATGGATTATATGAGTATACTGTGATGTCCTTTGGATTCACGAATGCCCTCGCATTCTTCATGAACATGATGAACAATGTCTTCATGGAATTCTTGGAGAAGTTTATTGTGGTCTTCATCGACAATATCCTCGTCTATTCCAAGATCAAGGAAGAACATGAAGCCCATCTCCATCTGACCTTGGGGAAGTTAAGGGAGAAATAGTTGTATGCCAAGTACAGCAAGTGCGAGTTTTGGTCATCCGAAGTGAAATTTCTCGGCCACGTGATATCTGCCAGAGGAATAGTAGTGGACCTGACCACCGTGGAAGCAGTAACCAACTGGTTGCAGCCAACAAATGTGTCCGAGATCTAGAGTTTTCTTGGACTGACCAGATATTACCACAGATTCATTGAGAACTTCTCTAAGATAGCCAAACCCATGACCAAGTTGTTGCAGAAAGAAGTGAAGTTTGAATGGACCCCAGAATGCGAGGAATGCTTCCAGACCCTCAAGAAGCTTGTGTCAGGCCCGGTCCTAACCTTGCCAGATATACGAAAGGACTTCCACGTCTACTATGATGCCTCTCGACAAGGATTGGGGTGTGTCCCGATGCAAGATAGGAAGGTGATATCGTACGCCTCTCGTCAACTGAGGCCCCATGAGTTAAACTACCTAACTCATGACTTGGAGTTAGCAGCAGTAGTTCATGCACTAAAGATATGGAGGCATTACCTTGTGGGTAACAGGTGCGAAGTCTTCACTAACCACAAGAGTCTTAAGTACATATTCACCTAGCCAGATCTAAACCTCAGACAGAGAAGATTGTTGGAACTGATCAAGGATTATGACTTAGGCATCCATTACCATCCAGGAAAAGCGAATGTGGTGGCAGATGCTCTAAGTTGGAAGGGATACTGTAATGCCATCATGGTACAAGATCAGGCCCTGCTGCTATACAAGGAGATGGAAAGGCTGAACTTAGGGATCACCACAAAGGAGTACCTTGCTGCACTAGAAGCAAGACCTATCTTGATGGACCAGATCAATGAGACACAGAGGGAAGACCCCAATATTTTAGAAATCAAGAAGAATATGAGGAGGGGTAAAGCCCCAAGGTTCTTTGAAGATGAGAATGGTACCGTATGGTTCGGAAACAGGATATGCGTGCCTAGCAAGCTCGAGCTGAAGGCTCTCATTATCAAGGAAGACCATGAGATGCTATACTCCATACATCCCCGGAGTACCAAGATGTACTAGGATCTAAAAGAGAAATATTGGTGGGTCAGCATGAAGAGAGATATAGTTGAGTATGTTGCAAGGTGCGACACTTGTCAGCGAGTCAAGGCAGAACACTAGAGACTTGTCGGGTTATTGTAGCCCCTCAAGGTTCCCGAGTGGAAGTGGGAAGAAGTAGGAATGAACTTCATCACGAGACTGCCAAGGACCCAAGCCAGATATGATTCTATCTGGGTGATCATCGATCGACTCACCAAGGTGGCTCATTTCATTCCCGTCAAGACGACATGCAATGGCTCGAAGCTAGTTGAGCTATACATGACCCAGATCGTGTGCTTACATGGGGTTCCAAGTAAGATCATGTCCGACCGAGGTAGTCAGTTCACCTCCAAGTTTTGGAAGAACCTTTAGGAAGAGCTCGGCACCAGGCTGAACTTCAGTATAGGTTATCATCCGCAGACCGATGGTCAGACCAAAAGGGTGAACCAAGTGTTGAAAGATATGCTTAGAGCCTATGCTTTAGACTTCGGTGGAATGTGGGACAAGAGATTGCCTTATGTAGAGTTCTCCTACAACAACAACTATCAGGTCAGCCTGCAGATGTCACCATTTGAGGCGCTATATGGACGTAAGTGCATAACGCCGCTACTTTGGGATCAGACTGGGTAGTCACAGTTATTCGGGATGGATATTCTGCGAGAAGCCAAAGATAAAGTTAAGGTCATTAGGGATAGGCTAAAGGTAGCTTAGTCCTGCAAAAGAGTTATGTTGATAACCGATGAAGAGACTTAGCTTTTGAAGAGGGCGATTATGTCTACCTCCGAGTCACTCCCCTCCGAGGTACCCAGAGGTTTAACATGAGAGGAAAGTTAGCTCCCCGTTATGTTGGACCCTTCCAGATCGTTCGATGGCAAGGAGAAGTTGCATATCAGTTGGAGCTACCACCATCCTTGGCAAGAGTCCATGATGTGTTTCACGTCTCTTAGCTAAAGAAATGCCTCCGAGTATCCAACGAACAGGCAGACCTCCAACATCTCAATATCCAAGAGGACCTAACCTACATCGAGAAACCGATTCAGATCCTAGAAATCAAGGAAAGAGTAACCAGGAGCCGAGTAGTGCACTTTT
Source organism: Zizania palustris (assembly GCA_019279435.1). Taxonomy (NCBI): domain Eukaryota; kingdom Viridiplantae; phylum Streptophyta; class Magnoliopsida; order Poales; family Poaceae; genus Zizania; species Zizania palustris. Next base: position 37,804,940 of record JAAALK010000285.1, on the reverse strand, counting down.
GTATGGTTCAGTGGGATAACCACCCCATCGAGGAAGCCACCTGGGAAAAAAAGAGGAAGAGCTAAAGACCAAATACCCCTAGTTATTCGAGAAGCTTTTCGAATCTCGAGGATGAGATTCTCTATAAGGGGGATAGGTTTGTAACAACCCAAATTTCCAAAGGTAAAAATAGAATTTATAAATATACTTTCTGGAAAAGGATTATTTTTAATTTTTCTTAAAGCTAAAAATTCCAAATAAATAGGAATCTAGAGAAATAATCCAAACCAGGGTCTGAGAAAATTATGTTACGATCTTAAGACCAAGATATATTTTTGAGAATTTTCATAAATTTTTAGGACCTTTGCTAGGAGCCCAAAACTTTTAAATCAATTTCAGCAATTATTTTTATTCAGAAATTCATTTTTAACAGTAATGGGCCGCATTCCCCCCTTCTCCGTCCACAGGCCGGCCTAGCCCACTCAAACCCCGTGCCCCTCCCTAATAGGTGGAGCCCACCTGTCAGCCTCCTCCCTCTCTCCGCGCACGTGCCCGAGCCTGGCCCCACCTGTCGGTGCCAACCCACTCGCCCGCACCCACCGCTGACTAGGTGCCCCCACCAGTCAGTGTCGACCGTGGCCGCACCCGTGCCCTCATGCCCCGCTGTTAGTGCCCCCCACTATCAGCTTCATCTTCACCGCATCACCCCGCCCCCAAATTGCACCGGCCGAACCCTAGCGCCACGATCCCACCATTGCCGGCCCCCTTCCTTCGAATTGACGCTGACATTAAAACCCCCGTGATCTTCTCACCGTTTCCCCTGGTTTCAATGCGTTTAAATCCTGAGATCACCGGAACCGTGTGCATGGTAGGAGCTCACCGAAAAATTGGAAACCCTCCCTTGGATTACCATGTTGCACCTCTAGCCAGCGCTCGCCGTCGCCAGAGCCCTCCATCGCCGACGTCGACTGCACCAATGTGACCACAGTCACCTCCCCAACCTCGGTACCCCTGCGTTCCCACTGAAGTCCACCAGAGTACCGTCCCCCTTCGACCTGAGGCCTCTCTGCCGCACCCGCACGTTGCCGGCCACCACTCGATGACCGCAGGCCCCCGCATCAGTACCATCATGCTCCCCACATTGTACAATTTCCTTTTCTGCACTCATTTAGGACTGCTGGCCATCACCGTCGCCGCTAGCCCATCGCCACCCCTCGGACGTCGTCAGAGAAGATGACCGGCATGGGTAATTACCCGTGCTGTGTCGGATTCAACCTCCACCGCTTGATCTGATCCGAGCGGTCGAGATTAAAACTCACTCGGGTTCGATCTGGACTGCTCATCTGATCGAAGCGGTATCACACGCTCTCAGCCGTTAGATCTTCATTAAATCTATACCGTAGATCCGTACCGGTTCGGTTGTTTTAATCTCAGCCATTAGTTTTAATTTAAAATACACGCCTCACCCTCGTGCGTCTGATCATGATCCAACGACGATCCGCAGTCTGGCTCACGCGCACAGTGCGCAGGTTAACGGTGGATTCGGCTCATCGTGGATCGGCGACTGTTTTAGGATTTAAATTAAATTTCATAAATTGATTTAAACTTCAAAAATTCATAACTTCTTCAAATTAACTCCAAATTTTACCATTCAAATTTTAGAAAATTCACAATTTTATTCTCTATAGTCTGGACCAATTTACTAGGCATGTTTGTACTATTTATTATTCAAAATAAAACCAAGAATATTGTTTTAAAACTTTAAAAATCCATATTTACCTCTTTTAACTCCAAATTTCATCATTTCAATTTGAGAAAGTCTCTCTTCTATTTTTCTACAACTTTAGTCAACTTAAGTGAAATAATTGTACTGTTTATTTTTGGTATGTTTAAATTATTTGTTGTTCTCGCTTTGTGTGCCATGAAGACTATGACGCCGTCGAAGAGCCGGAGTATTACCTGGAAGTTCCACCATCATCATTTGCTGAGCAAGGCAAGTCACCACCACAATATTTGAGCATATTGAACCTACTTTTCTTAAAATATCGCTAAAACCCATAGGTTATAAATGCATTAGTCAAATTGAAAGCCTTACATTATATTTATTTAGATCCCTGACCTTGAAGTGCAAACCCAAGCCATGCCATTGAGCCAAAAACTCCTTGTCACTAATATAGTATTACTAATAGATAGTGTCCAATGTATCGACACAACCGCTATAGGATAAAAACGAGTCGTAGAGATTTGGATTCTATTATATGATCCCCGTTATTCCCTCATCCCTGGAATTCTGGTGGTCTTGGAGTTATGGTTTAGTGTGATAGCATGGTCGGTTCCGGGTGCAAGCGAGGGCATTGGTTAGTCACACCCAGGACACTATAAGGTCCGGTCCGCGAGATCCATTGCAATACACTTCCGTACTAATCACAAGTCTAATGGGTAAGTCCTAATTGGAGGTATGGGGCGTTCCAACTTGAAGCACCATTTGGAGATTGGTCAAGCAGCACCTGTGGGTGACTTGTACTGACGAGGCACAAAAGGGGCCGCGACGTTGGTCCAGTGCGCTGTCACGTCAGTGAAACCTAGAGTGGCTGTTATTGGGTTGGAGCGTATCATGCTAAAGGTTTTGGCATGAGTTCCCGTGGTATGGGTCATCTCGTTACACTTTGGTGTGCGGGGATGAGTGCGTGCCTTGTGGGTACTGTAGTGCACCTTTGATCAGAGTTTAAATTTTTTCGAAAAGCCGAGCCCATGGTCAAGGGCGGGTTGCATGACATCTTGCAGTTAGTTTATATTTATGAGTGTTACATGATGAATTGGCATGTAAGGACTGTTGAGCGAGGAGGGCTGACTGTACTCCTTGAGTTAGAAGATGTTGCTTTGTTCATGTTTATTATTCAGTACAATTAAACTTGACTACATTAAATGCTGTAACTTGAAAATGTACTTTTCCGCACTTTAAACTCTCATCTCCTTGTTATTACCCTGCATTACTATTGCATTCTCGGTGGATTGTTGAGTACTTTTGTACTCATACCTGTTGGAAAACACTTCATAGACATCGTACTATGAGGAGGATGGTCTAGAGTAGCGACCCAGTCAAGAACGATAGACTGGCAGAGATGTCCATCACATAGTTTTATTTTCATAGTTTCTTTTAATTTTATATTTATGTAATAATGTGGTTTTGCGAACCATAGATAATTGACCGTATGTACGTTGTCACTTGATGGACATCTTGTTATTATTGTTTTTCTGTGGAAATTCAATAATGTCTGGATTTTATTAAATCCGAGCACCTTACATACACTGATGTCCTGATGAATATTTCTCTCCACACTTAAAACACAATCCGTTTTCCCTACGAAATTCCTTCAATTGTTGAGGCTTCCAAATTTCTCCTGACCCCACTCTCTGGTTTGTCCATCACCTTACTCACCACACCCTGCTTTGGACTCCATTTTCTCTTCGTCTCAGCGAGTTCAGTAAGGCTTTCTTTAGCTAGAGCTAGATGGTATGCATGACTCAACGTCTTGGGAACTTGCGATTGTACATGCAACCTTATCTCCTCCTTCAAGCCCAACACAAATTGCCCTACTAGCCATAATTCACATGCAGCCATGGGATCATACAACCGTATCTAGTACAGTAGATTATCAAATTGACTCTTACAGTCGTCCACTATACTTACTTGTCGTAATTTCAACAGTTCATTCATCTTGATGTGCTCCAAATCAGCTTCAAATTCCTTCAAAACCGCAACACTGAATTCATCCCAGGTATGCCTTCCCACCACTTATTTCTATGCCTTGTACCAATGTGCTGCTTTGTTGATCATGTTTAGTGATGCCACCGACACTTTATACTACTCTAGTACTTGATACATATCCAAATATGTCAAACAATGATCGATCCATACACGAGCATATGATCCGTCAAATTTCATCAAATCCATTTTCGGGGCACCCATCTCTTAGGATAAGAGTCTATTTGTCCTCTATCCCTTTCTAAACCATCCATCATTCCTAGAATAGTAGCAGGAGGCACAACAGGAGATTGAGTACTTGAAATCTCTGTTTCTTGCGCTGCTCCAGTGGTCGTCCTCGTCGTCCTCGCCATGGTCACTTGTTCTAGCTGCACTTGGTTGACTACCGACTGCATCTGATCCATCCTCTCCCTTTGTAGCTCCAACTTGAAATCGATTTGCATCAATTTCTCTTGTATCTGGTCGATTCCTTCCACTTTAGCTGCCAGAGCAGTCACCGCCTCTAGAACTCGCTCCTCCATCGCTGTAATAGTCTGTCGAACTTTCAAGGATTGTTTCGCCCGATCGATGTGCCTTCCGACAATCGCTGAAACCACTCGAGAATTATAGGTCCGATGTGGTACCTAATCCAGAGGCAGAGATTTTACTAGCGAATCGTCGGTCGCCAAGATCTCGGCTCTAATACTAGATGTTATGTTCCATCGGTGGTGAGCGAGTTCACTGGAGTTTTGCAGGAAAAGCTCGTCGCCAACACGGTCACCAAACACGCACGAACACACGAGAGATAGGGATAATTCTATTATGATATTTCTTGTCCCCCAAACATAAGTACAACCACTCCCCAACAGCTTTGGCCTCATTTTACGTCTCCTCCCCTGAGTTTACATCCTGAGTTTTACGCTATTACTTATACAAAACATATTACATTCAATCAAACATTCCTGCCATTCGCAGTCGCCGTTCCAGTTGCGTCCGCCGCTGTCACTGATGGCACACCCGTGACACACTAGCATCATCCAAATATGCATTCCTGTCTATCTCTCTATCTAAAGTCTGAGCTACCGCCTGGCGGAGAGAATATTCAAACAGATAGCAACGAGCGCTCCGGCTGTCCTGTACTCCTCACTCCTGGAGCTAACATCTAAACCACCGAAGAGAAAACACAGGCTCCAGTCCTCCACCTCCTCCACACAGGCTTTCCAAACCGCTAGCCGGCCGCCGGAGGTGGCTGAAAACTCAGGTAATCAGTTTATACTGTTATCGGTCAGTAGTTATCCCAAATACAACTGATGACAAACTAGCTAATTGGTTAATATTGTTATCAATCAGCAGTTAGCCCAAATACATCCGACGACAATTCGGCTAATCGATTAATACTGTTATTACAGACCATATCAACTCTGCTAATCAGTTAATACTATTATCGGTCGGCAATTAGCCCAGATACAATGGATAACCGTTCAACGACGAAGCAACTGATAGGGATGAATATGGATGTCAAAAAATCCGAATTATCCATATTCGTATTAGAATAATTGTAAATACGGATACCTGTCATCGTATCTAAATTAAATATAGATAACATTCGGAAACATCTGGATTCGTTTTACAAATGTGGATATGAAAACATATATCTAAATTCTGCTGAATGTGCATATGAAAATGGATATATTCGTATCTGTTTTATGATTTCACACAAATTAAACTTGGACTCAAGATGTTATGATATCACAATATTAATGGTTTATTTATTATTTATATAATTATGGAATACTTAATTTAGTGAATATTAATATGCATGGTTTATTTATTTTTTATATAATTATGAAATACTTAAGTTAGTGAGGGTTTTTTAGCAATACAAGGTAGTATGATATTTGCAACTTTGTTTGTGCTTGAAATTTTTTTTACACTCAATATATAACATAACTTATAGTATGTAAAAATTTTGTATTTTTCTAGATCTATTTGCTATTTTTAACTCATTAATTGTGTTTCTAGGATTTAAATAAATTGAAATATGTGAAATTTGAACTACAAGTACCTAAAATAATGCACTAAAATTTATAGAAAAATCAATTCACTATTTTATATCCATTTTTAGTTCTTATGCACTAAATTTAAAGAAATTTTTAAAAAATCTATCTTATGACACTCTATCTGTAATATGGAGCTTAAGGGTTTTTTAATTCTAAAAAAATCAAATAAAGTCTGAAAAATACTAGATTTTTTATGGTGTTATAATATTATACGTATATACTATGATAAAACTTTGAAAATGTTTCAAGAAAGTGGTCATACAGGATGTTAAGAAACTTTAGATTCTCTTAAGAGGAAATAGAGTTTTGAGAATGAATAGGTTATGATTGAAAGTAAATTGATGGTTAAAGTTTTGTTTGAACTTAAAACTTTTTATAATCAAAATACAACATATCTCATTCCATATAATTTTTTTGTATTTGAGAAACCAAGTGAGGTTTTCACGGTGGTTCCAATTTTGTGATCAGTGATTGACGAAGTTAGCTATGGTGCTTGTTGGGTGCTTATGTATGTGTTGCATGAAGGTGTGTGTGTGTTTGTGCTTGTCTCGTGTATGCAGGGTTGAGATACTTGTCAACTGTTGATGGCAAGTGATCAGGGTTAGATAGGGAGTCTAATGCTAGATGGTCGAGGATGCTAGTCGGAGTTGAAAGTGACCTCAGATGTACGCATGGAGATGAAGCAAGACATGGGATAATGGTTGATCGAGACGAGGTGTTGATCAAGTCAGCGAAAGGGAAGCCAGTACAAGTGACAAGGCGGCTCGAGGGATCGAGAGTGGGAGAGGCTTGCTGGCAATCGAGCTCGCAGACTGACGACAAACGTCGATGATCTGGGAGGCTTTGTCGGTTTTTGCTGAAAACCATCTCATCTCTAAATGTCTTTAAATTCCAATAAATAGGAGTTTATATTAGTTTAGTAATTTAGATTAAGCGTAAAATTTTAGTATTTTTCAGAATTATCAAAATTCTGAAAATATATTAAAAGTAGAAGGTCAATGTTGTAATAAATTAGAGTCAACATTAGTATATTTTTTAGAATTTGTAATTCTGAAAATACACCATGGTATTTGGGTAAATACTATCAATTTTAACCCTAATGGCATTTTGGGGAATACTTTAGTAGGTGAGCCTATATAAAGACCCCCATGCCTAAGGGTTAGGGTTGCCCACTTTAATTAGAACCAGAAATTTACTTTCAGCCATGCTATTATCTTCTCCAAAATTCCTATTCATTTTGATGGTATGAAGTCTTGCAAGTTCTTTTCTATAATTTGGATTTGTTTTCATGTTGCATTATTTCTTACAAAGAACAGTGCGCCGCATCACTGTTTCTTTTGTCAACTAAAGAACAACAGAGCTTTAGTGTTTCTCTTTTCTGATTTCCAAAGAAATTGTGTGCCGTCATTGTTACTTCTATTTTCCTAGGAATACTCCAATGTCATGTTTCTTCTGTCATCGTATTAAAAACAGTTCGTTGGCTCTTTTGGTTCTCTGTTCCCCGTGAAACAGTGTGGTATGATCCTGTAGCTTTTGTCAACCAAGCTACTAATGTGCCCCACCACTGTAGTTTCTGTTGTCTAAGAAATTTCTTACTGCTGCCCAGTTGTTTCTTTTTGCTGTTCAAACAAGTGTGTTGCATTCTTTTTGCTATCCTAGAAACATTTAGCCAAAGACTTGGTTCTGTTCCACCGTTCCTATGAAGCAGCTACAAGAGCATGTAAGCGATGTGCCGTTCTATAGGTGTCTTCTTCTAGGGAGTGAACAAACAACATAGGAATCACAAGGTTGGTAATCCTTGTTTTAATCTATTGATTTGTTGACTTTCTGTAGGACCAAAAGTAGCGACCAGAGGGGGGTGAATGAGCGCCTAAAAATTTCTTGCTAAACTATATCCTAATCCCAACACCCAAACGAACTTAACCAGACAAATAATATTAGCAAAGAAAATTACTGGAACTAAAGTTGTCTAGCCTAGCAATTACCTAGCCTAGCAATTACCTGTGTCTTAATTGAAATGATATTAAAGATAAACTAAAATAAAAATACTGCAGTAAGTAAAAAAATTAGATAAATCACGAAATATTTCAGTCTAGAGATAAAATACTAATTAAGTGAATAAAACATGGATCATTCAAAAATTTAATTCAATAATAAACCTAAAAATATTGCACATAAAAACTAGGATAAAAATATTACTGCACCTAATAATAATTTTTTTCTTTTCATATGAGCAGATTAAACAAAAATATTTAAATGAATAATATGAGATAATTAATAAGAATCCAACAGATTAAAAATTTAGCTACGAGATTAATTTTTTAATTAAAAACAGATAACTACGAGATTATTAACTAGACTTAGTCTACCTAAAAAATAGGAGATTAAATCTACTTACCTGCATGCCGATCTGCGAAAAAGAACTGCGCCGTGAAAAAAACCTCGTCGTCGCCGGCCGAATACACGTGGGATGCCGCAACTCCCTGTCGCCTAGGCCTGCATAGCTTCTGCGCCAAAGAAAACCAGGTCGTGCTTTGCCTTGCGCGTGCGCCGTAGAGAACACCGCCAGCAGCCGGCCTGCCTCTGCTTTGCTCGCTGGCGCTGCAGCTTTCTGTAGGACCAAGAGTAGCGACCAGAGGGGGAGGGTGAATGGGCGCCTAAAAATTCTTTCGAATCAATGGCCTGCTCCCAACACCCAACACACCTCAAAAGACTCAGCAGGAAAAAGTAAACAGATCAAAGCCTAAAAGTATCTAGCCTATAAACAATCGGTGTCCTAGACAAAGAAACACCAACACAGTGCTGAAAGGAAGATTTAACAAAGCATTTAAGACATGGGCAGATCAAGGTTCTCAAAAATAACTCATCACAGCAATTTATCTAAGTGCACGTAAAAAGAGATGATTCTTACTGTTCAAATATTTGTCTCATGTTTGGTACTTGACGAAGCCTGTGCGGTGCGAAGCCTGTAGTTGTCGAAGCTGGCTTCGAAGTACGCAATGTCAAAGTCTATAGTGAACGTGTCGAAGCCTGCTTCGAAGTTGACGCGCGAAGGCTGATGGAGTCGAAGCCTGTTCGAAGAATGTAGTACCGAAGCTTTTGTATGTCGAGCCGGAGTGTGCTTCGAAGTTGACAAAGTCCAGGCAGTACAAACTAACGAAGTATGCAGTCACTGAAACCTACTTCGAAAAATACTGAAGCCTATCCATTCGAAGTGTTGCCTTCGAAGTGAAGACATCCGAATGAGGTATACTTCAGAACTATCGAAGCACCTTCAAAGTGCCAGCTTCGGATCGAAGTCCACAAGGAAGAAAAAGTGATAACGGAGTCTGACTGAAGCCAGCAGAAGAAGACTAATTCGAAGCCTACACTCCGTTAGGAAAGCGAGGCTACCAAGAAAAAAAACAGGCTTCGCTGCAGGAAGGACAGACTTCGCTACAGGAATCCCGAAGCCCTACAGACCTCCGCCTACGACAACCTACGATTAAATTACAGACTTCGAACGCAGAACCACAACTTGCAAAAGTTCTAGGCTTACTGAGCGAAGGCTTCAGAAACAGTGCGACTGACTACAGTAGGAACAAAGCATGAAACTAGTACCTAGACTGTCATTAGACTGTGTCGCCTATTCTAGGTACTCATCAATTCTGTGCAAAGGGAGAACAGGCCTACTGCAAGACACAAAGTCAAAAGCCTAGCAGATAGGGGCTAGAGAAGAAGGCAGTGCTGCTGCCACGCAATGAACACCTAGAGGCAAACCAGCTGAACATAGAGAATAACTTGCACACAGAATTAAAAACCACAAAACAGCAAAAGCTATTCCTAGCTGCAAGCTAGTAAAACATCTGTAGCAAAACGCAGGCCTGCAGCCACTGCAAACTCCTCTTGATCAAAGAAGTACTCAAGTGCCTAGCATATAGCTAGAATCAGAACCAGAGGACTAGGTACTACTTCACGAAACAAGACATGCCATAGTTAAATAACATCCAGGAAGAAATCAATCAGTAGAAGAAAAGTACCGTGCGTTAGAAAACAAAACTGGATAGGCACACAAATCAAGATGAATAAAATAACTTCGCAGCGTGATGTTCTGTGATTCGACGAGAAACAAATCACGAAACAGATGAACTAGTGAAGAATAGAGGCAAGAAACTGGCGGCGGTGCTCTCACGGAACAGGAAGAGAACGAACAGACTAAAACCAAAAGTGACCCAAACTTTAGTGAAAGTAAACTTGATTTCAGAATGGGTAACACTAACCCTAGGGATTGGGGCCCTATTTATAGGCATCCCAATAGCCTAGGAATATTCCAACAGACCCTTAGGGTTTTTTATAGACGCTGAAATAAATGGAAAAGACCGAACTGCCCTTAGGATATTTTTACAGACTCAACTGACTGACTGTGGGCCTAAGGACAAAATAGTAAACTCCGATTTACAGATGACTTATCCGGAAGCGGAGCTTTCGTAGCGACTATGACTTCGCTCCAAGATGGTTCGATCCAAGATCAGCGGTTGTCAGTTTTGCGGCGAAACTGACAAAGCGTCCACCGACTTTGCACTAGGTACCTGGATTGGGCCGCCCTGATTCCACAGCTCTCTCAGCCTGGCAATCACTCACCGCTCGTGTACCTAAGTCAATCCTGATCAATAGCCCAGTGAATCCTCTGCTGCTCCTAGCCCATGTACCCGGATTGGGCCAGCCCCACTTCGTAGCCCCTTTGCTCGACAGTCGCTTGCTGCCCGTGTACCTGAGTCACATGCGGCCCAGACACAGCAGGTCTTCTCTTCTTTAGTCCTCTTTCACTTCCGCTGACAATGACTAATCACATCTGGAGCCATGAGGCCCATGCTCTTCAGCATGGCTCCTCAATCTCCCCCTTGATGAGTGCATTGTCAACACTTCTCTTCATCAGCTCTCCAGTACCTGTGAGCACATGTGGAAACACGAAAACAAAGCATAAGAAAACAAAGAAGAAGAAAATAAAGTAAAACTTTAACCCTAATGACCGAAAGCCGAACAAAAGCACAATGTTGTGGGAAAATACTTCATCCTTAGGGCCATTGCTGAAACAAGACAAAGGCAGGTGATTTAATCGGAGGTTTCCAGCATCTAACTCCGGAAGTATACTAGAACAAGTTCGAAGGATAGAGGCGAACTCTAGTTCGGAGTATATCTTCGAATATTGACTCTTCAGAGAGTTTCTTTGCCAGCTAAGATGGAAGACTTATCTTCTTTCTCATTAGATTAGTCTTTTACCATTTTAGCCCTATTAAGGGTACCGAATAGTTTCCACTATGTCGGTTGTAATAGAGGGGTAAAAGGGTCTTTTCCTTAAGGTTTTGGCCTATAAATACCCCCCGTTTTACCCTGTAATGAGGATCGAAGACTAAGTTATTCAATACACATCTTCGAACTATTTTGAGCTATTATCCACTTCGGAGGCTTGAAATAGTTTACTTCACAAACACTTCGTTTGTTAGTTTCTAATCTCTAGAAACCTGTTAGCGTAATCTTTTATGCCAACAGTTGGCGCCGTCCATGGGGAACTTAGTCCAAAAACTTCGTTCTCTACCAAGTTCTCAAACCATGCCTCCCAAGTGGAGTTCAGGTGGTAGTCCTACTCAGAGGTCCCCTCGGACCTCCGGAGTAAGATCTTCGAACAAAGTTGAGGTCGGAGGACCTTCGATTTTTCCTCCACCTCAGACTCCGGAAGGAATTCCCCTTCCTCGAGCATACGGAGTCCCTCCCCCAACTTCATCCATACTTTGGCCAACCGGAGTTCCTCTTCCACCTCAAGTTCCACTTCGAACTGATGCGTATAGTTCTCAAGACTCGGAAGGTCCTTTCAGAGGAGATGAAGACAATCTTGGCGATATGTCCGCTCAAATGGCCAGTCTCCAAGCTGAAGTAGCGAGGTGGCGGCAAGAAGCCGCAGATACGCTTCGTTCTCAGGCCACCCCGGTCATCCCCGAAGTGCCCCAAGACAACGAACTTCCTTATCCTGAAGCCTAGAGAACGCTTCCTTCGACAGCGAGTCTCCACTACATCCTGAGCTACAGAAAGTGCGCTTCGATCCTAAGTTTAAAACTTCGAAGCTTTGCAAATATGCTGGAGACGAAGACCCTGGGGAGTTCTCCCATTCTTATGCATTAGCAATTGAGGCCAGCGGAGGAGTGCGAGACACCATGGCCAAGTGCTTCCCTCTATCTCTTGAAGGGGTGGCTCTACGATGGTTCTGGTCCCTGAAGCCAGGGTCAATCAGAACCTGGGAGCAGTTAAGGAAGAAGTTCATAAGCAACTTTCAGGGTACCTTCGTACCCCCAATGTCTACAGGAAGCCTTTTTCAAGTGAAGCAGCTGCCCGGAGAGACTTTAAAGAAATTTTTCAAGCGCTTCGCTCATACAAAGTCGCAGATTCGAGGGTTGACTACATCCTCCGTAGTTGATGCAGCTCGGGAGGGAGTTACCCGTGCGGGCCTCCTTGATAAACTTCACTGGAATAGATATCTTCTGTTGCTCAGTTGATGTCTTATTTCGAAGAGTATGCAAGGTCAGAAGAAGGGTGACTTCGGAGAACTGCTGCAACTCCGTCAATCCTGCAAGAAGTCAAGATGGAAGTGAAGACTTCAACATCGTCGCAGGGGCCTAGCTTTGAAGTTCAGCATGACAGGCGTCGGGGGCAAAAGCATCCTCGTTCAGAAGTCTTGAACATTGCACCTCCGCAGAAATTCGCCTCTAAGACTTCGCAACCTTCAGGAAGCAAGACCAGCGGCTAGAGGCCGCCAGGGAAGCCGGCTGGCAAAAGCCCAGGCCTTCTTCTGATGTGTCCATGGTGAGAATTAAAGTCATGCAACTGATGCGTGCAAGTCTATACTCGCTTTAAGAGGCGAGTACCTTGAAAGAACTTTGGGTCGAGGCACTACTGACCGAGTTCCTCCTGGGGTGCGTCCATAGCCTGTTCAGGCTGTGGCACGTATAGATAACTTCGACCCTGCAAGGCAACCTCCGGTGGTCAATGTTATGCCACCTCCGAAGCAGGAAGATGGCCAAGATCGAGGGAAAAGAGTAGTCCTTCCCATTTCTGGAGGAGGGACTCTTGGTAGTATGTCGAAGAGGCAGAGAAGAGAATATGTTCGAGAAGTGGGCCATATTAGAACTTCTTTGTCCGCAGCTGCCATGCCTGAATGGTCCCATGTGCCAATATCTTTCTCCGCAGATGATGCAGCGGGCATTAAGTTTCCTCATGCAGATCCACTTGTCATCACTGCCGATATAGCAGGGACTGAAGTCCGGAGAGTACTGATTGGCGGAGGGAGCTCAGCAGATATTATCTTCGTCCAAGCCTTCGATCAACTCTGCATTTCTAGAAAGCATCTTCTCCCAGCAGCTCATCCTTTGCAAGGCTTCGCAGGACCCCCTCTCGATGTCCTCAGCCAAATAGGTCTGGAGGTCACCTTCGGAGAGGGCTACTGGCCAGAATGGAGGAGGTGATTTTTGATGTCGTGGATGCCCCGTATGCATACAATGTTATCTTCGGGAGGGGCATGTTGAATCAGTTCAGAGCTGTGGCGCATCATAACTATCTGTGTATGAAGATGCCCACACAAGCGGGAGTGCTCACTATTTTCGGAGATCAGGCCATCGCGCGAAGAGCGGAATATGGTCATGGCCCTCCCCTTGACCCAAGACAGGTGAATAGCGTGCAAGGCAACCCGGAGGATATTTTTGCTCCAGGTGAACCTTCGAAGAAGTCCTTCCCAAGGCCAAGCCCTGAAGGGGAAATTATAACGAAGGTTATTGTCAAAGACGACAAAGATTATTCATTTCAGTTTGGCAAAGATTTGCCTCTAGAAGTTGCTACTTCGTTAGAAAAGTAGTTGAAGAGAATTTGGATGTCTTTGCCTGGTCCGATGAGGACATTACTGGAGTCAATCGGGATGTTATTGAGCATAGTTTACTTGTGAACCCGAAGGTTCGGCCTGTCCAGCAAGGACTGCGGAAGCTATCTACGGAGAGGGCCATCCTTGCTAAAGATGAAGTGGAAAAGTTTCTGAAGGCTGGGATTATCAGAGAAGTAGGTCATACGGAGTGGCTAGCCAACCCAGTCTTCGTTAGGAAGAAATCTTCCGGGAAGTGGCGCATGTGTATTGATTTTACATCTGTGAATAAAGCATGCCCCCGTGACCCATATCCCATGCCCTGAATTGATCAATTGGTTGACTCCACTGATGGTTCGGAGTTATTAAGCTTCCTTGACCCGTATTCTGGCTATCATCAAATTTGGCTAAAGCGCGAAGATGAAATAAAAACAAGCTTTGTAACTCCTTCGGGAGTCTATTGCTATGTGAGAATGCCCTTTTGCTTAAGAAATGCGGGGGCAACTTTTTTGAGGTTAATTGCTAAGGCTCTAGGTCATCAAATAGGCCGCAATATAGAAGCCTATATGGATGACATTGTAATAAAGAGTGCTTTAAAGCACCAACATAGCCTAGACTTAGCAAAAACATTTAATAGCCTTCGGGCATGTGGAATTCATCTTAACCCCGAAAAATGTATCTTCGGGGCTCAGGCTGGGAAGTTGTTAGGGTATCTAGTTTCAAGCAGAGGGATCGAAGCTAGCCCCACTCAAATAACTGCGTTGCAAAGGATGGCTCCTCCTGAAAACTTGAAGCAAGTGCAAAAACTAACTGGCCATCTTGCAGCACTTAGCAGATTCCTAGCAAGGTCTGCGGAGAGAAGTTTGCCCATTTTCAAAGCATTGAAGGGGTCCGAAGATTTTGCATGGACACTGGAGTGTCAAAAGATCTTCGATGATATTAAGAATTATCTCAGTAACCTCGCTACACTCACGGTTAGTGCAGCTACTGGCTCCGCTGTTAGTGCGAACGAAACCCTACTCCTTTACCTTGCAGCTACTGGCTCCGCTGTTAGTGCAGTCCTTGTTAGAGAAGTTGATTTCAATGGGAAGTTGGTACAGAATCCAGTCTATTTTGTATCCGAAGCATTGTCCAGAGCAAAAACAAGGTATTCTGAGCTTGAGAAATTCACCTATGCTTTAATAATGGCTTCTAGGAAGTTAAGACATTATTTTCTGGCACATAATGTGATTGTACCAACTTCGTATCCCTTGGGAGATATGCTCCGAAGTAAGGATTCCACAGGAAGAATTGGGAAGTGGGCTGTTGAATTAGCACCCTTCGGCATCTCCTTCCTGGCAAGGACAGCAATTAAGTCACAAGTGTTGGCAGACTTCGTGACAGAATGGACTCCCCCTGCAGTATGGGCTCTGGAGAAACCAAGTGAAGGAATTTGGACCATATACTCCGATGGAGCTTTCCAAGCATATGGAGCAGGTGTCAGAGCAGTAATAATTTCGCCTTCAGGGCAAAAAGCAATGTACTCCGCAAGGCTCAACTTTAAGTCCCAATAATATAGCGGAGTATGAAGGAATTTTGTTAGGACTTCGAAAGGCACGTGCTTTGGGGGCTACAAGAGTTGTTATTAAAACATATTCTCAAATTGTAGCAGGGCACTTAGATAAGAGTTTTCAAGTTCGTCATCCACAACTTGCAAAATATTTGGAAGAGATTCGTAAGATTGAAGCAGCATTTAAAGGGATTTCCATTCGAAGTATACCCAGAGCTGAAAATACGCAGGCTGATATCTTGGCGAAAGCTGTAGCCGGAGCCATGGACATTCCAGAAGAAGAATTTTACGAAGAGCTCAGTGCACATTCGGTAACACAAATCCCTTCTACAGAAGTCCTTTGCATTCCAAGTACAGATTGACAGAGTTCAATTATGGAATTGTTGCAAGGAGAAGCAAATTTGCCTGAAGGGCCACAACTTTCAAAGTTGAAGCTCAGAATTCGAAATTATCATATAATCAACGGTATTTTGTACAAGGTCGGAGTATGTTCCCCTCTGCTCCGATGTATATCTCAAGCCGAAGGTCAAGAGATTCTTCGAGGAATTCATGAAGGACTTTGTGGTAGCCATCTGGCCCCTCGAGCTTTGGCAGGAAAAACACTTTGCCAGGGGCTTTATTGGCCTACAATAGTAGCTGATGCAGAGAGCTTAGTCCGCACTTGCCAGGGTTGTCAATGGATGGGAAGAAGAAGTCATCGTCCACCAACAACTCTTCAAGTCATTGCCCCAGTGTGGCCCATGGCCAGATGGGGCATGGACCTTATTGGCCCCTTCCCAGTAGCAAAATGAAATTTGAAATTCGCAGTGGTAGCAATTGAGTATTTTTCCAAGTGGGTCGAAGCAGAGCCCCTCACAGCTATCACTTTGAATAATGTACAAAAATTTTTCTGGAAAAATATTATATGCCGGTTCGGAGTGCCTCGGCAACTCACAGTTGACAATGGGACACAGTTTGATGCAGAACCCTTCAGTAAGTTTTGGGAAGATCTTGGCATACAATTATGCTTCACTGCAGTGCGGCATCCTCAGTCTAACGGAGCTGTTGTAAGAGCCAATGGTAATATCTTGTTAGGGTTGAATCGAAGAATAGTAGGATTGGCAAAAGGATTGTGGACCAAGGAGCTCCCGAAGATTCTATGGTCCATTCGGACCACTCAAACAAGGTCCACAGGTTTCACTCCTTTCAGACTATTATTCGGAGATGAAGCTATGACACCAATGGAGCTTAAAGGAGGATCCCTTCGCAGCACCGAACCGGAAATAGAAGCAGAAAGGCAAACTTCGCTTGATTTAATAGAAGAAACAAGACTTCGAGGTATCGCTAATTTGTCAAAGTATCATCAGGAGACGAAGACTTGGTTTGACCCGAAGGTCAAGCTTAATGAACTTAAGCCGGGCCATCTCGTTTTGCGAAGCATTATAGCACCAGGGAAATTAGGAAATAAATGGGAAGGTCCATACATAGTTCTCCGCTCAGGACGCTCTGGTTCTTTTAAGTTAGCTAATTTAGAAGGCGAAGAGTTAACGCATACATGGCATGCGGATCACATAAAGCGATATTTCGCATAGGGGCTCCTTGTAACCATTTGTAAACACCTTCTGAATTAATAAAGCTCATGGTTCAGATAATGCCTACCTTTTAAACACTTCCTACTTCTAGTGGACGCACTGGAATAACGAAGTTGGCTGGGAGGGAAGTGTCATTAGTTTGAACCAATTTTTCGGACTTCGAACCACTGGTTCGAAGCTTCCGACGAGGTGGGAAAGTCACTGAAAACGGATTCCAAGCCACCATCTTGAAAGCATCCGTAAAAAGAGTCGAAGGAGACCAAATAATGCGGATTCCAAGCTCCGGCTTGAAAGCATCCGTAAAAAGAGTCCAAGGAGACCACTATGCATTCCAAACCACTGGTTTGATAGCATTCGCAAAAAGAGCCAAAGGAGGCCAAAACAAAACAGAGTTTGGGCTGATAAGCTTCGAATATTTGTAAAAAGAGTCCAAATTGACCAATCGTTTGGGACGCTAAAGTGTCCGGAAAGTTCATCCGAAGTGACTTCTTTCGAGCAAAAGGTACTAAGTTACCAGTTTTATGACTCCAAGTAGTCAAAGACATTTTGCAAGATTTTAATCAATCTTTAAGTTGTTGAGGGGCTCCGAGCCTCCAAAATTGTACTCCTAAGTCTTTTTCTTTGCGCCTAACCATCTTCGACTACACTTCGAAGTTGCTTACGCCCAAAGAGGGGCTGGGAAGTAGGGAGACAATTTTAAAAATCAATCTTTATTATTCGAACAGATTACATTACATTACGAAAAATCTGTGTCTATGCCAAGAAGGAATCGAAGACCTCTTCAATCTCTAGAGCTACCACTAAAGCCGGAACGACTAGTTCTAGAGCTGGGAGTCCTGATAACTCTGCGTTTAATTCTTCTTCCTCTCTTCGAAGCTCGAAAATCTTTTTGTTCTTGTTGAAGTTCAGCCGAAGTTCGAAGTCGCTCGGGGCTTCTTTCCCAGCTCCGAAGTTCTTCAGGCTTCTTTCCTTGTTCTTCAGCAATACCCTCGTCTTCAGACCATTCAACGTCTTCAGAAGACGAAGTTTCCAGGTTAACTTATTTTTCTTCCTCTTTAATATAAGATAATATATCTTTACATATTTCGGGCACAATCGCACCAGAGCTCTCTCGAGGAATCAAAAATCGAGGTCATTTATGAAGTTTTAAAAGATCGATGGTAGCCCATAGCAGGCGGAGTTCTTCGGTAACGTTTAATACTTCGACAACATCCATACGAGGTTGAGAAGCCTAAAAACACGATAAATAAATTTTCATTCATAATATATGAAAGCATAATTTTTACATAGTCGGGCTCCTAAAACAAAGCTAAACCTGTGGGTTCGGTGGAGGCTGGCTGCTCGAAGCTTGATTCCGAGCTTGTTTTTGGCGATGCCCTTCGTCGATCCAAGCCTTGATCATTGTTCGACCTTCGACTCTCCATGAAGCTTGGAAGGCTTGCCAAGCTGCGGCCACATCTTCGGAAGGGTTATGTAGTTGGTTCTTGTCAAAGGTAATGGGAGCCGCCCCCGAATCTGGTGCTATCGATAGTCCTAGATCTTCGTAGTAGCGAAGTATTCTGAGAGCAGCTACTTGGTCGGAGATTTCTCCATACCGAATGCCTGCTGTCTTCATCATCTTCGCAGCTCCTTGGATCATCTTTAGCCGTCATAGCAGGAGGACGTTGTCACTCGAAGGTAGTGTGCATTGGGTACCGAAGTACTCTAGAACACCTAAAAGATTGTTCATGACATCCGTGGCTACCTTCTCTAACTTCACCTTATCTTCACTTAAAGCATCCCTTAACGAAGTCAGCTCATCTACCACAGCAGATAGCCTAGCTGCCTCCGTAGCGAGAGAATTCTTCTGACTAAGAAAGTTGCTAGCTTCCTCCGTAGCTTTAGCCTTCTCCTCTTGAAGCTTAACTAGCTCATCCCCCGCCGTGGCGTGCTCTGCCCGCATTTTCTCTATCTCGGCCCGAAGCACGATTTGTTCATCTTTGAGTTTTTTATTCGCAGCCTCCAGACCAAGTCTGGCCTTCCTCTCCGCTGCAACCATTTCGTCTAAGCTGGAAATTCGAACTTCGGAGACGTTAAGACTCCTCTGGGGAGCAGTAACCCTCTCCTAAAGACGAAAGCTTCCACGCTCATTCGAGACGGCTGCAGCTCGAGCCAAAACTATTTGCTGTGAAGAGAAAAAGCAAGGTGAGAGATTATTCATAAGTTGAAATTAAACTTGTTTTGCAGATACTTCGTACCTAGTACGCTGCCCGTTCCTAGGTGAGGAGTCCATGCTGAATAGCGTGGGCCTCATGGCTCCAGATGTGATGAGTCATTGTCAACGATAGTCAAAGAGGACTGAAAAGAGAGAGAAGATCTGCTGTGTCTGGGCCGCGTGTGACTCAGGTACACGGGCAGCGAGCGACTGTCAGGCAGAGGGGTCGCGAAGTCGGGCTGGCCCAATCCAGGTACATGGGCTAGGAGCAGCAGAGGACCCACTGGGCTGTTGACCAGGATTGACTCAGGTACATGGGCGGTGAGCGATTGCCGGGCTAAGAGAGCTGCGGAGTCAGGACGGCCCAATCCGGGTACCTGGTGCAAAGTCGGTGGAGGCTTTGTCAGTATCGGCGCAAAACTGACGACCACTGATCTCACATCGGACTGTCCAAAGAGAAGCCGTAGTCGCTACGAAAGCTTAGCTTCCGGATAAGTCATCTGTAAATAGGAGTTTACTATTTTGTCCCTAGGCCCACAGTCAGTCAGTCGAGTCTGTAAAAATATCCTAAGGCAGTTTAGTCTTTTCCATTTATTTCAGCGTCTGTAAAAAACCCTAGGGGTATTTCTGCATTTTACCCTTTTATTGGGCTGCCTATAAATAGGCCCCAATCCCTAGGGTTAGGGTTAACACACTTTAATCTAAAAAATCAGTGTTCTTTCTGGTGATTTGTCCCACTCCGCCGCCACTGTTTCTTCAAGCACTTTACAGGAGATCGCATCTTCAGGTTTTAATCTCTGTGTCTCAGCCATCAAGTTTCGCAGTATATTCATTTAATCGTGCCTCGTGTTACGTGTCTATAGAAATCTTCTGTGGGCGATGGTTTAGATTTTATTTATTCTATGTTTTGAGCACTGAGAGTTCCTGCGCTTATAATTTATTGTGCTTGTTTCAAGGGTGTTCTGAGTTCTGTTTTTCAACAGGACTAGCCTGGGTGCTAGATGCTTTGTATTAGTTTTTTATTTACTAGCTGTTGCACGGTTGTTTTTTCTCCAAGCATAGTTTTTGTTCTCTGTACTAGCAGTTTTCTTGTCAAGGCTTTGATAGCTAGCCTCTGGTTTCTTTCGTAGGGTTGCTATAGGTTCTTCCATCTAGCCTGCTTCTCTGCTGTTCGCATCTGTGCACATGAGTGCCTAGAGGTGGCACAACAGCTGTAGGTTTCAGTTGTGTCTAGGTACTAATGTGTATTTGCTGAATTTATTTGCTGGACTGCAGCACGTCTTTGCTGTTCCTGACCAGCAGTACTCAGCAGCCCCTAGTCTCTAGCTTGAACAAGCTCTTCCTGGTGCTATTTTTGTAAGCAGAGTTGCTGTAGTTGTGTCAGGTGTTAGTCTTGGGAAGTTGTGTGTAGCCAGAGTTTCTAGCTCTCTTCGGAAAAGCTCTCATGGCTCTGAAAGGTTGCAGCACATAGCTTCGTTAAGTCTTTTCTGGGGCATACTCTGTTACTGAAGTGTATGAAATGTGTTGTTCGCGAAAAACAAAAAGGGGGCTAGGTTTCGGATGAATTTTGATTTCTTGGTGTGACCTTCACTAGTTTGTTTTTGCTCTGTCTCAGTGTGTTCGAAGTTTCCAAAGCACTCGTTGCCGAGTGTCGGACCTTTGCGAAGGCTGTTCGCAGTTGGCTCTGTTGGCTACTGTTTTTCGAAGTAGGAGCTTCGTTTGACGAAGTCTGTTTTCAGAGTATTTTTGTGAGCTTCGAAGACACCCTCCGAACAGCCCTCCGAACAGAAAGGACTCAACTGGCTTCGAAGTCAGAATATTTCGGAGGCTATCAAGAGGCTTCGAAGTACTACTTCGAATCTTACTTAGGCTGGTTTCAATAGTCTTTGGTTCGAAGTTTTCTTTATTTCAGTGCTAGTGTGCCAGTATGCTTCGGAGTTAATTTTTGAGAGCTTTGAACATGGTTTTACAGACTTCGTTTTTCAGTCACTAAATTTATTCTGTAAACTTCACCTTGGTTTGCGTTTACTTGAAGTGAAATGCCTGTGATTTTTTTATGAAGCTGAAACATTCCTGTCTTGATTAATCTGTTTAATCTGCCCTCGAACACTGTGTTGGTGTCTTTTCACTTAGGACACCGGTTGTTTTTAGTCTAGATTATTTTTCTTGGATTAGATCTGCTAGCTTCAACTGGTTGTTAGTCAAGGTGCGTTGGGTATTGGGAAAGGCCATTGATTCGCAAGAATATTTTCTAAGGCGCCCATTCACCCCCCCTCTGGTCGCTACTTTCGGTCCTACATGTGGTATCAGAGCCTGGTTAGGGTTTTTCCATACCTTAAACGGTTCTAAACCCCAGTAGTGATCATGACGTCTCCTGGCAAGGTCCCGTCCTTGGAAGCTTATGGCTATAATTATTGGAAGACTCGCATGCGAGCCTATCTCATGAGCCAAAGCTCGGACATCTGGGACATTTGCATTCACGCTACGTTTGTCATATTGCCAGTTGCTGAGCGTGATTCTCCTGGTATCATCGCTCAGCATGTGAACAATAGCAAAGCTGTGAACATCTTGTTTTCAGGTTTAGGTCCCACTGAATTTGAGCGTGTGAGCCATCTCTCCACTGCGAGAGAGATCTGGGCTACCCTCCAGGCACACCATGAGGGGACAGCCCAGGTCAAGGCACGGCTCTATCAGACCTACCGGCGTGAATATGAGAACTTCACACAGAAGCCGGGTGAATCTGTTGAAGCCTTGTTTGGTCACTTTCAGTCGATCATCAACAAGCTTCGGGACAACAAGGGTGAGGGTGTTCAGTTAGTCTCAGATCACGAGCAGGCCGTAAAGGTTCTCCATACCTTAGACCCAAAGATCTGGGAGATCAAGGTATCCTCTATCATTGAGAGCACTTCTTATGATACCTTGACCATTTCTGATTTGTTTAGCAAGCTGAAGGCCACCGAGGTTGATACCCAGTTGAGATCAAATCTCACTGGCTCTGGATCAAAGTCTCTGGCCCTTGCTACACCTTATGTTGATCCCTCTTCTGTGAGTTGTGTTGGGTTCTCTTTGATGTCTATCACTGAGGACCAGCTTGAGTCATTGGGAGATGATGATTTGTGTCTTTTTAACAACCGGGTGTGTCGTGTTTATGACAAAAGGATGTTCAAAAGACACGGCACAAAGACCGGATGCTTTGAGTGTGGTGATCCAGGACACTTCATCGCCGACTGCCCCAAGCGCAATGGCCACAAGAAGGGCACCGGTGGTGGCTTCCATGACTCCGGCAAGCACGACAGCTCCTCCTTCAACAAGGGCAAGCCAAAGACCAGATTCTTCAGAAAGGCCCTGAACGACTACCGGCGAGAGAACAAGAAGCGTGACAAGGCCTTCTTCGCTGAGATGGAGAAGAGCTACTCCAAGCGGTCCACGTCTTCTTCCTCTTCATCCAGCTCAAGCGATGAGGAGATCATCATCAGGAAGGGGAAGGACAAGGACGATCCAGCAGGCCTTTGCTTCATGGCCTTCGGAGACAGACCGAAGAGCCGCTCACATCAGCGCCGAAGATCCCGCAAGAGCTTCTGCTCAATGGCTCTTAGGGATAAGAAAGAGAAGAGCTCCTCCGATGACTCCGACGACGACGACAACGAAAAGGATCGGGGACTGGAGGACGTTTGGATCATGGACTCAGGATGCTCTCACCACATGACGGGACATCGCAGATGGTTCTCCAGTCTCACTCCCCCGAGCTCCAAAGAGTACATCACCTTCGGGAACAGTGGTCAAGGGAAAGTAAGTGGCATTGGCTCAATTCGCATTTCAGACCATTTTTCATTGAAGAACATTGCTTTGGTTGGAAACTTGAACTTCAATTTGATCTCTGTTTCGCAACTTCTTGAGGATGGTTTGGAGGTGCGTTTTAAGAAGGGCAATTCTTCTGTGTTTGATTCTAGAGTGTCTTTGATTTGCCGGATCTTACCTTTCGGTAAAGTTTTTTGAATTGACTTCTCTAGTTCTTTTGGCCCTTCTCGCTGTTTGATTGCTGGATCCTCCTCTGAGCTCTGGAAGTGGCATAGGAGGTTAGGCCATTTGAGTTTTGACCTGCTAGTCAGGTTGAGCTCTATGGACCTCATCTGAGGATTGCCCAAGCTTAAGATGGAGAAGGATCTGGTTTGCCATCCCTGTCGTCACGGGAAAATGGTTGCCGCTTCTCACTCACCTGTGACTCAGGTGATGACTTCGTATCCAGGCGAGCTATTACACATGGACACTGTCGGTCCAGCTCGGGTACGCTCAGTCGGTGGGAAGTGGTACGCACTTGTGATTGTTGACAATTTTTCTCGATTCTCGTGGGTTTTCTTTTTGGAGTCTAAGGATGAGACTTTTCATTTTGTTCATGACCTGATTCTGAAGCTGAAGAACGAGAACAATGGTTGGATGCGAGCAATTCTCTCCGACAATGGCTCTGAGTTCAAGAACTCTCAGTTTGTCAGTTTCTGTAGTGATCAGGGTCTTGACCATCAGTTTTCTGCTCCTTACACTCCCCCACAGAACGGCGTTGTGGAACGAAAGAACCGCACGCTAGTCGAGATGGCCAGGACGATGCTCGATGAGCACAGGACTCCTAGGCATTTTTGGGCTGAAGCCATGAACACGGCTTGCTATCTGGCCAACCGCATTTTTCTTAGAGCTTACCTAGGTAAGACCTCATACGAGTTGCGGTTTGGCAGACAGCCCAAGGTGAGTCACTTGCGAGCGTTTGGCTGCAAGTGCTTTGTGCTCAAGAAGGGAGGGCATTTGGACAAGTTTGAGTCTTGTTGCTGGGACGGAGTTTTTCTTGGTTATGCATTGCATTCTCGAGGTTTCCGTGTTTGGAACCTCGAATCCCAGCAGCTTGTCGAGACGTGCGAGGTTTCTTTTGATGAGTCCTTGCCTTCTTTAACTCCTTCTTTTGAGCTTTCTGGTGATAGTGAGCTCGGAGAGTCCATCTTCGAGGAAGATGAGGATACTCCAGCTGCTGATGAGGGTGGGCCTTCTGCACCTCCTGCAGAGCCCACACCTTCTGAGACTTCGACTGAGGACGAGGGCGGACCTCTGATCACTTCTTCCACTTCGATCGAGCCCCCTCAGTCGAGTCCAGAGGTGCCAGCTACTGACTTCGGTGAGGTGACTTCAGATTACCAGGTATCCCGAGTAGTTCAGCGTGATCACCCCTCAGAGCTCATCATCGGTGATGTGTCTACAAGAACTTTGCGTTCGTCTGTTGACTCTCTTGCTGTGATTGCTGAATCTTCTTTTGTTGCATCTTTTGAGCCCAGAGACGTTTCTCATGCTCTTTCTGATTCTAATTGGATTAATGTCATGCAAGAAGAGCTTGAGAATTTTGTTCGCAATCGGGTTTGGACACTGGTTGAGCTGCCACCCGGATGCAACCCCATAGGCACCAAGTGGGTGTTCAAGAACAAGCAAGGTGAAGATGGGGTTGTGGTGCGCAACAAAGCTCGACTAGTTGCCCAGGGTTTTTGCCAGAAGGAGGGTATTGATTTTGAAGAAACCTTCGCCCCTGTTGCCCGTCTTGAGTCCATTCGCATTCTCTTAGCTTTTGCCGCTTCGAAGGGTTTTAAGCTTTTTCAAATGGACGTCAAGAGTGCTTTTCTGAACGGGTACATAGAGGAGGAGGTTTATGTTAGGCAGCCCCCCAGTTTTGAGAACACCAAGTTTCCTCGACATGTTTTTAAATTGCAAAAAGCTTTATACGGGTTGAAGCAAGCCCCCAGGGCTTGGTATGACCGGTTGAAGCAGTTTTTGTTGTGGAAGGGCTTTGTGATGGGTTCTGTGGATAAGACTCTCTTCTTGCTCAGAGATGCTTCAGATTTTTTAGTCGCTCAGATATACGTGGACGATATTATCTTTGGCGGTACTACTAATGATCTTGTGTCCAAGTTTTCTGAGCAGATGCACAACGAGTTTGAGATGAGCCTCATGGGTGAGCTCAAGTATTTTCTAGGGCTCCAGATCAAGCAGACCAAGGACGGCACCTTCATCCACCAGGGTAAGTACACTCGGGACATGTTGAAGAAATTCGACTTTGGTGGAGAGCTGAAGCCTCAGATGACCCCAATGGGCACATCTGGGGGCCTGGACAAGGACAAGAGCGGCGTCAAGGTCAACGAGAGAGAATTTCGAGGGATGATCAGTTCACTGCTGTACTTGACGGCGATGAGGCCAGACATACAGTTCGCCGTGGGACTGTGCGCGCGCTTCCAGTCTTCACCACGCGCGTCTCATCGGCAAGCTGTCAAGCGCATCTTCAGGTATCTTACCTATGCGCCTGATCTTGGTCTTTACTACTCAGCATCATCATCTCTTGATTTATCTGGCTTTTCGGACGCTGTCTTTGGTGGGTGCCGGTTGGATCGCAAGTCGACTTCTGGTACTTGCCAGTTTCTTGGTTCTTCTCTTGTCTCTTGGTCTTCCCGAAAGCAATCTGGAGTTGCTCTTTCGACCACAGAGGCTGAGTATGTAGCTGCTGCTCACAGTTGGTTTGGATGATTTCCACTCTGCGAGATTTTGGGTTGTTCTTTCCTACGAGAGTTCCCTTGTTTTGCGACAGCACTAGTGCAATTAGTGTAGGGAAAAACCCATGTCTCCATTCAAAAACCAAACACATTGATGTGCGCTTTCACTTTTTGCGGGATCAATATGAGAAAGGTGTCATTGACCTTGTTCATGTTGATACCCATCATCAGTTGGCTGACATTTTCACCAAACCCCTAGATCAGTCTACTTTTGAGCGTTTACGAGGGGATTTGGGTGTTGTGTATCCTTTTTAGGATATTTTGAGTCGGTTCTTTTCTTTCTTCTTTACTCTTTTCTTGAGTCTTTTTGTGTGTGTTCATATCATACATATTCACATATCACACTTTTGAGCCTGCTTCTGTTATATGATTGAACTGCTTTACTTATTCTAGCTGGTACATGCTTTTGATTACTTGTTGATGATCATGCTTTGTTTCAGTTCATTTGATATGTCTGATATCTGTCATATGCATGGTTTTTACGCTTTAAAATTGAAAAATGATCACCATTGCTTCTGGTAACTAGCATGTGTAGGCTGAATGCTTTTGCTATCTGTTATATGCCTTGTAGCTAGTTCCTCACATAGATGCAGATATGCAACTTGGACATCTTTATGCTTTAACATGGAAAATGTGCTATAAAAATGATAAAAATCAAAAAATGAATGAGAATTCCATGCCTTTTTATGCTTGAGTTGAAAAGATCCAAGTGGGTTTGCTTTGTCGCATTGCATTGTTCTGGACTGCTTACCATAGCACTTTGGTATGAACTAGGACAGTGTAGTGTATGCCAAGACCAATGTCTTAAGCTTCCGATGGTCCAGTTCTGGCCTAGGCTTGACCTGGTCAGTTAGCATAAGGTTTGACATGCAAATAACCCTTGGCAAAAATGAAAAAGGAAAATGAAAAAAAGCCTGAAAATTAAAAAGACAACAAGTTTGCTAAAGCACTTTGTTTTGGACAATGCTTATCTTGGTAGATATCAGTTAGCTTCTGCATCTCATGCCTTACCTTGCTTGTCATCTGGAAAATGTGGTGATGCTTTTATTTGCAAAAATTGAAGAAAATGCGTGCTAATGACTTTCTTTAGATATCATCTATTGCACTGATCATGCCATGTGTCTTAGACAGTATGTCTTTTGCTATACTTGTTAGATGATGTAATTGCAGTTAATCATATCTGAGAAGCATGCTTTCTACACTCCACCTGCACCCTAGTTGCATTCATTGCATTTTTTGAGGGGGAGTTGCTTTTCAGGGGGAGTCAGTGTCGTTTTAGAGTGCTTGATGAGTTCACTTGTCAACAAGGGGGAGAAATTTTGGGAGAAGAGTTTAAGGGGGAGTTTTGGCTTTCTCTGGGATTTGTTTCAGGGGGAGTTTTTGTCCCGTTTGTCCTTACTCTTTTGATATCCTTGTTGATGATTCTGAGATTGCACTCGTTTTGAGTTTTTACCTTTGGTTAACCATAATGACCGTTTCTTGCTTTTGTTTGGCTTTTGGTCATTAGGGTTAAACTTTTACTTTATTTTTCTTCTTCCTTGTTTTCTTTTCTTTTGTTTTCGTGTTTCCACAGTTGCTTGCAGGTACTGAAGAGCAGATGAAGTGAAGTGTTGACAATGCACTCATCAAGGGGGAAATTGAGGAGCCATGCTGAATAGCGTGGGCCTCATGGCTCCAGATGTGATGAGTCATTGTCAACGATAGTCAAAGAGGACTGAAAAGAGAGAGAAGATCTGCTGTGTCTGGGCCGCGTGTGACTCAGGTACACGGGCAGCGAGCGACTGTCGGGCGGAGGGGCCGCGAAGTCGGGCTGGCCCAATCCGGGTACATGGGCTAGGAGCAGCAGAGGACCCACTGGGCTATTGACTAGGATTGACTCAGGTACACGGGCGGTGAGCGATTGCCGGGCTAAGAGAGCTGCGGAGTCGGGCCGGCCCAATCCGAGTACCTGGTGCAAAGTCGGTGGAGGCTTTGTCAGTTTCAGCGCAAAACTGACGACCACTGATCTCGCATCGGACTGTCCAGAAGAGAAGCCGTAGTCGCTACGAAAGCTTAGCTTCCGGATAAGTCATCTGTAAATAGGAGTTTACTATTTTGTCCCTAGGCCCACAGTCAGTCAGTCGAGTCTGTAAAAATATCCTAAGGGTAGTTTAGTCTTTTCCATTTATTTCAGCGTCTGTAAAAAACCCTAGGGGTATTTCTGCATTTTACCCTTTTATTGGGCTGCCTATAAATAGGCCCCAATCCCTAGGGTTAGGGTTAACACACTTTAATCTAAAAAATCAGTGTTCTTTCTGGCGATTTGTCCCACTCCGCCGCCACTGTTTCTTCAAGCACTTGACAGGAGATCGCATCTTCAGGTTTTAATCTCTGTGTCTCAGCCATCAAGTTTCGCAGTATATTCATTTAATTGTGCCTCGTGTTACGTGTCTATAGAAATCTTCTGTGGGCGATGGTTTAGATTTTATTTATTCTATGTTTTGAGCACTGAGAGTTCCTGCGCTTATAATTTATTGTGCTTGTTTCAAGGGTGTTCTGAGTTCTGTTTTTCAACAGGACTAGCCTGGGTGCTAGATGCTTTGTATTAGTTTTTTATTTACTAGCTGTTGCACGGTTGTTTTTTCTCCAAGCATAGTTTTTGTTCTCTGTACTAGCAGTTTTCTTGTCAAGGCTTTGATAGCTAGCCTCTGGTTTCTTTCGTAGGGTTGCTGTAGGTTCTTCCATCTAGCCTGCTTCTCTGCTGTTCGCATCTGTGCACATGAGTGCCTAGAGGTGGCACAACAGCTGTAGGTTTCAGTTGTGTCTAGGTACTAATGTGTATTTGCTGAATTTATTTTCTGGACTGCAGCACGTCTTTGCTGTTCCTGACCAGCAGTACTCAGCAACCCCTAGTCTCTAGCTTGAACATCTCTTCCTGGTGCTATTTTTGTAAGAAGAGTTGCTGTAGTTGTGTCAGGTGTTAGTCTTGGGAAGTTGTGTGTAGCCAGAGATTCTAGCTCTCTTCGGAAAAGCTCTCATGGCTTTGAAAGGTTGCAGCACATAGCTTCGTTAAGTCTTTTCTGGGGCATACTCTGTTACTGAAGTGTATGAAATGTGTTGTTCGCGAAAAACAAAAAGGGGGCTGGTTTCGGATGAATTTTGATTTCTTGGTGTGACCTTCACTAGTTTGTTTTTGCTCTGTCTCAGTGTGTTCGAAGTTTCCAAAGCACTCGTTGCCGAGTGTCGGACCTTTGCGAAGGCTGTTCGCAGTTGGCTCCGCTGGCTACTGTTTTTCGAAGTAGGAGCTTCGTTTGACGAAGTCTGTTTTCAGAGTATTTTTGTGAGCTTCGAAGACACCCTCCGAATAGCCCTCCGAACAGAAAGGACTCAACTGGCTTCGAAGTCAGAATATTTCGGAGGCTATCAAGAGGCTTCGAAGTACTACTTCGAATCTTACTTAGGCTGGTTTCAATAGTCTTTGGTTCGAAGTTTTCTTTATTTCAGTGCTAGTGCGCCAGTATGCTTCGGAGTTAATTTTTGAGAGCTTTGAACATGGTTTTACAGACTTCATTTTTCAGTCACTAAATTTATTATGTAAACTTCACCTTGGTTTGCGTTTACTTGAAGTGAAATGCCTGTGATTTTTTTTATGAAGCTGAAACATTCCTGTCTTGATTAATCTGTTTAATCTGCCCTCGAACACTGTGTTGGTGTCTTTTCACTTAGGACACCGGTTGTTTTTAGTCTAGATTATTTTTCTTGGATTAGATCTGCTAGCTTCAACTGGTTGTTAGTCGAGGTGCGTTGGGTATTGGGAAAGGCCATTGATTTGCAAGAATATTTTCTAAGGCGCCCATTCACCCCCCCTATGGTCGCTACTTTCGGTCCTACACAAGGCTGCGTTGAGCTCCGAGCCCTCAGCTTCGCTAAGGATGGCCACTATGTCCGTCCCCCCAACTTCCCGGTTAGCTCAATCCAAAGGCTCGAGCAGAGCTCCAAGTTTGGTCCTTCGCTCTAGAAAAGGGGCTAGGAGGGGGAGCATAGACAGAGCCCTCTGGTCATCTTCATTTGGCAAAGGGTCGGAGCGCTGTGCTGCATCTTCGGAGACCTCGGTGGACTGGCCCCCTCCATAGATTGACTTCCGTCTGTTGATTCAGACGGAGTTAATCCTGAGTTCGGAGCAGGAAAAGGGTCCATTTTGCCTTTACCTTTTCCAGGTCCCATCTGTGCAGCTTCTGGAACCAACCCAGGAGTTGTCGAGGTCCCAAGAGCAATATCTTCGGGAGGAGTCACCTCCATGGGAGCGGACCCTGCTAAAACAAGGTATTATATATTGCATAATTATGCAGGGAGAAGGAACAAATGGTTCATTCGAAGTTTACCTACAAAGTCCTGTCGACGGATGAGTACGGGCTGCTCGGAGGGTCAAAGGCCACTTCAAAGTCTTCATCGAACTCGAAGTCTAGAACCGAAGGGTTCACTGTTGGAGCCTCTCTTGGAGATACAGCTACCACTTCGTCTGGAATCGAAGCTTGCTCAGCAGTAACTTCGACTCCTCCTTCGGTTACAGGGGCTTCTTCGTGCGGCAAGTCCGGAGCTACCTAGAACATCTGGCGCGCTTGCGGCGTTGCCAGTGTTTACATCTGCCCGGGTTTTGTCTTCGGTGATCAGGTTTATGAGGACTCTTCGCTCATCTTCAGAGGAATCAGAGACCAAAGCCATCAGACTTGAAGGTGGCACATTCTTTGGCTTTCGGGCTACCTTTTTTGCTGGGGTCTTAGCCGGAGCCGAAGTCCCGGAATCCGCCTTCCTCTTCTTCGGCCCTTGCTCTGAAGGTACCTAGTCCGGAAGAAGAGGGGCAGCAACTCCGAGTACACCCCATACTCAGTTGAGCCGCTCCCAATTACCTACTAGCTTTGTCCTCCACTCCTTTTCGGCCAGAGTTGGAACTCCTAGAATCTTCTCCGAAGCTCGAACAACTTTCTCCGAAGTCATGGGGGCTTGAGAAGCTGAAAGATAAGTTGGCATTAGTCATTTCATCAAATAAATATATATAGAACATGTTGTTTTCAAAGCTACCTGCAGGGCTCGAGTTCAAAGAGATTTTTTGGAGTCCACCCTCCGGATCTTCTTCGAAGGTGATAGGCCAGTTGGCCATCAGAGGTGGAATTTGGAGTCCGATGAACTCCTCTGCTAAGTCCCGCATGCTCATGCGGCAACTAATCCTTTAGAGAAGGCTAAGGCGAGCTTCGAGCTGGCCGGGATTTGGGTGAACTTGGGCTTCCCTTCGGAAGTATATGTCCTGCAGAGGTCCGGCCAAGCGACTGCCTGCCCCAACTTCAGCATAGAACCACCGGAGGATCCAATCTGTGTACCATCTGGCGTTGATGGCCTTCGCTAGAAATCTTAATTGAAATTCATCCCGGAGTCTGAAGTTAATGCTGCCGAAGGCTACCACAATCTTCTCTCTTCTGGAGCCTAGGCAAGTCTTTGGTTGGCAAGATGCTCTGTGCAATGCTGCGAAAATTTCTGCTCTTCCTTCGCAGCCTTCATCTCTTAGCGCCCATTCGAAGATGGCTAAGTGCGCTATTGCATTCGGAGATAGTTAAGGAAGGGTGACATGAAACAAATCCAATACCTCTGATAGAAAGTCCACTGCTGGGAGTCCTAACCCCGCTTCGAAGAAGGCTTCGAAGACCACAACTTCTCCCAGCCTTGGAGAAGGGATGGCCTCCTTTCCAGGTTTCCGGATGATGACCTCCGAGCCAATCTTCCCCTCTACCGCCACTGCGATCGTCTCCCTTTTGCAAGTAGATGGGCCTAGTTTATAAGACTGGTTCAGATACTTCGAAGAAGCAGGGAGGAGATCGTGGGGGCCAACTTGCTGAGGATTTCTCACCTGGGCCGCCATCACCGAAGAAGCCGCCACTTCTGGTGCCACCACCGTCGAAGCCGCCGCCGAAGCCGCCACCGCTGTTGATGCCGCAGCTTGCTGCCGGGCTAGGGCCGAAGTCGCCCCAGGAGCCTTGAAACTGGTTTTCGCCATGAACTCGCACCGGATGCTAAAGCTAGAATCTGGAGGCTAAGGATTGGTTGCGCAAAGACGGTGAGGAAGGTATTCGAGAAGTGTCTGGGTCCTCTATTTATAGGCCAGGCCCACGATTTTTTACCGTTCACATTTGCCGTTTCGCATTCCTGACCGTTACTCTTTGCAAAGTTAACGCACCACGTAACTTCTGCTGAAAGGAAAAAGCCAACGACTATTTCTTCTAAGTCTATAAAGTTTTCTAGCTTCTGAAGTCAATTCCGAGATAGTTCGAATGTAACTTTCTTAGGAGTTAATTCGAAGTTTTAAATCTTCATATACTTTGGAGGTTGATTAAATCTGTTAACCCCTATGCATGATTATTTTTCTTGCGTATACTGCTCTCCTAATGTTACAGATCTAGCGGAGAAGCGTATTCGAGGGGCTACTGTTGGGGGAAAATACTTCATCCTCAGGGCCATTGCTGAAACAAGACAAAGGCGAGTGATTTAATTGGAGGTTTCCAACATCTAACTCTAGAAGTATACTGGAACAAGTTCGAAGGATAGAGGTGAACTCTAGTTCGGAGTATATCTTCGAATATTGACTCTTCAGAGAGTTTCTTTGCCAGCTAAGATGGAAGACTTATCTTCTTTCTCATTAGATTAGTCTTTTACCGTTTTAGCCCTATTAAGGGTACCGAATAGTTTCCACTATGTCGGTTGTAATAGAGGGGTAAAAGGGTCTTTTCCTTAAGGTTTTGGCCTATAAATACCCCCCGTTTTACCCTGTAATGAGGATCGAAGACCGAGTTATTCAATACACATCTTCGAACTGTTTTGAGCTATTATCCACTTCGGAGGCTTGAAATAGTTTACTTCACAAACACTTCGTTTGTTAGTTTCTAATCTCTAGAAACCTGTTAGCGTAATCTTTTACGCCAGGCCATGAGAGTGGTCATTATGGTTAACCAAAAGTAAAATCTCTAAACGAGTGCAATCTCAATTTTATCAACAAGGATATCCAAAGAGCAAACGAGACAAAAACTCCCCCTGAAATAAATCACAGATAAAGCCAAAACTCCCCCTTAAACTCTTCTCCCAAAATTTCTCCCCCTTGTTGACAATTAGACTCATCAAGCGAGACTAAATGCACTCTAAAGAGACACAGACACCTCCTGAAATGCAACTCCCCCTCAACATATGCAATGAATGCAACTAGGGTGCAGGTGGAGTGTAGAAAGCATGCTTCTCAGATATGATCGACTACAATTACAACATCTAACAGGTATAGCAAAAGACATACTATCTAAGACACATGGCATGATCAGTGCAGCAGATGATATCTAAAGAAAGTCATTTGCACGCATTTTTCAATTTTTGCAAACAAAAGCATCACCACATTTTCCAGTTGACAGGCAAGGTAAAGACATGTGATGCAAAAGCTAACTGATATCTACCAAGATAAGCATTGTCCAAAAACAAAGTGCTTCAGCAAACTTGTTATCTTTTTAATTTTCAGGCTTTTTCTTTTTCCTTTTTCATTTTTGCCAGGGGTTATTTGCATGTCAAACCTTATGCTAACCGACCAAGTCAAGCCTAGGCCAGAACTGGACCATCAGAAGCTTAAGACATTGGTCTTAGCATACACTACATTGTCCTAGTTCTTACCAAAGTGCCGTGATAAGCAGTCTAGAACAATGTAATGCGGCAAAGCAAACCCACCTAGATCTTTTCAACTTAAGCAAAAAAAGACATGGAATTTTCATTTTTCTGATTTTTCATCATTTTTATAGCACATTTCCATGTTTAAAGCATAAAGATGTCCAAGTTGCATATCTGCATTTAAGTAAGCATCTAGCTACAAGGCATGTAACAGATAGCAAAAGCATTCAGCCTACACATGCTAGTTACCAGAAGCAATGGTGATCATTTTTCAATTTTAAGCATAAAATCCATGCATATAACAGATATCAGACATATCAAATGAACTGAAGCAAAGCATGATCATCAAAGAGTAATCAAAAGCATGTACAAGCTAGACTATGTAAAGTAGTTCAATCATATAACAGAAGCAGGCTCAAAGTGCGATATGTGAATATGCATGAGATGAACGCACACAAAAAAGACTCAAGAAAAGAGTAAAGAAGAAAGAAAACTGACTCAAAATATCCTAAAAAGGATACACAACACCCAAATCCCCTCGTAAACGCTCAAAGGTAGACTGATCTAGGGGTTTGGTGAAAATGTCAGCTAACTGATGATGGGTATCAAAATGAACAAGGTCAATGACACCTTTCTCATATTGATCCCTCAGAAAGTGAAAGTGCACATCAATGTGTTTGGTTTTTGAATGGAGATAAGGGTTTTTCCCTACACTAATAGCACTAGTGCTGTCACAAAACAGAGGAACTTTGGTAGGAAAGAACAACCCAAAGTCTCGCAATGTGGAAATCATCCAAACCAACTGTGAGCAGAAACTAGCAGCAGCTACATACTCAGCCTCAGTGGTCGAAAGAGAAACTCCAGACTGCTTTCGAGAAGACTAGGAGACAAGAGACGAACCAAGAAACTGGCAAGTACCGGAAGTCGACTTGCGATCCAACCGGCACCCACCAAAGTCAGAGTCTGAAAATCCAGATAAATCAAGAGATGATGATGCAGAATAATAAAGACCAAGATCAGGCGCATAGGTAAGATACCTGAAAATGCGCTTGACAGCCTGCTGATGAGACGCGCGTGGTGAAGACTGGAAGCGCGCGCACAGTCCCACGACGAACTGTATGTCTGACCTCATCGCCATCAAGTACAGCAGCAAACCGATCATCCCTCGAAACTCTATCTCATTGACCTTGACGCCGCTCTCGTCCTTGTCCAGGCCCCCAGATGTTCCCATTGGGGTCATCTGAGGCTTCAGCTCTCCACCAAAGTCGAACTTCTTCAACATGTCTCGAGTGTACTTACCCTAGTGGATGAAGGTGTCGTCCTTGGTCTGCTTGATCTGGAGCCCTAGGAAGTACTTAAGCTCACCCATGAGGCTCATCTCAAACTCGCTGTGCATCTGCTCAGAAAACTTGGACACAAGAACATCAGTAGTACCGCCAAAGATAATATCGTCCACGTAAATCTGAGCAACCAAGAAATCTGAAGCATCTCTGAGCAAGAAAAGAGTTTTATCCACAGAACCCGTCACAAAGCCCTTCCCCAACAAAAATTTCTTTAACCGGTCATACCAAGCCCTGGGGGCTTGCTTCAGACCGTATAAAGCTTTCTGCAGCTTAAAAACATGTCGAGGAAACTTAGGGTTTTCAAAACCGGGGGGCTGCCAAACAAAAACCTCCTCCTCTATGTACCCGTTTAGAAAAGCACTCTTGACATCCATTTGAAAAAGCATAAAACCCTTCAAAGCGGCAAAATCTAAGAGAATACGAATGGACTCAAGACGGGCAACATGGGCGAAAGTTTCTTCAAAGTCAATACCCTCTTTCTGGCAAAAACCCTGGGCAACTAGTCGAGCTTTGTTGCGCACCACAAACCCATCTTCACCTTGCTTGTTTTTGAACACCCACTTGGTGCCTATGGGGTTGCATCCGGGTGGAAGCTCAACCAATGTCCAAACCCGATTGCGGACAAAATTCTCAAGCTCTTCTTGCATGACATTAATCCAATTCGAATCAGAAAGAGCATGAGAAACGTCTCTGGGCTCAAAAGATGCAACAAAAGCAGATTTAGCAAACACAGCAAGCGAGTCAACAGAAGAGCGCAAAGTTCTCTCAAAAAGATCACCGATGATGAGCTCTGAGGGGTGATCATGCTGAACTTCTCGGGATCCCTGGTGATCTGAAGTCACCTCACCGGAGTCAGCAGCTGGCACCTCTGGACTCGACTGAGGGGGATCGATCGAAGTGGAAGAAGTGATCAGAGGTCCGCCCTCATCCTCAGTCGAAGTCTCAGAAGGTATGGGTTCTGCAGGAAGTGCAGAAGGCCCACCCTCATCAACAGCTGGAGCATCGTCATCTTCCTCGAAGATGGACTCTCCGAGCTCACCATCTCCAGAAGTCTCAAAAGAGGGAGTCAAAGAAGGCAAGGACTCATCAAAAGAAACCTTGCAAGTCTCGACAAGCTGCTGGGAGTCGAGGTTCCAAACACGGAAGCCTCGAGAATGCAACGCATAGCCAATAAGAACTCCATCCCAGCAACGAGACTCAAACTTGTCCAAATGCCCTCCCTTCTTGAGCACAAAGCACATGCAGCCAAACGCTCGCAAGTGGCTCACTTTGGGCTGTCTGCCAAACCGCAACTCATATGAAGTCTTGCCAAGGTAAGCTCTAAGAAAAATGCGGTTGGCCAGATAGCAAGCCGTGTTCATGGCTTAATCCCAAAAACGCCTAGGAGTCCTGTGCTCATCGAGCATCGTCTTGGCCATCTCGACTAGCGTGCGGTTATTTCGTTCCACAACGCTGTTCTGTGGGGGAGTGTAAGGAGCAGAAAACTAATGATCAAGACCCTGATCACTACAGAAGCTGACGAACTGAGAGTTCTTGAACTCAGAGCTGTTGTCAGAGCGAACTACTTGCATCCGACCATTGTTCTCATTCTTCAGCTTCAAAATCAGGTCATGAACAAAATGAAAAGTCTCATCCTTATACTCCAAGAAGAAAACCCACGAGAATCGAGAAAAATCATCAACGATCACAAGTGCGTACCACTTCCCACCGACTGAGCGTACCCGAGCTGGACCAACAGTGTCCATGTGTAACAACTCTACCGGATATGAAGTCATCACCTGAGTCACAGGTGAGTGAGAAGCGACAACCATTTTCCCGTGACGACAGGGATGGCAAACTAGATCCTTCTCCATTTTAAGCTTGGGCAATCCTCGGATGAGGTCCATAGAGCTCAACCTGACTATCAGATCAAAACTCAAATGGCCCAACCTCCTATGCCACTTCCAGAGCTCAGAGGAGGATCCAATAATCAAACATTGAGAAGGGCCAAAAGAACTAGAGAACTCAATCGGAAAAACCTTACCAAAAGGTAAGATCTGGCAAATCAAAGACCCTCTAGAATCAATCACAGAAGAGCTGCCCTTCTTAAAACGGACCTCCAAACCATCCACAAAAAGTTGCAAAACAGAAATCAAATTGATGTTCAAAGAGAAATGGTCAGAGTTACGAATTGAGCCAATGACATGTACCTTCTCTTGACCACTGTTCTCGAAAGTGATGTATTCCTTGGAGCTCGGGGGAGAGAGACTGGAGAACCATCTGCGATGTCCCGTCATGTGGCGAGAGCATCCTGAGTCCATGATCCAAACGTCCTCCAGTCCCCGATCCTACACAATCAGTGGTTGTAAGGGGGAGCAAATGGTCTGGCACCAGGTTTATCAAAAGAACTAAACCAGTGTCGAGCCATCTACTCAAAAGACAGAAAGCAGGAATCATCATAAGATTTTGGACCAAAGCGTGACTCAAAGCGCAGTCCTCAGTTCTGCCTAAAACCTCGGCCACGAGGTCCAGGACCGTATCCAGAACGACCTGAAGCTCTGCCAGAATGAACACCACCATCTGGAGCACGGGCATGAAAGTCGTCTCCTCTACCACCACCTACATGACGTGGCCTGGCCTCCAACCTCTCCCCGCATCGAGGAACTCTCAGTCTACCACCCTGCTGGTAGAACTGCTCATGACCACCACGAGCTCTCTCTGCTCTCTCAACCTGCTTCCTCCTGAAGCAAAATTCCGCAAGATGTCCGTCTCTCTAACAATGCTCACAGTGGTAGGTGGGCTTCTTGGGATGTGGTTGAGGCTTGGGGTTCTTAGGCTTGGTGGTGTTTGGTGTAGTCTTCTTGGTGTGAGAGGGTCTAGGAAGAGAGTCTAGAGAAGTGTGGAGGTGTTTGGGCTTTGGAACCCAGATGGGCTTCTTGGGTGGAGCTTTGGGCTATTCTTGGAACACTCCGTCCTTGGGCTGACTAGCTGTGGCTCTCTAGCACTCACCCAACTCAGGATTGAACGAAGGTAAAAGTTTTCATTTTGGACATGAGCTAGCTCCTCTCTCAAGGAAGCTAGTACCTCCACCTAAGACAAGCAGGTCTCACACTCTCTGTCTACTTGGACAGACTTCTCGGCTTTCAGCTTGATCAACTCCAAACTAAGAAACAAGCAGTTCTCACATACAATGGGTGAAACTGACAATGTCTCAAGCTCTAGCCTAGTCTGCCCCAGCTCAGCTCTAACTCTCTTCAACTCCCTCAAATGCTCATCACTCTTAGCTTTCAGCTCAGCTAAAACAGCTAGATGAGATGGGCAATCAACACATGGCATGACGACAGTGGCATGAGCATCTTTCAGCTCCAGCTGAGCGCTTTCAAGCTTAGTGGCCAAAGCGTCCCTCTCATCAACCCTTTCTGTGTATGTAGACTTCAGAGTCGACAGGTCACACAGAAGCACCTCACACTTTGGGCACTCATTGCTATCACCCAAGCAAGGGGAAGAAATAGACTCTCAATTCTGCCGTTGGCCACGACAAGCTCACTCTCTAGTTCATCTATCCTCTTCTTAGCCCCTCTAAGCAATTTTTCCCGATATTTTAAATCCTCACGATTGATTTCAAGTAAATCAACAATTTCACGTTCATAAGTTGATACCTTTTCATTATCGTCATCGTCGGAGTCATCGGAGGAGCCCTTTTCTTCCTTATCTCCAAGAGCCATTGAGGAGAAGCTCTTGCGGGATCTTTAGCGTTGATGTGAGCGACTCTTCGGTCTATCCCTGAAAGCCATGAAGCAAAGCCCCGCTGGATCATCCTTGTCCTTCCCCTTCCTGATGACAATCTCCTCATCGCTTGAGCTCGATGAAGAGGAAGAAGACGTGGACCGCTTGGAGTAACTCTTCTCCATCTCGGCGAAGAAGGCCTTGTCACGCTTCTTGTTCTCACGCCGATAGTACTTCAGGGCCTTTCTGAAGAACCTGGTCTTTGGCTTGCCCTTGGTGAAGGAAGAGCTATCTTACTTGCTGGAGTCGTGGAAGCTACCACCGGTGCCCTCCTTATGACCATTGCGCTTGGGGCAGTCGGCGATGAAGTGTCCTGGGTCACCACACTCAAAGCACCTGGATTTCGTGCCATGTCTTTTGAACATTCTATTGTCATAAACACGACGCACCCGGTTGTTAAAAAGACACAGGTCATCATCTCCTAACGACTCGAGCTGGTCCTCAGTGATCGACATCAAAGAGAACCCAACACAGCTCACAGAGGAGGGGTCAGTAGAAGGTGTAGCAAGGGCCAGAGTCTTTGATCCAGAGCCAGTGAGATTTGATCTCAACTGGGTATCAACCTCAGTGGCCTTCAGCTTGCTAAACAACTCAGAAATTGTCAAGGTATCATAAGATGTGCTCTCAATGATAGAGGATACCTTGATCTCCTAGATCTTAGGGTCCAAGGTATAGAGAACCTTGAGTGCCTGCTCATGATCTGAGACTAACTGAACACCCTCAGCCTTGTTGGCCCGAAGCTTGTTTATGATCAATTGAAAATGACCAAACAATGCTTCAACAGATTCACTCGACTTCAGTGTGAAATTCTCATATTCACGCTAGTAGGTCTGATAGAGCCGAGCCTTGACCTAGGCTGTCCCCTCATGATGTGCCTGAAGGGTAGCCCAAATCTCTCTCGCAGTGGTGAGATGGATCACACGCTCAAATTCAGTGGGACCTAAACCAGAAAACAAAATATTCACCGCTTTGTTGTTGTTTTGATGCTGGGCAACAATATCTAGAGTAGTGCGCTCAGCAACAGGCAACATTGTGAAAGTAGCGTGAATACAAATGTCCCAGATGTCCGAGCTTTGGCTCATGAGATAGGCTCGCATGCGAGTCTTCACATAATTATAGCCATAAGCTTCCAAGGACAGGATCTTTCCAGGAGACGTCATGATCACTATTGGGGTTTAGAATTGGTTAAGGTATGAAAAACCCTAACCAGGCTCTAATACCACTTGTAGGACCGAGAGTAGCGACCAGAGGGGGGGTGAATGGGTGCCTAAAAATTCTTTCGAATCAATGGCCTGCTCCCAACACCCAACGCACCTCAAAAGACTCAGCAGGAAAAAGTAAACAGATCAAAGCCTAAAAGTATCTAGCCTATAAACAACCGGTGTCCTAGACAAAGAAACACCAACACAGTGCTTAAAGGCAGATTTAACAAAGCATTTAAGACATGGGCAGATCAAGGTTCTCAGAAATAACTCATCACAACAATTTATTTGAGTGCACGTAAAAAGAGATGAGTCTTACTGTTCAAACATTTGTCTCCTGTTCGGTACTTGACGAAGCCTGTGCGGTGCGAAGCCTGTAGTTGTCGAAGCTGGCTTCGAAGTACGCAGTGTCGAAGTCTGTAGTGAACGTGCTGAAGCCTGCTTCGAAGTTGATGCGTGAAGGCTGATGGAGTCGAAGCCTGTTTGAAGTATGTAGTACCGAAGCTTGTGTTTGTCGAGCCAGAGTGTGCTTCGAAGTTGATAAAGTCCAGGCAGTACAAAATAACGAAGTATGCAGTCACTGAAACCTACTTCGAAAAATACCGAAGCCTATCCATTCGAAGTGTTGCCTTCGAAGTGAAGACCTCTGAATGAGAGGTATACTTCGGAACTATCGAAGCACCTTCGAAGTGCCAGCTTCGGATCGAAGTCCACAAAGGCAGAAAAAGTGATAACGGAGTCTGACTGAAGCCAGTAGAAGAAGACTAATTCGAAGCCTACACTCCGTCAGGAAAGCGAGGCTACCAAGAAAAAAAACAGGGTTCACTACAGGAAGGACAGACTTCGCTGCAGGAATCCCGAAGCCCTACAGACCTCCGCCTACGACAACCTACGATTAAATTACAGACTTCGAACGCAGAACCACATCTTGTAAAAGTTATAGTCTTACTGAGCGAAGGCTTCAGAAACAGTGCGACTGACTACAGCAGGAACAAAGCATGAAACTAGTACCTAGACTGTCATTAGACTGTGTCGCCTATTCTAGGTACTCATCAATTCTGTGCAAAGGGAGAACAGGCCAACTGCAAGAAACAAAGTCAAAAGCCTAGCAGATAGGGGCTAGAGAAGAAGGCAGTGCTGCTGCCACGCAATGAACACCTAGAGGCAAACCAGCTGAACATAGAGAATAACTTGCACACAGAATTAAAAACCACAAAACAACAGAAGCTATTCGTAGCTGCAAGCTAGTAAAACATCTGTAGCAAAACGCAGGCCTGCAGCCACTGCAAACTCCTCTTGATCAAAGAAGTACTCAAGTGCCTAGCATATAGCTAGAATCAGAACCAGAGGACTAGG
Source organism: Zizania palustris (assembly GCA_019279435.1). Classification (NCBI taxonomy): domain Eukaryota; kingdom Viridiplantae; phylum Streptophyta; class Magnoliopsida; order Poales; family Poaceae; genus Zizania; species Zizania palustris. The sequence continues at coordinate 37,764,054 of JAAALK010000285.1, read as the reverse complement.
TACTACTTCACAAAACAAGACATGCCATAGTTAAATAACATCTAGGAAGAAATCGATCGGTAGAAGAAAAGTACCGTGCGTTAGAAAACAAAACTGGATAGGCACGCAAATCGAGATGAATAAAATAACTTCGCAACATGATGTTCTGTGATTTGGTGAGAAACAAATCACGAAACAGATGAACCAGTGAAGAACAGAGGCAAGAAACTGGCGGCGACGCTCTCACGGAACAGGAAGAGAACGAACAGACTAAAACCAAAAGTGACCCAAACTTTAGTGAAAGTAAACTTGATTTCAGAATGGATAACACTAACCCTAGGGATTGGGGCCCTATTAATAGGTAGCCCAATAGCCTAGGAATATTCCAACAGACCCTTAGAGTTTTTTACAGACGCTGAAATAAATGCAAAAGACCAAACTGCCCTTATGATATTTTTACAGACTCAACTGACTGAATGTGGGCCTAAGGACAAAATAGTAAACTCCTATTTACAGATGACTTATCCGGAAGCGGAGCTTTCGTAGCGACTACGGCTTCGCTCCAGGACGATTCGATCCAAGATCAGCGGTTGTCAGTTTTGCGCCGAAACTGACAAAGCGTCCACCGACTTTGCACCAGGTACCTGGATTGGGCCGGCCTGATTCCGAAGCTCTCTCAGCCCGGCAATCACTCGCCGCCCGTGTACCTGAGTCAATCCTGGTCAATAGCCCAGTGAATCCTCTACTGCTCCTAGCCCATCTACCCGGATTGGGCCAGCCCGACTTCGCTGCCCCTCTGCTCGACAGTCGCTTGCTGCCCATGTACCTGAGTCACATGCGGCCCAGACACAGCAGGTCTTCTCTTCTTCCGTCCTCTTTGACTTCCGTTGACAATGACTCATGACATCTGGAGCCATGAGGCCCACGCTCTTCAGCATGGCTCCTCACTTTCCGCCAAAGAAACTTGTCGTCCGGCTGCCTGTCTGCTGCCGTGCGCTAGAAGCAGCCCTGCCGCCTTAGGAGATGCACATCTGCCTGAGCCCGTGACATGCCAAAAAAATTCCCAGCCGCCGTGTGGCCCACTGTGGGCTGCTCCTTCTAGCTCCAGATGCCTGACGCCAGTGGAGTCCGCGTGTTAATGTGCCATGCGCACACGCCGCCTGTGGATTGCCGTGAAAAGCTAAAGCCGGCGGAGAGAAAAGTTCGATGATGGAGGCGAAAGAAAATACGAGATCCGAAAAAACTTGCTGCCGAACCAAACTCGTGGACTGTAGATTAATTCTCTCAAAAAAACAGTCGCCCTATCCCTAGGGGGTAGGGGCCTATTTATAGGTGACTCCTAATACATGAAAAGACTAATTTACCCCTAGGGTAAATTACACTGACTCTAAAATAAATTCCGAAATTACTAAAATACCCTTGAAAAAATCAACTGACTCGAATAAAAATATTCTGGACTTAAAAACTAAATATTAATATCCTAAAACAAATAATCATAGGTTGTCAGTTTTGCGCCGAAACTAACAAAGTGTTCACCGTCTTCGCACCGGGTACCCGGATTGGGCCGACCCGACCCCGCAGCTTCCTCAGCCCAGCAATTGCTCGCCGCCCGTGTACCTCAGTCAAACCCAGTCAATAGACCAGTGGATCTCTGCCACTCCTAGCCCATGTACCCAGATTGGGCTAGCCCGACTCCGCGGCTCCTCTGCCCAGCTGTCACTCGCTGCCCATGTACCTGAGTCACACGCGCCTCAGACACGTCAGGTCTTCATGTCTCTTCCTTTGACTTCCGTTGACAATCACTCATCACATCTGGAGTATAAAACCCATGTTCTTCAACATGGTTTCTCAATCTTCCCCTTAATGAGTGCATTGTCAACACCCTCCTCAGCACCTCTTCAAAACCTGCAAAAACATGTGGAAACAGGAAAACAAGGACAAAAGAAAATAGAAGAAAGAAAATAAAAGTTTTAACCCTAATGACCAAAAGCCAAACAGAAGCAAGAAAACTGTCATTATGGTTAACTAAAAATAAAGACTCAAGAACAAGTGCAATCTCAGAACTACCAACAAGGATAACAGAGAAAAGGCAAAATACTGAAATACTCCCCCTGAAATAAATCCCAGAGAAAGCCAAAAATGTACCCTAAACACCAAAATTTCTTCCCCTTGTTGATAATTGGACTCATCAAGTGAGACTAAATGCACTCTAAAGAGACATAGACCCAAACTCCCCCTGAAATGCAGCTCCCCCTCAAAATATGCCATGAATACAGATGGGGTGCAGGTGGAGTGTAAAAAGCATGCTTCTTAGATAGGATTAACTGCAATTACAACATCTAACAAGTATAGCAAAAGATATATTGTCTAAGATACATAACAAGATCAGTGCAACAGATGATATCTAAAGAAAGTCATTAGCACTCATTTTTCGATTTTTGCAAACAAAAGCATCACCACATTTTCTAGTTGACAAGCAAAGTAAAGCATGAGATGCAAAAGCTAAATGATATCTACCAAGATAAACATTGTCCATAGAAAAGTGCTTCAGCAACCTTGTCATCTTTTTAAAAATTTTTAGACTTTTTCTTTTTCCTTTTTATTTTTCCATTTCTGCTAGGGGTTATTTGCATGTCAAACCTAATGCTAACCGACCAAGTCAAGCTTAGGCCAGAACTGAACCATCAGAAGCTTAAGACATTGGTGTTGGCATACATTACACTGTCCTAGTTCATACCAAAGTGCTATGGTAAGCAGTCCAGAACAATACAATGCGACGAAGCAAACCCACCTAGATCTTTTCTGATAATCATAAAAAATGCATAAATTTTTCATTTTTCTGAATTTTATCATTTTTATAGCACATTTTTCATATTTAAAGCATATAGATGTCCAAGTTGCATATCTGCATCTAAGTAAGGATCTAGCTACTAGGCATGTAAAAGATAGCGAAAGCATTCAGCCTACACATGCTAGTTACCAGAAGCAATGGTGATTATTTTTCAATTTTAAAGCATAAAAGCCATGCATATGACAAATATCAGATATATCATGTGAACTGAAATAGAACATGATCATCGACAAGTAATCAAAAGCATATACTAGCTAGAGTAAGTAAAGCAGATTAATCATATAACAGAAGCAAGCTCAAAATGTGATTGATGATTATGCATGATATGAACGCACACAAAAAGACTCAATAAAATAAAAAGAGGAAAGAAAAACTTACTCAAGGTATCCAAAAAAGGATACACAACTCCCAAATCCCCTCGTAAACGCTTAAAAGTAGACTGATCTAGGGGTTTGGTAAAAATATCAGCCAACTGTTGATGGGTATCAACATGAATAAGATCAATGACCCCTTTCTCATATTGATCCCTCAGAAAGTGAAAGCGCACATCAATATGTTTGGTTTTAGAATGAAGACATGGGTTTTCCCTACACTAATTGCACTGGTGCTATCACAAAACAAAGGAACTCTCGAAGGGAAGAACAACCCAAAATCCCGCAAAGTAGAAATCATCCAAACCAACTGAGAAAAGCAGCTAGAAGCTGCTACAAACTCAGCCTCAGTAGTAGAAAGCGCAACTCCAGATTGTTTTCGAGAAGACCATGAAACAAGTAAAGAACCAAGAAGCTGGTAAGTACCAGAAGTTGACTTGCGATCCAACCGGCACCCACCAAAATCAGCGCGACTTGCGATCCAGCCGGCACCCACCAAAATCAGTGTTCGAAAAACCAGCTAAATCAAGAGACGATGATGCAGAATAATAAAGACCTAAATCAGGAGCATAAGTAAGATACCTAAAAATACGCTTCATAGCCTGCCGGTGAGATGCGCGTGGCGAAGATTGAAAACGCGCGCACACACCCACAACAAACTAAATGTCTGGTCTCGTCGCAGTCAAGTATAGCAGTGATCCGATCATCCCTCGATACTCTCTCTCATTTACCTTGACACCATTCCGTCCTTGTCCAGACCTCCAGATGTACCCATTGGGGTCATCTGTGGCTTTAGCTCTCCACCAAAGTCAAATTTCTTTAGCATGTCTCTTGTGTATTTACCCTGGTGGATGAAAATGCCGTCCTTGGTATGCTTGATCTGGAGCCCTAAAAAGTACTTGAGTTCTCCCATGAGACTCATCTCAAACTCGCTATCCATCAGCTCAGAAAACTTGGATACAAGCTCATTATTAGAACCACCAAAAATAATATCGTCCACATAAATCTGGGCAACCAATAAGTCTGCGCCATCTCTAAGCAAGAAAAGAGTCTTGTCCACAGAACCCATCACAAAAACTTTCTGCAACAAGAACTGCTTCAGGCGATCATACCAAGCCCTGAGAGCCTGCTTCAGACCGTATATAGCCTTCTGCAGCTTGTAAACATGTCGTGGAAATTTAGGGTTCTCAAAACCGGGGAGTTGCTTAACATAGACCTCCTCCTCTATATACCCATTTAGAAACGCACTCTTGACATCCATTTGGTAAAGCTTAAAACCTTTAGAAGCAGCAAAGGCCAAAAGAATACGAATGGACTCAAGGCGGGCAACAGGGGTGAAAGTCTCTTCAAAATCAATACCTTCTTTTTGGCAAAAACCCTGTGCCGCTAATCGAGCTTTGTTTCGCACCACAACACCATCTTCTCCTTGTTTGTTCTTAAACACCAACTTGGTGCCTATGATGTTGCATCCAGGTGGAAGCTCAACTAGTGTCCAAACCCGATTGCGAACAAAATTTTCAAGCTCTTCTTGCATGGCGTTTATCCAATTTGAATCAGACAGAGCAGGAGAAACGTCTCTAGGCTGAAAAGTAGCAACAAAAGCAGACTCAGCAAACATAGCAAGAGAACCAACTGAAGACCGTAAAGATCTCTCCGTAAGATCACCGATGATGAGCTCTGAAGGGTGATCACGCTGAACTGATCGGGATCATAGGTGATCTGAAGTCACCTCACCAGAGTCAGCAACTGGCTCCTCTGGACTCGGCTGAGAAGTCATCTCACTAGAGTCAACACCTGGCACCTCGGGACTCGGCTGAGGAGGTTCGATCGAAGTAGAAGGAGTAATCAGAGGTCCGTCCTCATCCTCATTTGAAGTCTTAGAAGGTGTGGGGTCTGTAGGCGGTGCATAGGGCCCACCCTCATCATTAGCAGGAGGGTCATCATCTTCCTCGAAGATGGACTCTCTGTAGGACCGAAAGTAGTGACCAGAGGGGGGTGAATGGGCGCATAAAAATTCTTGCTAAGCTATGTGCTAATCCCAACACCCAAATGAACTTAGCCAGTCAAAAAATATTAGCAAAGCAAACTGCAGAAATTAAATTGGTTTAGCCTAAAAATAACCGGTGTTCTAATTAAAATGATATTAGAGCTAAACTAAAAAGAGTCACTACAGTATATAAAATGTGTACTAGGAATATTTAATGACGTAATAAAAACACTAAATATCCTAATAAATTGTTCAGATTGCTGTCTAAAAATAAAATACTAATTAACTGAATAAAAATGGATCACCCAAAAATTAATTCAGAAATAACTTAAAAATATTTCACGCGAGAGAAAGAAAAAATTATTATGACTAATAAATTTTTCTTTCTTTTATATAAGCATATTAAATAGATCTTTTAAATAAATAATACGAGATAACTAATAAGCAGATTAAAATTTAACGACGAGATTAATTTTTAATTAAGAACAGATAACTATGAGATTATTATTTTTCAGCTAATTAAAATATGGATAAATGTTGGTTTAACTAACCAACTAGAATATAGGAAATTAAACATGAAAACTTACCTTCGGCTTCCTGGCGTCAAACGGGCGTGCGGTAGCTTTCTGCCGCTGCTGCCGAATGTACGCCGGCACGTTAAATTGCTGCCGCTAGTAACAATCGCTGTGGGGCCCACTGAAAAAGCTGCAGCTTCACCGAGTCGTGTGCCTGCAATGATGCCGGTTGCACAGCCGCGTGGGGCCCATAAGGAGAAAAAGCTTTCCTGCTGCAAGAAGCTTCCGCAGGAAATTTTGCCAACCGGATGCAGCACTATTCCATGAGAAAAAACTGCCTCCGTTTCCCGGCCGACGTGCCGTGCACGAGTTCCCGCAGCAAAAGCTGTGTCGTGCCCAGCTAGAAGCACTGCCACTGTAGGCTAGTGCAAGATTCACGTGTCGTGTGACACCCAAAAAAAACGTGGCCGGCGAAGACTTCTGGCGTTGCAGGTCGAACGAAAAGTTGACGGTAAAAAGGATAGTAGAGGTGGACTGCAGATTAATCTGGAAAAACAAAAACAGTCATCTATCCCCAAGGGGATAGGGGCCTATTTATAGGCGAATCCTAATACATGAAAATACTAATTTTCCCTTAGGTAAAATAAACTGACTCTAAAATAAATTCTGAAAAGTACTAAAATATTCTTAGAAAAATTAACTGACTGAAATAAAAATATTCTAAACTTAAAAACTAAATATTAATATCCTAAAAACGAATTAATCATAGGTTATCAGTTTTACGCCGAAACTGACAAAGCGTCCACCGTCTTCGCACCGGGTACCCGGATTGGGCCGACCCGACCCCGCAGCTTCCTCAGCCTGGCAATCGCTCGCCGCCCATGTACCTGAGTCAAACCCAGTCAACAGACCGGTGGATCATCTGCCGCTCCTAGCCATGTACCCGGATTGGGCCAGCCCGACTCCACGGCTCCTCTGCCCGGCCGTCGCTCACTGCCCGTGTACCTAAGTCACATGCGCCTCAGACTCGGCATGTCTTCATCTCTCTTCCTTTGACTTCCGTTGACAATCACTCATCACATCTAGAATATCAAAACCATATTCTTTAACATGGTTTATCAATCTCTCCATTGATGAGTGCATTGTCAACACCCTTTTCAGCTCATCTCCAGAACCTGCAAAACATGTGGAAACAGAAAAACAAAGACAAAAGAAAATAGAAGAGAGAAAGTAAAAGTTTAACCCTAATGACCAAAAGCCAAACAAAAGCACGAAAACAGTCATTATGGTTAACCAAAAATAAAGCCGAAAAAAACAAGTGCAAATCTTAGAATTACCAACAAGGAACTCCCCCTAAAATAAATCCCAGAGAAAGCTAAAAATATTCCAAAATTTCTCCCCCTTGTTGACAAATGGACTCATCAAGTGAGACTAAATGCACTTTAAAGAGACATAAATACAAACTCCTCTTAAAATGCAGCTCCCCCTCAAAATATGCTATGAATGCAGATGGGGTGCAGGTGGAGTGTGAAAAGCATGCTTCTTAGATATGATTGACTGCTATTACAACGTCTAACAGGTATAGCAAAAGATATACTGTCTAAGATACATGACATGATCAATGCAACAGATGATATCTAAAGAGGGTCATTAGCACACATTTTTTGATTTTTGCAAACAAAAGCATCACCACATTTTCTAGTTGACAAGCAAAGTAAAGCATAATATGCAAAAGCTAACTGATATCTACCAAGATAAGCATTGTCCAAATCAAAGTGCTTCAGCAGACTTGTCATCTTTTTAAATTTTTCAGACTTTTTCTTTATATTTTTCATTTCTGCCAGAGGTTATTTGTATGTCAAACCTTATGCTAACCGACCAAGTCAAGCCTAGGCCAGAACTGGACCATCAGAAGCTTAAGACATTGGTCTTGGCATACATTACAGCGTCCTAGTTCATACCAAAGTGCTATGGTAAGCAGTCCAGAACAATGCAATGCAACAAAGCAAACCCACCTGGATCTTTTCTGATAATCATAAAAAATGCATAAATTTTTCATTTTTCTGAATTTTTATCATTTTTAGCACATTTTTCATATTTAAATCATATAGATGTCCAAGTTGCATATCTGCATCTAAATAAGGATCTAGCTACAAGGCATGTAAAAGATAGCGAAAGCATTCAGCCTACACATGCTAGTTACCAGAAGCAATGGTGATCATGTTTCAATTTTAAAGCGTAAAAGCCATGCATATGACAAATATCAGATATATCATGTGAACTGAAATAGAACATGATCATCGACAAGTAATCAAAAGCATATACTAGCTAGAGAAAGTAAAGCAGATTAATCATATAACAGAAGCAAGCTCAAAATGTGATTGATGATTATGCATGATATGAACGCACACAAAAAGACTCAATAAAAAATAAAAAGAAAGGAAAAACTGATACCAATAAAAAGAAAGGAAAAACTGATACCAATGAAAAACTGATACACAACTCCCAAATCAACATCAATAATCATGAGTGGGAGCAAACGGTCCAATGCCGGAATTAGGAAAAGTGCTAAACCAGTGTTGAGCCATCTGCTCAAATGTAGGGAAGCAAAAAGAATCATATGAGTCTGGACCGAAACGCGGATCAAAGCGCGGTCCTCTGTTCTTCCTAAATCACGGCCACGAGGTCCAAAGTCGTATCTATAACGATCTGGAACTCTGCCGGAACGGAAACCACCCTCCGGAGCATGATCATAAAAACCGTCTCCACTACCACCACCTACACGACGTGGCCTGGGCTCTAGCCTCTCTCTACGTCGAGGAACTCTCTGTCTACCATCCTGCTGGTAGAACTGCTCCTGCCCACCTCGAGCTCTCTCTGCTCGCTCAACCCGCTTCCTCCTGAAGCAAAACTCCTCAAGATGCCCGTCTCTCTGACAAAACTCACAGTGATAGGTAGGCTTCTTAGGATGTGGTTGAGGCTTGGGAATCTTAGGCTTGGTGGTGTTTGGTGTATCATCTTTGGAGTGAGCGGGTCCAGGTAAAGAATCAAGAGAAGTGTGAAGAGTTTTAGGATTTGGGACCCAGATTTGCTTCTTAGGTGGAGCTTTAGGTTGTTCTTGGATCACTCCATCCTTGGGCCAACTATCCTCAAAGGACTCAGTGGAGTGAGTGTTGGGATATCTATGTTCGGGAGTCATCTTACTCCACTCCACTGCTCGGCTAATGGCACTCTCAAAATCAGCCTTGGTATAGGTGTAACCTACCCCAAACCCATCCTGTCTCTTGAACTGCTGGATCATCATGCCGAGTTGTGGCTCTTTAGCACTGATCCAACTCAGGATTGAACGGAGGTAAAAGTTCTCGTTCTGAACATCAGCTAGCTCCTCTCTCAAAGAAGCTAACACCACCGCCTTCGACAAACAGATCTCACACTCTTTATCAACTTCGACAGACTTCTCAGCTTTTAGCTTAATCAACTCCATTCTAATGGATAAGCAGCTCTCACAAATAGTGGATGGAACTGACAAGGCCTCAAGCTCTAGCTTAGTCTACTCCAAATCCGCTCTCACTCCAGCTAACTCGCTCAACTGCTCATCACTCTTGACTCTCAGCTCGGCTATACTAGCTAAATGGGATGGGCAGTCTACACAAGGTGCGACGACAGTGGCTTGAGCATCTTTCAGCTCCAGCTGAGCGCTCTCAAGCTCAGTAGCCAAAGTGTCTCTCTCATCTACTCTCTCTGTGTACCTAGACTTAAGAGTCGTCAGGTCACACAACAACACCTCATAGTTAGGGCACTCACCACTATCACCCAAGGAAGGGGAAGAAGACAGACTCTCAATCTTGCCATTTGCTGTGGCAAGCTCACTCTCAAGCTCATCTATCCTCTTCTTAGCCCCCTCTAAGCAGTTTCTCCCTATACTTCAACTCCTGACGGTTCTGTTCTAATAAATTAACAACTTCTTATTCATAGGAAGATGCATTCTCATCGTCATCGTCGTCGGAGTCGTCGGAGGAGTCCTTCTCTTTCTTCTCCCCAAGAGCCATTGAGCAGAAGCTCTTGTGGGGTCTTCGGCTATGACGTGAGCGACTCTTCGGCTTGCCCTCAAAGCCCATGAAACAGAGGCTAGCTGGATTGTCCCTGTCCTTCCCCTTCCTGATCATGATATCTTCATCACTTGAACTTGAAGATGAGGAGGAAGATGAGGATCTCTTGGAGTATCTTTTCTCCATCTCGGCGAAGAAGGTCTTGTCTCGCTTCTTGTTCTCACGCCTGTAATCCTTCAGAGCCTTACGAAAGAATCTTGTCTTGGGCTTGCCCTTTGTGGAAGTGGAGTTTTCATACTTGCCGGAGTAGTAGGAGTTTCCGCCGGTTCCCTTCTTGTAATTCTTATGCTTGGGGCAGTCGGCAATGAAATGACCTGGGTCACCACACTCAAAGAATCCGGATTTTGTGTTGTGTCTCTTAAACATTCTCTTAACATAGACACGTCGCACCCGGTTGTTAAACAAGAACAGATCATCATCTCCTAGAGTATCAAGTTGTTCCTCAGAGATAGACATCAAGGAAAAAGCAGTACAACTCATGGCACTAGGATCAGGAGACGGTGTCGCAAGAGCCAAAGTCTTTGAGCTAGAATCAGTGAGATTTGATCTCAACTGAATATCAACCTCTGAGGCCTTGAGCTTACTAAAAAGCTCTGCGATGGTCAAGGTATCATAAGATGTGCTCTCAACAATAGAAGAGACCTTGATCTCCAAGATCTTAGGGTCTAAAGTATGAAGTACCTTAAGCGCCTGTTCATGATCTGATACTAGCTGATCACCATCGGCCTTGTTAACGTGTAGCTTGTTAATGATCGATTGAAAGCGACCAAACAAAGCCTCAACTGTCTCACCCGGCTTCTGTGAGAAATTTTCATACTCACGCCGGTAGGTCTGGTAGAGCCTAGCCTTGACCTGAGTTGTCCCCTCATGGTGTGCCTGGAGGGCAGCCCAGATCTCTCTAGCCGTGGTGAGATGGCTAACACGCTCAAACTCACTAGGACCTAAACCAGAAAATAAAATATTCACCGCCTTACTATTATTTTGATGTTGGGTAATTACATTAGCAGCAGTATCCACGACAATAGTCGTTATGGTGAAATTATGATGAACACAAATCTCCCATATGCCCGAGCTCTGGCTCATAAGGTATGCTCGCATGCGAGTCTTCCAATAAGTGTAGCCAAAAGCTTCTAGGGACAGGATTTTACCAGAAGATGTCATGGTCACTACGTAGGTTTAGAATCGGTTAAGATATTTGTAAAACCTAACCTTGCTCTGATACCACTTGTAGGACCAAAAGTAGCGACCAGAGGGGGGGTGAATGGGTGCCTAAAAATTCTTGCTAAGCTATGTGCTAATCCCAACACCCAAATGAACTTAGCCAGTCAAAAAATATTGGGTTAATTTTTTCCGTGCCATTACAATTTTTGCGGTTTGCCAATATGCCATCGATGTGTCACTGACATATGGGGGCCACCACAGTCACTGACAGTGGCATATAGACAATTTCTAAAAATTATAATGGCATGTGAGTAATTTTCCCAAAAATATTAGCAAAGCAAACTGCAGAAATTAAATTGGTTTAGCCTAAAAATAACCGGTGTTCTAGTTAAAATAATATTAGAGCTAAACTAAAAAGAGTCACTGCAGTATATAAAATGTGTACTATGAATATTTAATGACGTAATAAAAACACTAAATATCCTAATAAATTGTTCAGATTGCTGTCTAAAAATAAAATACTAATTAACTGAATAAAAATGGATCACCCAAAAATTAATTCAGAAATAACTTCAATATTTCACGCGAGAGAAAGAATGACTAATAAATTTTTCTTTTCTTTATATAAGCATATTAAACAGATCTATTTAAATAAATAATACGAGATAACTAATAAGAAGATTAAAATTCAATGACAAGATTAATTTTTAATTAAGAATAGATAACTACGAGATTATTATTTTTCAGATAATTAAAATATGGATAAATGTTGGTTTAACTAACCAGCTAGAATATAGGAGATTAAACAGGAAAACTTACCTTCGGCTTCCTGGCGTCAAACGGGCGTGCGGTAGCATTCTGCTGCTGCTGCCGAATGTACGCCGGCACGTTAAATTGATGCTGCTAGTAACAATCACCGTGGGGCCCACTGAAAAAGCTGCAGCTTCACCGAGCCGTGTGCCTGCAATGATGCCGGCTGCACAGCCGCGTGGGGCCCGCAAGGAGAAAAAGCTTTCCTGCCGCAAGAAGCTTCCGCAGGAAATTTTGCCAACCGGATGCAGCACTGTTCCGTGAGATAAAACGCCTCTGTTTCCTGGCCGGCGTGCCGTGCGTGAGTGCCCACAGCAAAAGCTGTGCCGTGCCTAGCTAGAAGCACTGCCACAGTAGGCTAGTGCAAGATTCACGTGTCGTGTGACACCCAAAAAAACGTGGCCGGCGAAGACTTCTGGTGTTGCAGATCGAACGAAAAGTTGACGGTAGAAAGGATAGTAGAGGTGGAGTATAGATTAATCTGGGAAAACAAAAACAGTCATCTATCCCCAAGGGGATAGGGGCCTATTTATAGGCAAATCCTAATACATAAAAAGACTAATTTACCCTCGGGTAAAATAAACTGACTCTAAAATAAATTCCGAAAATTACTAAAATATTCTTAGAAAAATTAACTGACTCAAATAAAAATATTCTAAACTTAAAAATTAAATATTAATACTCTAAAAATGAATAAATCATAGGTTGTCAGTTTTACGCCGAAACTGACAAAACGTCCACCGTCTTCGCACCGGGTACCCGGATTGGGCCGACCCGACCCCGCAGCTTCCTCAGCCCGGCAATCGCTCGCCGCCCGTGTACCTGAGTCAAACCTAGTCAACAGACTGGTGGATCATCTGCCGCTCCTAGCCATGTACCCGGATTGGGCCAGCCCGACTCCGCGGCTCCTCTGTCCGGCCGTCGCTCACTACCCGTGTACCTGAGTCACATGCGCCTCAGACTCGGCAGGTCTTCATCTCTCTTCCTTTGACTTTCGTTGATAATCACTCATCACATCTGGAATATCAAAACCATATTCTTCAACATGGTTTCTCACTCTCCAAGCTCATCATCTCCAGAAAGCTCAAAAGAAGGAGTCGGCGAGGGCAAAGACTCATCAAAAGAAACCTCACAAGTCTCGAGAAGCATCTGAGAGTCTAGGTTCCAAACATGAAAGCCTCATGAATGCAAAGCATAACCAAGGAAGACTCCATCCCAGCAACGAGACTCAAACTTGTCCAAATGCCCTCCCTTCTTAAGCACAAAGCACTTGCATCCAAAAGATCGCAAGTGACTCACCTTGGGCTGTCTGCCAAAATGCAACTCATATGATGTCTTACCTAAGTAAGCTCAAAGAAAAATGCGGTTGGCAAGATAGCAAGCTGTGTTCATCGCCTCAGCCCAAAAACGCCTAGGAGTCCTATGCTCATCAAGCATCGTCCTGGCCATCTCGACAAGTGTGCGGTTCTTTCGTTCTACAACGCCGTTCTGTGGGGGAGTGTAAGGAGCAGAGAACTGATGATCAAGACCCTGATCACTACAAAAGCTGACGAACTGAGAGTTCTTAAACTCAGAACCATTGTCCGAACGAATTGCTCACATCAGACCATTGTTCTCATTCTTCAGCTTCAGAATCAGGTCATGAACATACTGAAAAGTCTCATCCTTAGACTCTAGAAAGTAAACCCACGAGAAACGAGAAAAATCGTCAACTATCACAAGGGCGTACCACTTCCCACTGAATGAGCGTACTCGAGCTGGACCTACTGTATCCATGTGCAACAGCTCTCCCGGGTATGAAGTCATCACCTGAGTCACATGTGCGTGAGAAGCGGCAACCATTTTCCCATGACGACAGGGATGACACACTAGATCCTTCTCCATCTTAAGCTTAGGCAATCCTCGGATAAGATCCATATAACTCAATCTGACAAGCAGATCAAAGCTCAAATGGCCTAACCTTCCATGCCACTTCCATAGCTCAGAGATGGATCCGACCATCAGACAACGAGAAGGGCCAAAAGAACTAGGGAAATCAATACGAAACACCTTACCAAAAGGTTAGATCCGACAAACTAAAGATCCTCTAGAATCAACAACAGAAGACATGCCCTTCTTAAAGCACACTTCTAAACCATCCTCAAGAAGTTGCGACACAAAAATTAGATTAAGGTTCAGATTTCCAACTAAAGCGACATTCTTCAAAGAGAAATAATCAGAAATATGAATCGACTTGATACCTTGTACCTTCCCTTGACCACTGTTCCCGAAAGTGATGTATTCCTTGGAGCTCGGGGGAGTGAGGCTGGAGAACCATCTGTGGTGTCCCGTCATATGGCGAGAACATCCTGAATCCATGATCCATACATCCTCTAGTCCTCGATCTTGCAAGATCAATGGTCATGAGTGGGAGCAAATGGTCGACCAGCAGGTCTAGAAAAAGTACTAAACCAGTGTCGAGCCATCTTCTCGTAACTAGCAAAGCAGAAGGAATCATATGAGTCTAGACCACAGCGCGGCTCAAAGCGCGGTCCTCTGTTCTGCCTAAAATCATGACCACGAGGTCCAAAACCGTATCCCGAACGATCTGGAACTCTACCGGAACAGAAACCACCCTTCGGAGCACGATCATAAAAACCGTCTCCTCTTCCACCACCTACATGACGTGGCCTGGCCTCTAGCCTCTCTCTACGCCGAGGAACTCTCTGTCTACCACCCTGCTAGTAGAACTGCTCCTGCCCACCTTGAGCTCTCTCTGCTCGCTCGACCTGTTTCCTCCTGAAGCAAAACTCCTCAAGATGCCCGTCTCCTAGGCTTCTCGGGATGTGGTTGAGGTTTGGGATTCTTAGGCTTGGTGGTGTTGGGTGTAGCATCTTTGGTGTGAGAGGGTCTAGGTAAAGAATCAAGAGAAGTGTGGAGAGTTTTAGGCTTTGGGACCCAGATTTCCTTCTTAGGTGGAGCTTTAGGTTGTTCTTGGAACACTCCATCCTTGGGATGACTATCCTTAAAAGACTTAGTGGAGTGAGTCTTGGGATATCTCTGTTCGGGAGTCATCTTACTCCACTCCACTACTCGGCTAATGGCACTCTCAAAATCAGCCTTGGTATAGGTGTAACCTACCCCAAACCCATCCTGTCTCTTGAACTGCTAGATCATCATGACGAGCTGTGGCTCTCTGGTACTAATCCAACTCAGGATTTAACGGAGGTAAAAGTTCTCACTCTGAACATCAGCTAGCTCCTCTCTCAAAGAAGCTAACACCTCCACCTGAGACAAGCAGATCTCACACTATCTATCAACATCGACAGACTTCTCTGCTTTTAGCTTGATCAACTCCATTCTCATGGACAAACAGTTCTCACAAACAGCGGGTGGAACTGTCAAGGTCTCAAGCTCTAGCTTAGTCTGCTCCAACTCAGCTCTCACTCCAGCTAACTCGCTCAACTGCTCATCACTCTTGGCTCTCAGCTCAGCTATACTAGCTAAATGGGTGGGGCAGTCTACACATGGTACGACGACAGTGGCATGAGCATTTTTCAGCTCCTGCTAAGCGCTCTCAAGCTCAGTGGCCAAGGCGTCTCTCTCATCTACTCTCTCTGTGTACCTGGACTTAAGAGTCGTCAGGTCACACAATAACACCTCACAGTTAGGGCACTCACCACTATCACCCAAGCAAGGGGAAGAAGACAGACTCTCAATCTTGCCATTCATCATGGCAAGATCACTCTAAAGCTCATCTATCCTCTTCTTAGCCCCTCTAAGCAGTTTCTCCTGATACTTAAACTCCTGACGGTTTTGTTCTAGTAAATTAACAACTTCTTGTTCATAGGAAGATACCTTCTCATCGTCATCGTCGGAGGAGGAGTCCTTTTCTTTCTTCTCCCCAAGAGCCATTGAGTAGAAGCTCTTGTGGGGTCTTCAGTTGTGATGTGAGCGACTCTTCGGCTTGTCCCCGAAGGCCATGAAACAGAGGCCCACCGGATCGTCCCTGTCCTTCCTCTTCCTAATCATGATCTCTTCATCACTTGAACTCAAAGATGAGGAGGAAGACGAGGATCTCTTGGAGTAGCTTTTCTCCATCTCGACGAAGAAAGCCTTGTCTTGCTTCTTGTTCTCACGCCTATAGTCCTTCAAAGCCTTTCAAAAGAATCTCGTCTTGGGCTTGCCCTTTGTGGAGTTGTCGTACTTGTCGGAGTCGTAGGAGTTGCCGCTGGTTCCCTTCTTGTAATTCTTCTGCTTGGGGCAGTCAGCAATGAAATGACCTGTATCACCACACTCAAAGCATCCGGATTTTGTGTCGTGTCTTTTAAACATTCGCTTATCATAGACACGTTGCACCTGGTTGTTAAACAAGCACAGATCATCATCTCCTAGGGAATCAAGTTGTTCCTCGGAGATAGACATCAAGGAAAAAGAAGTACAACTCAAGGCAGTAGGATCAGCAGACGGTGTCGCAAGTGCCAGAGTCTTTGAGCCAGAACCAGTGAAATTTGATCTCAACTGGATATTGACCTCTGAGGCCTTGAGCTTACTTAAAAGCTCTGCGACGGTCAAGGTATCATAAGATGCGCTCTCAACAATAGAAGAGACCTTGATCTCCTAGATCTTAGGGTCCAAGGTATGGAGAACCTTAAGCGCTTGTTCATGATCCGAGACTAGCTGATCACGCTCAGCCTTGTTTATGCGAAGCTTGTTAATGATCGATTGAAAACAACCAAACAAAGCCTCAACCATCTCACCCGACTTCTGTCAGAAATTCTCATACTCACACCGGTAGGTCTGATATAGCCTAGCCTTGACCTGAGCTGTCCCCTCATGGTGTGCCTGGAGGATAGCCCAAATCTCTCGAGCAGTGGTGAGATGGCTAACACGCTCAAACTCACTAGGACCTAGACTAGAAAATAAAATGTTCACCGCTTTACTATTGTTTTGATGCTAGGCAATTACATCTACAGTAGTATTCGCAGCAATAGGCACTATGGTGAAAGTAGGATGAACACAAATCTCCCATATGTCCGAGCTCTGGCTCATAAGGTATGCTCGCATGCGAGTCTTCCAATAAGTGTAGCCAAAAGCTTCTAGGGACGGGATTTTACCAGAAGACGTCATGATCACTACTTGGGTTTAGAATCAGTTAAGATATAAGAAAACCCTAACCTTGCTCCGATACCACTTGTAGGACCGAAAGTAGCGACCAGAGGGGGAGGGGGGAAATGGGCACCTAAAAATTTCTTGCTAAACTATATCCTAATCCCAACACCCAAACGAACTTAACCAGACAAATAATATTAGCAAAGCAAATTACTAGAACTAAAGTTGTCTAGCCTAGAAATTACCAGTGTCTTAATTGAAATGATATTAAAGATAAACTAAAATAAAAATACTGCAGTAAATAAAAAAACTTAGATAAATCACGAAATATTTATATTTCAGTGTAGAGATAAAATACTAATTAAGTGAATAAAACATGGATCATTCAAAAATTTAATTCAATAATAAACCTAAAAATATTGCACGTAAAACTAGGATAAAAATATTACTGCACCTAATAATAATTGTTTTCTTTTTATATGATCAGATTAAACAAAAATATTTAAATGATTAATATGAGATAATTAATAAGAATCCAAAAGATTAAAAATTTAACTATGAGATTAATTTTTTAATTAAAAACAGATAACTACGATATTATTAACTAGACTTAGTTTACCTAAAAATAGGAGATTAAATCTACTTACCTGCATGCCGATCTGCGAAAAAGAACTGCGCCGTGAAAAAAACCTCGTCGTCGCCGGCCGAATACGCATGGGACGCCGCAGCTCCCTGTCGCCTAGGCCTGCGTAGCTTCTGCGCCAAAGAAAACCAGGTCGTGCTTTGCCTTGCGCGTGCGCCGTTGAGAACACCGCCAGCAACCGGCCTGCCTCTGCTTTGTGCGCTGGTACTGCAGCTTTCCACCAAAGAAATCTGCCATCCGGCTGCCTGTCGGCTGCCGTGCGCTAGAAGCAGCCTTGCCGCCTTGGGAGATGCGCGTCTACCTAACCCCGTGACACGCCAAAAAAACTTCCCAGCCACCGTGGGGCCCACTGCGGGCTGCTCCTTCTGGGTCCTGATGCCTGACGCCAGTGGAGCCCGCGCGTTAATGTGCCGTGCGCACACGCCGCCTGTGGATTGCCGTGAAAAGCTAAAGCCGGCGGAGAGAAAAGTTCGACGATGGCGGCGAAAGAAAATACGAGATCCGAAAAACTTGCTGCCGAACCAAACTCATGGACTGTAGATTAATTCCCTCAAAAAAACAGTTGCCCTATCCCTAGGCGGTAGGGGCCTATTTATAGGCGACTCCTAATACATGAAAAAGACTAATTTACCCCTAGGGTAAATTACACTGACTCTAAAATAAATTCTGAAATTACTAAATTACCCTTGAAAAAATCAACTGACACGAATAAAAATATTCTGGACTTAAAAACTAAATATTAATATCCTAAAACAAAATAATCATAGGTTGTCAGTTTTGCCCTGAAACTGACAAAGCGTCCACCGTCTTCGCACCGGGTACCCGGATTGGGCTGACCCGACCCCACAGCTTCCTCAGCCCGGCAATCGCTCACCGCCCATGTACCTGAGTCAAACCCAATCAACAGACCGGTGGATCCTCTGCCGCTCCTAACCCATGTACCCGGATTGGGCCAGCCCAACTCCACGGCTCCTCTGCCCGGCTGTCGATTGCTGCCCGTGTAGCTGAGTCACACGCGCCTCAGACACGGCAGTTATTCATGTCTCTTTCTTTGACTTCCGTTGACAATCACTCATCACATCTGGAGTATAAAACCCATGTTCTTCAACATGGTTTCTCACTTTCTTCAGGCCAAATTGATGTCATCTTCTGCATCTATACCTGAAATTTTGCATGATCTTTCATGTTTTGATTACTGCTTAAATCCTCTGTTCTTCTTGCTGAGTTAGATTTCCTAGTTCTTCACTACTAAATTTCCTGTGTGACTTGTTCAGCAATTGATGTCCTGCACGGGTAGTTCATGTTCTTTGCTGCAAGCACCAGGATATTCATCATTCATGTGTACTTCAGTTTGTTGCTGAGAGACTCATAGTTTTGCCTCTGATTTGAGTCCTCTGCCGACCAAGAGATTCATTCTGTTAGTAAAGCATCCGACCAATGATGACCTCACAGTACTTGAGTCTATTTTGTGAAAACGTTTGGTCTGCTAACCACTTCTAAGCTGATGTCATTGCAAATCTGTTAAGTTAAATTAGCATTTTAGTTTGTAAGGTATACTGCAGCTACACTTGTTAAGTTTCGGTTTTGATTATAGGGTAACCTTGTATTTTCCGTGTTGCATCTAAAAAACCAGTACTGGAAATAGTGTTTGCTGAAACCTTGTTCAGTGGTTCTTGATTGGTTTGAAATTCTTCAATGTACAAGATAATTCAATCTTTTTGATAGATCATTGCTTCTAATTCTCATTCAGAATCTCAACTATTTAGTGTGTAATTCAGTGTTGGGGTCCTTAATCTGATAAGAACCTGTTTCTAAAAAGCTCTGAAGTTTGTCAGCTTTTGAGAGTCCGATCTAAGTTTGTCGATATACCAATTGCCAATATTTTTGATATATTTCGGAGATTCATCTACCGACAGGCTAGTTCGATCATTCATAGTCCGATTCAAACAAAAATTTCAATTAAGATTGAAATGGACTTTGAAGTTGTATTGTTGATCTGAAATTTGAATTTGAAACTTTTATAGGAGCGTTGGGTGTTTGAAACATGCCATCTTATTTATTGAAAATTTGTCGAGGTGCCTATTCACCCCCCCTCTAGTCGCCTAATTCAATCCCACAGTATTTGTTTAGATCTATTTTCTATTTTAACTAATTAATTGTGTTTCTAGTATTTAAATTGGAATACGTGAAATTTGGACTGCAAGTACCTAAAATAATGAACTAAAATTTATAGAAAAATCATATTCACAATTTTGTTTCCATTTTTAGTTCTTATACACTAAATTTAAAGAAAATTTAAAAAATCTATGTTATGACACTCCATCGGTAATATGGATCTTAAGAGTTTTTAATTCTAAAAAATCAAATAAAGTCTGAAAAATACAAGACTTGTCATGGTGTTATAATATTATAAGTAGATACTTTGATAAAAATTTTAAAATATTTCAAGAAATATATCATACATTATGTTAAGAAACTTGAGATTATCTTGAGAGGAACTAGAGTTTTGAGAAGGAATAGGTTATGGTAGAAAGTAAATTTATGATTAAATATTTTTTGAACTTCAAACTTTTTTGGAGTCAAAATACAACATATATCATTCCATATAATTTTTTTGTATTTTACTATATCTATTTGCTATTTTTAACTCATTAATTGTGTTTCTAGGATTTAAATTAGAATATGTGAAATTTTAACTGCAAGTACCTAAAATAATGCACTAAATTTTATAGAAAAATTATATTCACAATTTTGCGTCCATTTTTATTTCTTATGCACTAAATTTAAATAATTTTTTAAAAAATATATGTTATGACACTCCATCGGTAATGTGGATCTTAAGAGTTTTTTAATTCTAAAAAATCAAAAAAGTCTAAAAATATGATATTTTTCATGGTGTTATAATATTATAAGTAGATACTATGATAAAAATTTGAAAAGTTTTCAATAAAGTTGTCACACAGAATGTTAAGAAACTCTCGATTCTCTTGAGAAGGAATGTATTTGGGTTAAAAGCAAATTTATTGTTAATTTTTTGTTTGAACTTGAATTTTTTTACAATATAAATACAATATTTATTATTCCTTGTAAAAGTATAATATTTTTCTGGGTAAGTTTGCTATTTTTATTTAATTAATTGTGTTTCTAGGATTTAAATTGAAATATGTGAAATTTGAATTGTAAGTGCCTACAATAATACACAAAATTTTTATAAAATTCATATTCATGTTTTCTAGTCCACTTATTTACTATCCAATAAATTTAAATAAAATTTTTAAAAAACTATGTTGAGACACTCGATCAGCAATGTGGAGCTTAATGATTTTTAATTTATAAAAAACCAAATGAAGTCTAAAAAACATGAGACTTTTTATGGTGTTATGATATGATACATATATGCTATGATAAAAGTTTAAAAATGTTTCAAGAAAGTTATTACGTAGAGTGTTAAGAAATCGAAGATTCTTCAAGGAGGAAGTAAGATTTAGAGAAGAAATGTGTTATTGTTTAAAGCTAATATTTTGTTAAATCTTTGTTTGAATTTTATTTTTTTACCATCATAATACAAACATTTCTTATTTTGTGTAAAAATGTAGTATCTTTCTGGTGTGTTTGCTATTTTTAATTGATTAATTGTGTTTGTAATATTTAAATTAAAATATGTGAAATTTGAAGTGCCTGAAATAATACACCAAAATTTATAGAAAAATCTTATTTAGATTTTTCAATCCATTTAGTTCCAATCCACTAAATTTAAGTAAATTTTGAAACAATCTAGGTTGCGACACTCGATCAACAATATGGAGCTTAATGATTTTTTAATTCTTAAAAAACCAAATACAGTATAAAAAATATGATACTTTTTATGGTGTTATGATATAATACATAATATTCTAGAGAAAATTACTCACATGCCATTATAATTTTCAAGAATTACTTACATGCCATTGTGAGTGACTGTAGTGGCCCCTTTTGTCATTGACACATTAATGGCATATTAGCAAACCGTAAAAATTATAATGGCACAGAAGAAATTAACCCATTCTTTATAGTTTTTCTAGAATTTAAATTGAAATAGGTAAAATTTGAACTACATGTACCTGAAATATTGAACATTTATAGTAAAGAATTCTTGTACTAACTGTTAATTTGATATACTCGGTACTTTATAGTTTTGTAAAATTTTGGAACAATGAACTTTTGAATTCGGATTCATTTGAAGTTAAACCGAGTAAACATCTGAATACGTATTCGTATTCAAATTTTCTATTTTGTATTCGTATTTGTATTAGTATTCAAAATAAAATGTAGTAAATAGTGTTATCCAGATTCATTTCCATCTGTATCTGATCTAAATTCATCCCTAGCAACTGATCATTGTGGAAACTATTGAGGAACTCTACTATCACTAGAGTTTTGAGACCAAGAACAATTGACACAACATGTAAGAAAAAAATCGAACTTCTTTATTGCTCAGATTTAATCACATATAAATAAGGAGAGAACCCAGACAAAGCCCCTAATAGATGGACGTGCTCAACAACCAATACTTATCTCCTAGATATTTGATTTCCTAGCACTTCCTAATGAGTACATTTCCCACAATATTGAAGATACCCTCACGTACTCGGAAGCTACCTTGCTATCCATACTAATATGAACGAAGATGGGATGCTACTTATGGGAAATATTTTGATCCTTAGGAACATGGTAGAAGCATTTCGGGACCAATCGGCTGACCCAACTTCTGCCACTTGTCATCAATCGGCCGACCATCTCCATCACTTGGCTGGCCAATCACTACTCATCTAACTTCAGCCATTGGCCATTGTCCATCGACCATCGGCTACCTATCAGTCGACCTCAACCATCGGCCATCATCCATCAGCCATCGGCTACCTATCGGTCGACCTCAATCATCGACCATCATCCATTGACCATCGGCTACCTATCAGTCGACTTCAACCATCAGCCATCGACTAGGGGCATCAGTCGACCTCAGACATCGGCCGATCACCTCCACCACTTGGCTAACCACTCATCACCAATCGACCGACTTCAACCAACCACTATCGGCCAAGAACCAACTTAGGAGCCACCAATCGGGAGTCATAGTCAGAACTATGTGGGGTCAGAGTCATATTTTGTTATGAAGTCTGTTAATGTTTTGAGTCTTTTTAGGGCATGGCCCATATACCTAGGATAAGGGCCATGCATCCCACATCCTGTAAACCCTGTAAATAAATAGATGGCAAACGCCATTGCTAGGTTTCAGATTTTTCTTAGATTAATCTGCCATCGTAGTTTCATCGTACATCGGTTTGTGAAACCCCAAACTTCGAATCCCTCAATTCATTATCTGCAATTTCAGATTGCGTCTTCATGTTCTTGCTTGTGTTATCTATTCACATGTAGGGATAAACCTTCTTGGCGAGGTCAATCACGTTCGCGTGTGGTTGATAACCAATGGAGTCATGATGTAGCGATTGCAGAGTTCAGATTAGTTCCGATCGAAAGCCAGATCATCAAAGTCGAGATCTTCACAAATCGTGTTTACCCTCTTGACGGAAGATCGGGCACCCCCGTGTGCTATCACTTCCCTTGGCCACTTCTCGCGACATGAATATGCCTTATCAAACTCCCCCAAAACTGAGTGGGAAAAATGAGAGAAAGAATACATATTGCGCATCTTGGTTGCATGATTTGACTCATGAGAAATATTAATATGACAAACTTTAGAAAAACTCATCCAAGGGAAAAATAGTACAATTCAACCAAACATATGATCTTCAAGATCAATTCAGGTACTTAGTCTATTTAATTAAGATTCAATTATTCTTGTCTGTGTTATGTGAAGTTTCTCTGCCTAAAATGCAAAAGTCTTTAAGTCTAACGTATACATCTTTCAAAGAGAGATGTTTTGGGAAAGACTTAGTGAATAATCCATGATATTTTCACCTTACTTTGTGTGCATTGTATTTATTTAATTTATCTTATGCAATTCATGAGCACAGAAGAACTTGGGGTATACAAGCTTCATTAAATTGCTCTTCACATATCCTAACTGCATTTGTAACACAAATTATATTATCTTCATGGATAATGTTGAGGGTGTTAACACAATTCAATCTACATAACTGATAGATGTGATGAACCATTCTTCTAAACCATGCACATTTTAGTGAGACTTAATATAAAAACTATTATTTTGAGTAGTTCGTCGAAGTCGATGCAGGACTTGCTTTAATGATTTCTAGGATACTGTGGTTCCACCACAAAGGAAAACATAGCTAGATCATGGTAGTAGGTTTACAACAAACGTAATGTCTAGCTTAATGCAGTAGGATAGGTACATTAGCGTACATGCAACACTTAAGTATAGGAATTCTAGTCCCAATATTTCTCCCTCTCTTCTCTAGATCTTTATGGATTCTGGTCTGCTTGCAAATGACCTTCTATCCATAGAGGTTGTAGGACCGAGAGTAACGACTAGATGGGGGTGAATTGGTGCAAAATAAACACATGAATTTAAATAAAAATCTCCTCAACTCCTTGTATCTAACTTGCGAGTGGTTTCAAAAGACTTAGTGCAAAGCTGGCTAAAATATTCACTGAAAGAAAGTTGATACAATCTCTACCAGAAACAATCGTAGAAATGGATCATCCAAATTAAAAACAAGTATTAAACGATCAATAAAAATACATCCATGAGTGCAACAAATGTTCTATACACTACGAGAATTCTCAGATTTGTCGAGTGCTTGGGGAACTTGGTGAAGCCTCTTTTGCACTCGACAAAGGCTTCGCCGAGTGCCACAATCGGCGAACCCCACTCAGTACAGGCCTTATCGGTGACGAGGGTGTTCGCCGAGTGCTTTTTATCGGGCACTCGGTGAAGTCTTTGCCGAGTGCAATATAGACTTCGATGAGTGCCACGCGTAGCACTCGACAAACATGGCCGGCTAACGGTCGGGGGGGCGTTAACGGGGGTTTGCTGAGTGCCCCACGTGGCACTCGGCGAAGGGGGTTTGCCGAGTGCCACGTGGGTCACTCGGCGAAGGGGGTCGGGGGCACGTGGCACTCGGGTGGCAGGGGCTTTGCCGAGTGCCCCACGTGGCACTCGGCGATGGGGGTTTGCCGAGTGCCACATGGGGCACTCGGCGAAGGGGGTCGGGGGCACGTGGCACTCGGGTGGCAGGGGCTTTGCCGAGTGCCTCACGTGGCACTCGGCGAAGGGGGGGGTCTTTGCCGAGTGCCACGTGGAGGCACTCAGCAAAGCCTCCCCAGAATGCACAGAAACATGCCACGTGGCACGTTTCTGTGCTATTTAGGTTGCTTTGCCGAGTGTAGCACTCGGCAATTTTTTTTTAATTTTTTTTCATTTATTTAATGCATATTTCATCCAAAAATCACATTCAATTACAAAATTCATCACAAATTCACATTTAGTCACAAAATTCATTCCAAAATTCACATTCAATCATAGATATTCACATTCAATCACTATATGAATCACAAATTCACTCACATCACAAAAATGACAGACACATCACCAAAATCACATTCACATCACAAAATTCATGATCACATCACAAATTCACGTTCACGTCACAAATACAAGTTCAAATTGACATCACAAGTTCAAGTTCACGTTCATGGTGACAAGTTCAAGTTAATCAACAATTTCATAACGGCAACTCACACCACGCCTCACAAGTTAGCATTACCGCTATGCCCAATGTGTGGAGATGGCTGCGTGTTTGATCCTGCTACCGATGAATGAAACTGAAAAAAAGAAAAATAGTTAGAACAATTGTATATAACAAAAACAATATTAGAAACTCACATTGCCACTCTATGGAGTCCGTGTAGATTGTTGAGGTAGGAGGAAGTCCAGGCAGGCCCATATGACCTGAAAAAGATCCACCCATCTGCGCAAACCACTGCTGCATCTGGGTCTGCATCTCGGCCTGCATCTGAGCTTGCATCTGAGCCTGCAGCTGAGCCTCCATCTAGGTCTGCCACTCGGTCCTTTGTGATCTTTCTTCATTTAGTTGGGCCTACAAAACATTAATTCACAGTCATTAATGTTCCAAAACAAACAAATTGAAGTGTTCGATGATTGATGAAAATGAACTAACCTGTAGATCATCAATCAGACCCATAGATGTGTCTCGGCGAGGGCGTATACCCGGACCGGAGGTCGAGCTCCGAGCTCTCACCTCAGATAGAGAGGGGGTACTACGGGGTATCAATGGCGCTGTTGCCCATCAAATATCACCCATGTCTCTTGCCTCCTCCAGCCCTCATGACCACCTCGCCATCGATGTCATGTGCGACTGGGTCATAATCGGCGCCATGCACTTCCCTTGCCATCTCTGAATAGTCCTGGAGGCATTGATATGCTGTTCCGATTAGTGTACGACTCAGCGGGGTCATTTGGATTGTAAGTATTGCCTTCAACCGCCCTCCCTTTTTGAGCCAGAGCATATGCCATGATTTGGGAGCATTCCTGACCCGCATTGGCCATTGACTGAAACAAGAAGATAGTTAGAGTTATATTGTGCAATTAAGCGAAAAAAAAGAAACATGTAACTACATACCCATCTCGCCCTAAACTAGTCGAGGTTCAGCGAGCCTTGATGGTGTGCTGCCCCCAGCATGAGTAGGCGTCTCTGGCGGCATGCATCGTGACTGCTCTGCCACTCGGCAGAACACCACCTATCAACAATTTGGCCCCAACACTCAACATGAGCGGCACACCACTGTGGAGGGACCTATTTGATGCAAGTGAAGTTGTTAATGACATAATATTAAGTATTAGAAGATACACGAGAATACACTTACCATCATGTATTCCTCTCGTGTCAGAAAGGTGGTCTGGGAATCCTTTTTATTCTTCCTCTCTCGGCGGTGCTGAGTGTAGAAGTCAATAACAGCTTGAATGCATGTCGGTGACAAGCTTCTTGGCGGCTCTATTAATAACAGTGGCATCCTGATCCGCATACCCCTCATCACATCTATAAAAATCCTGCATGTAGATGTAAAGAGAATGTTATGTAATCCACATGTCAATAGTATTGACACATATATTAAGAAAATAAACTTACCCAGAGCTCAGCCCTAACTCGATCGGCTAGGTGGGAAAATTGTCTCCCTTCTCGGTCAGGGGCATCCGGCATACTTTCATAGTGCCTCCATGAGTATGCCGGCTCCATCCTCCCATCAAAAGATACCAAACCATGGAACTTTTCCTTGATAAGAAGCCCGAGGATGCCGTTTACGTGGCGTGAGCACTCACGACCTGCTCGTTCAACCATAATCCAGTTCCTACCCCGATATCATTAAAAAGTATTAGTATATATTAAAAATTAAACTAACGAAAGGAATACATTATAGACTTTCTATAGCAACTTACCTATTTCCATCGGGTCGAATGAGCGCATGATCAGCTACTGCCACTGGTCGCCTCGGGAGTGACGAAGGACCACGCAACCACACTGCAGCCGCTTCTGTAGCCTGCTCCTCTCCCTCTGCCCCAACCTCCTCCCCACCCTCTGCCCCCACCTCCTCCTCCTCCACCCTAGCCTGCTCCTCCTCCTCCTCATCCGGCACATAATCATCGTCGTGATGGGATGCCGGTATATGGCTGGTAGTTTCACTTGAGGGCACGGGTGCCTTTCCTCTCGCTGCTGACTTCTTCGTTCTCCTACCTTGAGGTCTAGATGAGGACCCAACCTCATCTTGAGAGGGAGTGGATTTACCACCTTTTCCTACTACTGCACTTATTAATTTCTTTAAACCCCCCACCATATTTCAATCACCTGCTATGAAAAAGAGTAAATCACTTTAGATAAATCGTGAAATTTGTTATAAACGCATTTATTCTAAAATTAAACATAATTCTCATACAGCTGCTAGAAATAGTCATCACCGTCCGGATTTGCTGGATCATATGTATCGTCATCACTATCACGTGATATGATATAATCGTCCAGCTGTTCAGGAGGTGGAATGTTGTCATCACTTTGATTTCTTGAGTGCAATCTCTCTAGCAGTTATAAGTCTCTGCCATTATGAATCTCGTCTCCTTCGTCGGCATCGGCAACACTTTTGTTATCTACTTCCATCGTCTCCATCAAGTCAATAACAAACATGCCTGGTAGCCCATCTTCTTGAAATAACTCTCCGTCGTATGTGTTCGGGTCTATGTTATAGTCTTCGTTGTTGGGAACAGGCAGTTTACCGTGTGGCGACACCTTATACACAACATCCCAACCTTTAAGACATGCGACGGTTTTGCACGGGTAAGAGAGATAGTAAACTTGTGTTGCCTGTTGAGCCACGATATAAACATCTTCACTCGGCAAGGTGGTATCTTGATGAATTTCTATTATGCCAAGTTCGAGAGTCTGTCTCACTACTTTGGGATTGAACCAGTGGCATTTAAATATAACGGGATTAAGAGGTTTGCTCCCATCGAAACTCAATTCGTATATTTCTTCGAGTCGTCCATAGTAGTCAACCCCGTCTGTGCCCGGAGTAAAAACTCTAGAATTTGTGGTTCTTCGGTTAGGTCGGCTCTGTTCATGGATTGTTGTGTGGAAATGATAGCCGTTTACATCGTAAGCTTTGAATGTCTTGACCTTGTAGGCACAACCATTCGCAACTTGCCTGAACTCGGAACTCATTGTCGTGTCAGTTCTTCCCTATAGGTTTAAACGCGATGAACATGTATATTAGTCGCATATAAGATATAATTGAAAGGTAGAACTAACTAAAGGTTAATTTGAGAAATACCTTAGTTTTGAACCAAGAAATGAAATCGGGATTGCCATTTCCCACACCATACTTAAGAAGGGCAGTGGATTCCTCAATGTTAGCCTCCCTCGAACCACGCCAAAATCGTCGATAAAATTCCTCAATGTACGGTTCCACTTCGGAAAGGTTTGTCAGGACATACAACATAATCAAACGCCACTCTTCATGCTGCAAGGTCTTGTTAGCAGCACTACTTGCACTTCCTAGTTGGCCCCTGAAGATGCTGAGATTTGATTCTTCTTCTGGAAGATTGTAACGGGAAGGTGGATTATGCACGCTAGGAAGATTGTCCGCATAATATCTAGTTGTGAAGTTTGACACCTCCTCCAAAACATATGCCTCAGTTATGGATGCTTTAATTTTGCATTTGTTCTTACATTTATTCCAAAGAATCATTTGAAATCTCTCAATTGAATAGCACCAACGGCTCTGGACCGGACCTCCCATCCGGCCCTCATACGGAAGGTGCAAGATCATATGTTGCATCGGATTGAAAAAACTGGGCGGAAAGATCTTTTCTAGATTGCATAATAACACGGGCGCTAGTGTCTCCATGTCTGCTACCACGGTGTGAGACAACTGTTTAGCACAAAGTTGCCAGAAAAAATTGCTCAATTCAGCTAGAACTCGCCAGACATCCTCGGGGACATAGCCACGAATCATGACCGGGAGCAGCCGCTCAATCCATATGTGATAGTCATGACTTTTGAGTCCGTTTATTCGCAGAGTAGCTAGATTAACTCCCCTCTTCAGATTAGCTGCATAGCCATCAGGAAACATCAATGTTTGAAACCACTCAAGTACTTCCCTCCTTTGTCCCCCTGTTAGAACAAAATCAGACTTTGGCTTCGTCCAGGATTTCCCGCTTCTAGGAGGTATCATGTCGAGCTTAGGTCTGTTGCATATAGCCGCTTGATCCACTCGGGCCTTGACGTTGTCTTTCATCTTCTCAGGAATATCCATGATTGTGCCGAAAATGGCCTCGACAACATTTTTCTCAGTGTGCATCACATCAATGTTGTGCGGAAGGAGAAGATCATCGAAATAAGGAAGATTCCATAAACATGGCTTGTGAGTCCATGCATGATGCTCACCATATCCGATAAAACCAGCTCCTTGTGTATTAATTTGCAAAGACTCTAATTGAGCACGAACATCGGCTCCGGTCATTTTAATTGGTGCTGAGCCTTTAACAGACACATCTTTTGTAAAATTCTTCTTATCCTTCCTGAATGGATGGTTTCGAGGAAGGAACTATCGGTGCTTGTTAAACGAGGAATATTTTCCACCCTTAGCTAGCCAAATGAACTTCAGAGTCGACCGACAAATCGGGCATGCGAACTTCCCATGCACGCACCAGCCACAAAATATCGAATATGCTGGTAGGTCATGTAGAGAGTACATATACCAGACATGCATTCTGAAGTTTGTCTTTGTACATCGGTCATATGTCAACACACCGTCTTCCCATGCATGGACCAAATCATCCATCAAAGGCTCCATATACACACTCATATTTTTCCCTGGGTATTCAGGCCCTAGAATTATCAAGGACAAGAAAATATTCTGTCGTTGAAAGATGAAGCCGGGAGGAAGGTTGAGGGGAATAACAAATATTGGCAAACAACTGTATGCGACAGCCGTCATACCATATGGATTGAACACATCTGTTGCTATAGCAATTCGTACATTACGTGGCTCTAAAGCTTTCTCGGGATGGAGCTGATCAAATTTTTTCCACGCTTCTCCATCTGATGGATGACCTAGCTTTTCTGGGTTGTAACGAATCCCATTTTTATGCCATGTCATCTGTTTAGTAGATTCCTTGGTCATCTACAGCCGTTGGATCCTTGGTACAAAGGGAACGTACCGAAGGATCTTCACGGGAATTGAGAGTTGTTTCTTCGCACCATCATCGGAGTCTACCTCAAGATACCTAGAGGATTTGCATTTCACGCAGCAGGTTTCGTCTGCGTATTGTTTCCTAAATAAAATGCATCTGTTGGGACAAGCATGTATTTGCTCATAAGGCATCTTAAGTGCACGGAGGACTTTCTTAGACTCGTACATGCTCTTCGGAAGATTGTGACCTTCTGGAAAAAGGCTACTAACAACCGTCAGCATAACATCGAAGCATTCTCGACTCAAGCTAAACTACGACTTGATGGCCATTAGCCGTGCAATGGCATCCAGTTGAGAAACCTTAGTGTGACCGTGAAGAGGTTGCTTTGACGTGGACAACATGTCATAAAACGCTTTTGCCGTTGGCTCCGGCACTTCCTCTTCACGTGCTTCGTCAAAATGCGTATCTTCAAAGTCATCTAGCATAAATCCAACCCCTCCCTCATCATCGTCCATGCGATGTCGCAACACCTCGTCTCTAGGACGTTTGGACTCACCATGATACGTCCAACGGGTATAATTTGGCATAAACCCATATTTGCATAGGTGTTTACCCATGGCATCCTTTGTTTGTCGACGCTTATTCTCGCACCGAGTACATGGACACTAGGTCTTGTCACGTACATTCTGTCTACCAAACGCCGTCTCTAAAAATACTTCAGTGTTCTTGATCCAATCCATGGTCACCTCGGCCTGACTAGGGCGACCCGTGTACATCCACTCACGATGATCCATCTTGTACTAAACTAGGAAACAACACCCGTGTTTAGGGGTTAGTGAGAAACGAGATGAATCTAACAGTCTAATAGGTAAGATTGGTCCTAATCCCACCAGAGAATGTATAGATTGAGCTCGTTTTCACGCTCCGTTCCCATCCAACCCAAAATTTTGGCAGCACCTCCCCGCTGCTCTCCAAACGCACGTCTGGGCAACATGCCAAGAGGATGTGCGTTCGGAGAACAACGGGGAGGTGCTGCCAAAACCATGAGTTGAATCGGAACGGGGAATGAAAATGAGCTCAATCTACGCATCCTCCGACTGTCCAGACATGGATATTCCAAACCGTAACTCTTCCGAACGGGAGACGCCTAGGTTACACGACAATAACCAAAAAAATAAATTTTTGACAACATCTTATCTCTAATACATAGCAAAATCTAGCATGCATAAATAGGACGGCACAATGGCCGTCACCCACATACACACATCACGACGCGATGGCCGACATCCACCTACACATATATATCACGGCACGATGGCCGGCATCCACATACACAAGATATTAATCAACATAACCATTAAACATAAAAAGTATTACGACGATTATATTAAAATTTCTAAAACATGTATAAGCATTTATTTATATTAATCTGCTTGACATGCATGTAAATAAAATTGTAATATTATTTAGGACTTAATTATAAAATTACGAGGAAGGGATGTTGAAAGCAAACAAAACATGTGACGTTGTATTAGACAATAAAAACATGTACAAAGCATATTAATCATTCATGTTCAAGCAAAATATTAATCCTATGTTCTAAGGTTACCGGTAGGGTTTGATGCGAGATGAGGACGATGGAGCCGAGAAGAGGACGGTGACACCGGTAAGAGAGCGCTAACCAAATTAGATCTATCTAAAAATCAATAAAAATATTAGTTATAAGATAAAGTAATTAAAAAATGTGAGACGCTACACTAAACAACATAAAATTATAAAATATCAAAGACTATACTAAATAATTCAACACATGAGACACTAACTCTAAGTTCAAATATATATATGCAATATAATGCATGTCTCAAATGTTATACACATCATTTGATGAGAGTAAGTGGTATAGACCAACAGGAGCCATGGTTAAGTTTACCCTATATTTGCTCATCGGCCATAGAAAACCAATATGTTTGCTGCTACATTTAATTAGATTGATATATAACAAATGGCCACACAAATATATATGCATATATATAACAAATGGCCACACAAATATATATGCCACCAATTAGTAGCCCTTTCTTGCTAGCCTCCACAATATGCATGTCCATGGTATACATGCATTTACTATTTGAGATCTAATTTTAACATATTTATAGGTATTTTTATATTTGAAAAAAATGGGATATACATGTATACCTAGGCAAGGGGGCTGGGGCGGCGGAGCCGGTGCCGGGGCCGGTGGCCGGGGGCGACGGGGCCAGCGAGGTCGGCCGGCGGCTCAGGGGCGGCGGAGCCGGCGGCCGGGGGCGGCGCCAGTGGGGCGGTCGGCGGCACGGGGGGCGTAGGCCGGGCGGGGGGGGCGCCCTGGCGGCGCAGGGGGGCGCACGCCGGGCGAGGGGGCGCAACGCCGGCCGGCGGCTGGGGGCAGGGAGCATGGCGTGCGGCTGG
Organism: Zizania palustris; assembly: GCA_019279435.1. Lineage (NCBI taxonomy): Eukaryota > Viridiplantae > Streptophyta > Magnoliopsida > Poales > Poaceae > Zizania > Zizania palustris. The sequence continues at coordinate 37,731,425 of JAAALK010000285.1, read as the reverse complement.
GGCGAAGGGAGCACGGCGCGCGACTGGGCCGGAGGGAGCAGGGAGCGCTGCGGCGGCGGAGGGTGCAGATCTGGCTTAAATGCGCCAGATCTGCTCGGGGCCCTATATTTACCCGATTGAAGCTTTGCCGAGTGCCAATTTTGGTAGCACTCGGCGAAATTTTTTTATTTTTTTGAAAGTTCACTTCTTTGCCGAGTGCATTTAGACCTGGCACTCGGCAAAGATGAATTTTTGATTCTTTGCCGAGTGCCAAGTCCAAATGCACTCGACAAACATTTTTTTATACTATTTTCAAAAAAAATTAAAATAGAATAAAGACTGTAAAAAATCCCATAATTTGGCATTATATAATATACACTAATATTTCATCATAGAAAATTTATAAGTTCAAGTAAACAAATATAAAGAACTTGTAGTTTAAATTTTGGATCTTTTACTTAAAATCCTATAAACAACTTTTATTAACCAAAAATAGCAAACTAACTCTAAAAAGGCCAATTTTTGACATGGTATAAGATAAATTGAGTTTTAGTAGTACAAAAAGTTATAAGTTCAAACAAATATTTGGATATCGATTTGCTTCTAAACCTAACTCATTTCATCCGTAAATTCCTAAACCTTCTCGAAGATTGTCCAATTTCTAAAGGTCATACTTGAAAACTTTATCGAAACATTATGAATGTTTTACCATATTATATATATATGATATAATGGCACCATGTCAAGTGTCATATTTTTTAGGCATCAATTAATTTTTTTATAATTAAAAAACCATTAACCTGCATATTGCCGGTCGAGTGTCGTAAATTCAATTTTAAATATTTAGTTATATTTAGTTGTAAAAGATTACAAATGTAATCATGAACACAAATATGATTTTTCCATAATTTTTGAGTAATTATTTCATGTACATGCATTTCAAATTTGACCCACTTGGAAGTAAATCCTAGGAATACGATTATTTTATTAAAAAATATCAAACCCACTCATAAAAGTATGAAAATTTTCCATGGATTAACAGATGTTGAATTATGACTGTAAAAAAATTCAGGTTCAAAACATTTTAAAATTGTGATATGGACTCAAAATGTGTTTTCACATGAAATAATGGGATTATATACTTTGGTGAGTGCATTTAGATATGGCACTCAGCAAAAGTGTTTTTTTGGTCTTTGCCGAGTGCCATATCTAAATGCACTCGACAAAGATTTTTTGAACTATTTTAAAAAAAAAACTAAAATAGAATAAAGACTTAAAAAATCCCATAATTTGGCATTATATAATATACACTAATATTTCATCCTAGAAAATTTCTAAGTTCAAATAAACAAATATATGGCACTTGTAGTTTAAATTTGGGATCTTTTACTTAAAATCCTATAAACAACTTTTATTAACCAAAAATAGCAAACTAACTCTAAAAAGGCCAATTTTGACATGGTATAAGATAAATTGAGTTTTATTTAGTAGTACAAAAAGTTTTAAGTTCAAACAAATATTTGAATATCGATTTGCTTCTAAACCTAACTTATTTCATCCCTAAACTCCTAAACCTTCTCGAAGATTGTCCAATTTCTAAAGGTCGTACTTGAAAACTTTGTCGAAACATTATGAATTTTTTACCATATTATATATGTATGATATAATGACACCAAGTCAAGTGTCATATTTTTAGGCATCAATTACATTTTCTATAATTAAAAAACCATTAACCTACATATTGCCGGTCGAGTGTCGTAAATTAGATTTTAAATATTTAGTTGTAAAAGATTACAAATGTAATCATGAACACAAATATGATTTTTCCATAATTTTTGAGTAATTATTTCATGTACATGCATTTCAAATTTGACCCACTTGGAAGTAAATCCTAGGAATATGATTATTTTATTAAAAAATATCAAACCCACTCATAAAAGTATGAAAATTTTCCATGGATTAACAGATGTTGAATTATGACTGTAAAAAAGATTCAGGTTCAAAACATTTTTAAATTGTGATATGGACTCAAAATGTGTTTTCACATGAAATAATGGGTATTTCATCTTTGCCGAGTGTTTTTCTCGGTGGAACTTGGCAAAGGCTAGGGTTTGCCGAGTGTCCGTTAGTGGCACTCGGCAAACCCAAAAAATCACCCGTGTCGTCGTCACGGCGTCAACAAAAATTTGGGCGGTACATTTTTTGGCATGTTTGCCGAGTGCCACCTACGGGGCACTCGACAAAGAGTTGGAATTGCCGAGTGCCACGGTGTTTGCCGAGTGCATGACATCGGGCACTCGGTAAAATAGTGTTTGCCGAGTGCCCGATGAAATGCACTCGGCAAACACCGTGGCACTCGGCAAATATTTGTTTTCCGGTAGTGATAGGAAAAGACACACTCAAAGCACTCATGCACAAATGATTTAACACTTGGTGTGTAATCTCATTGCCATTTCATCAAACATACAATGTACATTCCAGATCCTCTCATGTAATTCAACAAACACTCGATATGCACTTAGAACACATAGATATTCAATAAACAATTATAGTGCAATCTGAAAATCAAGTGCTTGTAAACATTGAATCAAACACATGTAGTGCACATAGACGAACGAGGTTTATACCGTCATGCAGTGTGAGAAGTGCTTGCCTTAGTTGGACAGCCGTCGCCAGAGCAATGTCCCATCGCCATCCTATGCTCGTCGGTCGTGCAGAGGCAGCCTATATCGGGTTTGTGTCTTGGTGGCGCACAACCTTGGCGGCACACGGTGCGAGCTCTAGCTTGAAGATAGTGGCGTGGGGACGTGGTCGCCTAGTGGCATGGTGCGGTGTAGGCGCCGTGTTAGTGTTGGGTGGTGCTGCACAGCCTGCAGGCCGGTGCCCCACACGTTGGCGTGGCAATGCCAAGGCGCAGGTAGTGGCGGCTGCACTCTAGTGCTAGCGCGGAGCTTGCTAGATCAAGGACTCGATGGAGACGGAGCAGAGGCCGACGACTAGTGTTTAGCCGGTGGGGAAAAAGGAAGAAGAAAGCACCCACAGTGAGAGAAGGAAGAAAAAAGGAAACAACCCCAAAATTTCAGAAATGATATTCAATGAATTGATTTGTTCAAGGTAGATTACATCCCTATATATAGCCCGAGCGGACCAAGGAAAATACTAATCTACCCCTAGGATTTCAGATACATACTCAAAGCCCGTAGGGCCCAAATATAAAAACTAACTCTAGATAGTTTGTCCTGACATGGAGCTTTCGTACTAGCTATGGCTTCACATCACAACCTTCCGATCCTTGATCAACAATACAAATGCGGTGTTGGTTTTGTGCCAAAACCGATAAAGCGCTCACCGTCTTTGCACTAGGTACCCGGATTGGGCCGACCCAACTTTGTGGCTCCCTCAGCCCGGTAGTCGCTCACCGCCCATTAACCTGAGTCAAACCTGGTCAACACCATGGTGAGTCCCCTGCCATTCCCGAACCGTGTACCCAGATTCAACCAACATGATACCATGACTCCTCAGTCCGGCAATTGCCCATCCGTGTACCTGAGTCAGACGTTCAAGACACGACATGTCTTCTCTTCTCCTCTTCTTCTCATTCTCATCTTCTCTCTTTGACTTCGGTAGACAATCACTAATCATCATTTGGAGCCATGAGGCCCATGATCTTCAACATGGATCCTCAATCTCCCCCTTGTTGAGTGCATTATCAACACCCTCTTCATCATTTTTTCGAACCTGCAAAAACATGTGGAAACACGAAAAACAAAACACAAGAGAATAAAAAAAGAAAATAAAACAAAGGGTTCAACACTAATGACCAAAAGCCAAATAAAAGCTGGAAAAGGTCATTTGGGTTAAACAGAAAAGAAATCACAAAGATTTCAAATAAAATATCAAATGAGTGCATTCTCAGAATCATCAACAAAGATTTTAAAAGAGTAAGGCAAAAGAGAATAAACTTCCCTTGAAAAAAATCCTAGAGAAAGCAAAAATCTCCCCCTAAGTCTTCAAATCCCCCTCCCCCTTGTTGACAATTGGACTCATCAAGCGAGACTTAAAAACACTCATGAGACAAACACTCCATTCCCCTTGAAATGCAACACCCTCTTAAAATATGTAATGAATGCAACTGGGTGCTAAAGGAGTGTAGAAAGCAAGCTTCTCAGATATGATTAACAACAATTACAAGATCTAGCAAGGATAGCAAGGAATAGTGTCTAATGACATGTCATGATCAGCGCAGTTGAAAATATCCAATGAAAGTCATTAGCAAGCATTTTCAGATTTTTACAAACAAAATCATCACCACATTTTCTAGATGAGAGGCACGATAAAACATGAATAGCAAAAGCTAGCTAATATCTACCAGGTCGTACATCCAATACTAATAGCTTCAATAAACTTGTTATATTTATATTTACCAGGTCGGGGGTTATTTGCATGTCAACCTTATGCTAACCAACCAAGCCAAGCCTAGGCTAAAACAAGACCATCATAAGCTTAAGGCATTGGCATTGGCATACAGTGCAATGTCCTAGTTCATACCAAAGTGATATGGTAAGTAGTCTAGAATAATGCAATGCGACACAACAAATCCACCTAGATCTTTTCACTTAAGCATAAAAGGCATGGATTTTCATTTTTCATTATTTTTATCATTTTTAGAGCACATTTTCCATGTAAAGCATATAGATGTCTATGTTGCATACTTGCATCGAAGTAAAGAATTTAGCTACCAGACATGTAAAAGATAGCAAAAGCATTCAACCTACACATGATAGTTACCCGAATTAGTAGGGACCATGTTTTCGATTTTAAGTCATCACCCAAGTCACAGGTGCATGGGAAGCAGCAACCATCTTTCCATGATGAAACGGATGAAAAACTAGATCCTTTTCCATCTTAAGCTTGGGCAATCCTCGGATGAGGTCCATAGAGCTTAATCCGACAAGCAGATCAAAACTCACGTGACCTAACCTCCTATGCCACCTCCAGTGCTTAGAAGAGGATCCAGTGATCAAACATCAAGAAGGGCCAAATGAACTTGAGAAATCAATCCGAAAAACCTTACCAAAGAGTAAGATCTATCAAACCAAAGATCCTTTAGAATCAACAATAGAAGACATGCCCTTCTTAAAGCGAACCTCAAAGCCCTTATCAAGAAGTCGCGAAACCGAAACCAGATTAAAACCCAACTTTCCAACTAAAGTAACACTCTTCAATGAGAAATGCTCAGATATCAGAATAGAGCTGAAACCTAGTACCTTCCCTTGACCATTGTTCCCAAGAGTGATGTATTCCTTGAAGCTCGGGGAACCTGTAGGACCGAAAGTAGCGACCAGAGGAGGGGTGAATGGGCGCCTTAAAAATTCTTTCGAATCAATGGCTTGCTCCCAACACCCAACGCACCTCAACAGACTAACAGCGAAAAGTAAAACAGATCAACCGAGCTAAAAATAATCTAGCCTAAAAACGACCGGTGTGCTAAATGAGAAGACACCGCCACAGTGCTTAAAGGCAGATTAATAAAGCATTCATAATATGACAGATCGAACTCCACGTAAGTAAGTCATTACAGCAATTGATCTGAGTGTACGTAAAAAGGAGTTGAGAGATTACTGTTCAAAGTTGTCTCCTGTTAGGAACTTGACGAAGCCTGTACTGCCGAAGCCAACTCCGAAGCAGTTGTGTCGAGGCTTGCTTCGAAGCTGACTTGCGAAGGATGTTGTCGTGTGTCGCAAAGGTGCGAAGCCTACTTCGGAAAAAAGTAGCTTCGCAGGTTATAGTGCAAAGAACGAGGACGTGCAAAGTAGGTACTTCGATCTTGTACTGAGCATACTACCCTAAGCTCCGAAGTCTATGAGCGAAGCCTGCAAAACTGACCAGCGAAGCAAGGTCTCCGGAGCACTACCTGAACGAAGCATGTTGCCCGAAGTGAACTTCGAACAAGCACTTCGAACAGACACAGGCCAAAACACTTCGAATAAAAAATTGTCGGAGCAACACTGAAGAGAAAAATGCACGGCAAACAGTCAACGAACAGACTTCGGCGGAAAACATGCGAAGCACCTTCGCCCACAGACTTCGCAGTTTCACAGATTAATCCTACGGAGCCTAGACTACAAACGAAGGACTGCAACGTCCTATCCACAGCTCCGAAACCAACACCTGAAAAGCTAAACAAAGTGGGGCCCACATATTCAAGCTTCGGACAAATAAACTTCTGCTTAAATGAATTCTGCAAGCTCCCTACGGCTGGAACCAGAAGTCAAAAACCAGTAAGCGGGGTCCACAGAAAAACAACAATAGAGAATAAAAAATTTATCTGCCAAGATGATCACGTATGCAAGCAGAACTCTAGGATAATCAGCCCTTGACCAGTGTGCAATGCTGCTACAGTGCAAGCCGAAAGGCTATGATGTTATAGCTGTAGCCATGATGCTTAGCTGCTGCAAACGTGCAGGCTAGTGTATAAAAAACAAGTGCAAACAGTAGCTTCGTCAGTATAGAATCAGACATAGAGATAAAAATAATAAAATTGCGAATGAAACTGACGGCAAACCAAGGAATAAAACAAAACTTTCAGATATGAACTTGTAAACCGATGAACACGCTCAGCACACAAACCAAGACAACATTAAGTTCAATCTGCAGCAAGATGATCAGTACCCGAGAATAAAAGGAATAATGCCTGGTGTAGAGATTTCTCTACCGGTTGAAGAATCAGATCGAAGGAAAATCAGAGATTCACGGAACAACTCAACCGGTGGCGCACACACAGGAACCAGCAAAACAAATGTGGGGAAAGTGAACTCTTTTTGTCATTAAGTGAGTTAACCCTAACCCTAGGGATTGGGGCCTATTTATAGGCAGCCCAATAAATGGGTAAAATGCAGAAATACCCCTAGGGTTTTTTTACAGACGCTAAATAAAAATGGAAAAGACCGAAATGCCCTTAGGATTTTTTACAGACTCGACTAACAGACTGTGGGCCTAAAGGCAAAATAGTAAAAACCTAAATAAAGGTAACTTGTCCTGATACGGAGCTTTCGTAGCAGCTACGTCTTCGCCTCAGGACGGTCAGATCCGAAATCGACGGTCGTCAGTTTTGTGCCGAAACTGACAAAGCGTCCACCGTCTTTGCACCGGGTACCCGGATTGGGCCGGCCCGATTCCGTAGCTCCCTCAGCCCGGCAATCGCTCGCCGCCCGTGTACCTGAGTCAATCCCGGTCAACAGCCCAGTGGATCCTCTGCTGCTCCTAGCCCATGTACCCGGATTGGGCCAGCCCGACTTCGCGACCCCTCTGCCCGACAGTCACTCACTGCCCGTGTACCTGAGTCACACGCGGCCCAGACACAGCAGATCTTCTCTCTCTTTTCAGTCCTCTTTGACTATCGTTGACAATGACTCATCACATCTGGAGCCATGAGGCCCACGCTATTCAGCATGGCTCCTCAGAACCGAGGCTAGAGAACCATCTGTGATGTCCCATCATGTAGTGGGAGTACCCTGAATCCATGATCCATATGTCCTCTAAGCCTCGATCCTACAAAATTAATGGTAAAAAGGGTGAGCAAACGGTCTGACACCAGGTTTAGGAAAAGAGCTAAACTAGTGTCAAGCCATCTACTCAAAGGAAGGAAAGTAGAAGTGAGTATAATAGTCTGGACCAAAGTGCGACTCAAAGTGCGGTCCTCTTTAGTGCTCAAAGTCATGACCATGAGGTCCAAAAACATATCAATAATGACCTGGAACTCTTCCGAAGAGGAATCCATCCTCTAGAGCATGGGCACGAAAGTCGTCTCCTCTACCACTACCTACATGACGCGCCCTAGAATCTCACCTCTCATCGCATCGAGGAACTCTCTATCTACCACCCTACTGGTAGAGCTGATCCTACCCACCTTGATCTCTCTCATCCCGATTATTCCTAAAGCAGAAATCCTCGAGATGACTTTTCTTCTTGCAGAACTCACATTGATAGGAAGTCTTCTTAGGAAGGGGTTGAATCTTTGGTTTCTTGGGCTTGGTGGTGTTTGGAGGAATCTTCTTTGTATGAGAGGGTCTTGGAAGAGAATTAAGAGAGGTAAGGAGGCCCTTGGGTTTTAAGATCCAAATAGGCTTCTTGGGTGGAGCTTTAGGTTGTTCTTGGAACACACCATCCTTGGGCTGATTGGCCTGGAAGGATTGAGTGGAGTGAGTCTTGGGATATCTCTGCTCTGGACTAATTTTGCTCTACTCCATTGCATAACTCAGAGCACTCTCAAAATTATCCTCGGTGTATGTGTAACCTACTCCAAACCCATCTTCACACTTGAACTTTTAGATCATCATACTCAGCTGAGGCCCTCTAGCGCTCACCCAACTCAAGATCTGACAGAGGTAAGAGTTCTCATTCTGAGCATTAGATAACTCCTCTCTCAAGGAAGCTAGCACCTCTACCTAAGACAAGCAGACCTCACACTCTCTATCGATTTGAGCAGACTTCTCTAGCTTCTTGATTTTAGTGTTCTTTTCAATTAGCTTCATTCTTAGAGACAAACAGTCCTCACAGAAAGTGGGAGGAACTAACAAATTATGCAACTCATGCCTTGTTCGTGCCAACTTAGCTTAAAGGCTCTCAATCTTGCTTGAATGCTCATTGCCTTTCACTCTCATCTCATTTAGGTTAGCTAAATGGGATGGGAACTCTATACAAGGTACAACTGTTGAGGCTTGAGCATCTTTCAGCTCCAACTGAGTGCTTTCAAGCTCAATGGCCAAAGTGTCTCTCTCATTCCCCCTCTCTATGTACCTAGACTTCAGAGAAGTCAGGTCACCAAGTAACACCTCACAAGTAGGACACTCACTGTTCTCACCCAAGCAAGTATAAGAAGATTAACTCTCAATCTTGCAATTTGCCATAGCAAGATCACTCTTCAGCTCATCTACCTTCTTCTTAGCTTTCCTAAGAAGATTCTCCCGATACTTTAACTCTTGACGATTCTCTTCAAGCAAGTCACAAACTTTACGCTCATAAGAAGTTACCTTCTCTTCGTTATCATCGGAGTTGTCGAAGCAACTCTTGTCATATTTGTCCTCAAGAGCCATTGTAAAAAAGCTCTTGCGGGACCTTCGACTATGGCAAGAGCGAGTCTTCGGCTTGTCCCCAAAGGCCATGAAGTAGAGGAAAGCAGGATCATCCGTGCCCTTCTTCTTCCCTTTCTTGATCACGATCTCCTCATCGCTTGAGCTCGATGAAGAGGAATAAGAGGATGATATCCTAGTGAAGTTTTCTTCCATTTCAGTGAAGAAATCCTTTGGTTCTCATGCCAGTAGTCCTTCAGGGCCATTCAGAAGAACTTCGTCGTGGGGATTGCCCTTGGTGAAGGTGTTCTAGTTGGAGCTGTTATGCTTGCTAGAGTCATAGGAGCCACTGTCGGTGCTCTTCTTGTAGTCATTCCGCTTGGGGCAGTCGGCGATAAAGTGACCTGGATCACCGCACTCAAAGAAGCCAGATTTTGTGCCATGTCGTTTGATCATTCTCCTATCATAAACATGGAGAACCTAACTAATGAGCAAACACATGTCATCATCTCTAAATAGATCATATCGGTCCTCAGTGTTAGACATCAAAGAGGACAAAGTACAACTCAGAGAAGAGGAATCAACTGTAGTCATGAGTGCCAGGCTCTTGGAGCCAGATCTAGTGAGATTTGATCTCAACTGGATATCAACTTATAAGGTCTTGAGCTTAATGAAAAACTCTGTGACTTTCAATGTATCGTAAGAAGTGGTTTCAATGATAAATGGTACCTTGAAGAACCTTGAGCGCCTATTCATGGTCTGAGATAAGTTGGTCCTGTTTGGCCTTGTTGGCCCGAAGCTTGTTAATGATTGACTAAAAGTGACCGAACAAGGCTTTAACAGTCTCATCCGGCTTCTATGTAAAATTTTCATATTCACGCCAGTAGGTCTGATAGAGCTGAGCCTTGACCTAGGTTGTCCCCTCATGGTGTGCATGGAGGGTATCTCAGATCTCTCTAGCAGTGCTTAGATGACTCACACACTCAAACTCACTAGGACCCAAACCAGAGAAAAGAATGTTCACTACTTTGTTGTTTTTGTCATGCTTAACAACTAACACAGGGGTAGTATGCTCAGTAGATCGACGCACAGTGTAAGAAGCATGAACACACATATCCCATATGTCTGAGCTCTGGCTCAATAGATAGGCTCACATGCGAGTCTTCTAATAATTATATCCAAAAGCTTCAAGGGACGGGACCTTCCCTGACGAACCCATAATCGCTACTTTGGGTTAGAATCGGGTAAGGTATGGAGAAACCCTAACCTGGCACTGATACAACTTGTAGGACCAAGAGTAGCGACTAGAGAGGGGTGAATGGGCACAAAATAAACACACAGATTTAAATAAAAATCTCCTCAACTCCTTGTATGGAACTTGCGAGTGGTTTCAAAAGACTCAGCGCAAGGCTGGCAAAAATATTCTGTTGGGGGAAAATATTCCATCTTCAGAGTTATTGCAGTAACAGGACAAAGGTTGGTGATTAAGTCCAAGATTTCCAGCATATGACTCCGGGGGTGCATTGAATCAAGTTCGAAGTATGATGACGGACTCTAGTTCGGAGTATATCTTCGAACTTGGACTCTTCCGAGAGCTTCTTTGCCAGCTAAGATGGAAGGTTTATCTTCTTTCTCATTAGATTAGTCTTTTACCATTTTAGCCCTATTAAGGGTACCGAATAGTTTCCACTATGTCGGTTGTAATAGAGGGGTAAAAGGGTCTCTTCCTTAATGTTTGGGTCTATAAATACCCCCCGTTTTACCCTGTAATACGGACCGAATACAAGTCATTCAATACACACTTTCGAACTATTTTAAGCTATTAGCCTTTCAGAGGTTTGGAATAGTTTACTTCGCAAACACTTCGTTTGTTGGTTTCTAATTTTCAGAAACCTGTTAGCGTAATCTTTTACGCCAACAGTTGGTGCCGTCCGTGGGGAACCTAGTCCAAAAAACTTCGTTCTCTACCAAGTTCAAAAACCATGCCTCCTAAGCGAAGTGCAGGTAGTAATCCTGTTCGGAGGTCCCCTCGGACCTCCGGAGCAAGATCTTCAGACACAGTTGAGGTCGAAGGACCTTCGACGTTTCCTCCACCTCAAACTCCGGAAGGGATTCCCCTTCCTCGAGTATACGGAGTTCCTCCGCCAACTCCATATATACTTCGGCCAGCCGGAGTCACTCTTCCACCTCAAGTTCCACTTCGAACCGATCCCTACAGTTCTCAAGACCCGAAAGACCCTTCTAGAGGAGATGAAGACGGTCTTGGTGATATGGCCGCTCAAATGGCCAGTCTCCAGGCCGAAGTAGCAAGGTGGCGGCAAGAAGCCGCGAATAGGCTTCACTCTCAAGCCACCCCAACCATTCCCGAAGTGCCTGAAGACGACGAGCTTATTTATCCCGAAGCCCCGGAGAATGCTTCCTTCGACACCGAGTCTTCGCTGCATCCCGAGTTGCAGAAAGTACGCTTTGACCCTAAGTTAAAAACTTCGAAGCTTTGCAAGTATGCCGGAGATGAAGATCCTGGAGAATTCGTCTGTTCTTATGCTTTAGCAATTGAAGCCAGTGGAGGAGTGCGGGACACTATGGCAAAATGCTTCCCCCTAGCTCTTCAAGGAGTGGCATTGCGATGGTTCTGGTCTCTGAAGCCAGGATCAATCAATTCATGGGGGCAGTTGAAGAAGAAGTTCGTAAGCAATTTCCAGGGCACCTTCGTGCCTCCAATGTCAACGGGAAGTCTTTTCCAGGTGAAGCAGCTCCCTGGAGAGACCTTAAGACAATATTTCAAGTGCTTCGCTCATACGAAGTCGCAAATTCGAGGGTTAACTATGTCTTCAGTAGTTGAAGCAGCTCGAGAGGGAGTTATTCATCCAGACCTCCTTGATAAACTTCACCGAAAAAGCATATCTTCTGTTTCTCAGTTGATGTCTTATTTCGAAGAGTATGCAAGGTCAGAAGAAGGATTGCTTCGGAGAACTGCTGCAACCCCGTCAATACTGCAAGAAGTTAAATTGGAAGTGAAAACTTCAGCACAGCCGCAAGGGCCTAGCTTCGAAGTTCAGCATGACAGGCGTAGGGGGCAAAAGCATCCTCGTTCAGAAGTTTTGAACATCGCACCCCCGCAAAAGTTTGCCCAAAGAACTCCGCAACATTCAGGAAGCAAGACCAGCGGCTGGAGGCCGCCAGGGAAACTGGCTGGCAAAGGCCAGACCTTTTTCTGCTGTATTCATGGTGAAAACCGGAGTCACGCAACTGATGCGTGCAAGGCTATACTTGCTCTGAGAGGAGAGTATCGGGAAAGAACTTTGGGTCGAGGTACTACTGACCGAGTTCCAGCTGAAGTGCGTTCGGAGCCTGTCCAGGCTATGGCGCGGATAGAAAACTTCGATTCAGCAATACGCCCTCCGGTGGTCAATATTATGCCACCTCCGAAGCAAGAAGAGGGGCAAGATCGAGGAAAAAGAGTAGTCCTCCCCATCTCTGGAGGAGGGACTCTCGAAAGTATGTCAAAGAGGCAGAGAAGAGAATATGTCAGAGAAGTGGGCCATATTGGAACCTCTTCATCTGCAGCTGCTATGCCCGAATGGTCCCATGTACCAATATCCTTTTCTGCAGATGATGCAGCTGGTGTTAAATTTCCACATGCAGACCCACTTGTCATCACTACCGACATAGCAGGAACTGAGGTTCGGAGAGTGCTAATTGACGAAGGGAGTTTGGCGGATATTATTTTTGTCCAAGCTTTTGATCAACTCTGCATCTCCAGAAAGCATCTTCTCCCAGCAGCTCGTCCTTTGCAAGGATTTGCAGGACCCCCTCTTGATGCCCTCGGCCAAATTGGCCTGGAAGTTACTTTCGAAGAGGGGCTACTGGCCAGCATAGAGGAAGTGATCTTCGATGTTGTAGATGCTCCATATGCATACAATGTCATCTTCGGAAGAGGCATGTTAAATCAATTCGGAGCTGTGGCGCATCATAATTACTTATGTATGAAGATGCCCACACAAGCAGGAGTGCTCACTATTTTCGGATATCAGGCCATCGCGCAAAGAGCGGAGTATGGTCATGGCCCTCCTCTTGACCCGAGACAGGTGAACAGTGTGCAAGATGATCCGAAGAATTTTTCTGCTCCTAGCGAATCCTCGAAAAGATCCTTCCCAAGACCATGTCCTGGAGGAGAGATTGCAACGAAGGTTATTGTCAAAGATGGCAAGGAATATTCTTTTCAATTTGGTAAAGACTTGCCTCCAGAAGTTGCTACCTCTTTAGAGAAAGTAGTTGAGGACAATTTAGATGTCTTTGCTTGGTCTGATGAAGACATTACCGGAGTCAGTCGGGACATTATTGAACACAGTCTTCTTGTGAACCCGAAGGCTCGGCCTGTTAGGCAAAGACTCCGGAAGATGTCTGTGGAGAGAGCTGTCCTTGCTAAAGATGAAGTTGAAAAGTTGCTGAAGGCTAGGATTATCAGAGAAGTGGCTCATACAGAATGGTTAGCCAACCCAGTATTCGTTAAGAAGAAATCTTCTGGGAAGTGGCACATGTGTATTGATTTTACATCCTTGAATAAAGCATGCCCCCGCGACCCCTACCCCATGCCCCGAATTGATCAATTGGTCGACTGCACTGCTGGTTCGGAGTTGCTAAGCTTCCTCGACGTGTATTCCAGCTATCATCAAATCTGGTTAAAGCGCGAAGATGAAATCAAGACAAGCTTCGTAACTCCTTCAGGAGTCTTTTGTTATGTAAGAATGCCTTTTGGCTTAAGAAATGTCGGGGCTACCTTTTCAAGGTTAATTGCTAAGGCTCTAGGTCATCAATTAGGTCGTAATGTAGAGGCCTATATGGATGATATTGTAATAAAGAGTGCTTTAAAGCACCAACATAGCCTAGACTTAGCAGAAACATTCAATAGCCTTCGAGCATGCGGGATCCGTCTCAACCCCGAAAAATGTATCTTCGGGGCGCAGGCTGGAAAATTGTTAGGGTACCTAGTTTCAAGCAAAGGGATCGAATCTAGCCCCACTCAAATAACTGTGTTGCAGAAGATCGCTCCCCTAGAGAATTTAAAGCAAGTGCAAAAGCTGACCGGTCGTCTTGCAGCACTTAGCAGATTTCTGGCAAGGTCTGCGGAGAGAAGTTTGCCTATTTTCAAAGCATTGAATGGGTCCGAGGATTTTGCATGGACACCGAAGTGTCAGAAGAGCTTCGAAGATATTAAGAATTATCTCAGTAACCTTGCTACACTCACGGTGTCTGTTGCGGACGAAACCCTACTCCTCTACCTTGCAGCTACTGGCTCTGCTGTTAGTGCAGTCCTTGTTAGAGAGGTTGATTTCAACGGGAAGTTGGTACAAAATCCAGTTTATTTTGTGTCCGAAGCATTGTCCGGAGCAAAAACAAGATATTCCGAGCTTGAGAAATTCGTTTATGCTCTGATAATGGCTTCGAGGAAGCTAAGGCATTATTTCTTGGCACATAATGTCATTGTACCAACTTCGTATCCTTTGGGAGATATGCTCCGAAGTAAGGATTCCACTAGAAGAATTGGGAAGTGGGCTGTTAAGTTAGCACCCTTCGGCATATCTTTTCTGGCAAGAACAGCAATTAAGTCGCAAGTATTGGCCGACTTCGTGGCAGAGTGGACTCCCCCTGCAGCATGGGCTCCGGAGAAGCCAAGTGAAGAAATTTGGACTATTTACTCTGATGGAGCTTTCCAAGCATCTGGAGCAGGCGTCGGAGCTGTGATAATTTTGCCTTCAGGGCAAAAGGCATTGTACTCCGCAAGACTCAACTTTAAGTCTACCAATAATACAGCGGATTATGAAGGAATTTTATTGGGACTTCGAAAGGCACGTGCTCTAGGGGCTACAAGAGTCGTTATTAAAACAGATTCTCAGATTGTAGTAGGGCACGTAGACAAGAGTTTCCAAGTCCGGCATCCACAGCTTGCAAAGTACTTAGAAGAAATCCGAAAGATCGAAGCAGCATTTAAAGGGATTTCCATTCGGAGTATACCTAGAGCAGAAAATATGCAAGCTGACATCTTAGCAAAAGCTGCAGTTGGAGCTATGGACATAACCGAAGAAGCTTTTTATGAAGAACTCAGTACACCTTCGGTGCCACAAATTCCTGCTGCATAAGTCCTTTGCATTCCAAGTACAGATTGGCGAAGTTCAATCATGGAAGTGTTGCAAGGAGAGGCAAATATGTTCGAAGGGCCACAACTTTCGAGGTTAAAGCTTAGAACTCGGAATTATCAAATAATCAACGGTATTTTATACAAGGCAGGAGTATGTTCCCCTCTGCTCCGATGTATATCTCAAGCCGAAGGTCTAGAAATTCTTTGAGAAATTCATGAAGGACTTTGCGGTAGCCATCTGGCCCCTCGAGCTTTGGCAGGAAAAACACTTCGACAGGGGCTTTATTGGCCTACAATAGTAGCTGATGCAGAGAACTTGGTCCGCACTTGCCAAGGATGTTAGTGGATGGGACGAAGGAGTCATCGCCCACCAACAGCCCTTCAAGTCATAGCTCCTGTATGGCCCATGGCCAGATGGGGCATGGATCTTATTGGTCCCTTCCTAGCAGCAAAAGGAAATTTGAAGTTCAAAGTGGTAGCAATTGAATACTTTTCAAAGTGGGTCGAAGCAGAGCCCCTAACAGCTATCACTTCGAACAATGTACAGAAATTTTTCTGGAAGAATATCATTTGCCGGTTCAGAGTGCCTAGACAACTCACAGTTGACAATGGAACACAATTCGACGCAGAACCTTTCAAGAAATTTTGCGAAGATCTAAGCATCCAGCTATGCTTTGCAGCAGTGCAACACCCTCAGTCTAACGGAGCTGTAGAAAGAGCCAATGGTAACATTTTGTCAGGGCTAAATCGAAGGATAGTAGGATTGGCAAAAGGACTCTGGACCGAAGAGCTTCCGAAGATTTTGTGGTCCATTCGGACCACTCAAACGAGGTCCACGGGTTTCACTCCATTCAGATTATTATTCAGAGATGAAGCTATGACACCAACAGAGCTCAAAGGAGGATCACTTCGCAGCACCGGACCGGAAATAGAAGGAGAAAGACAAGCTTCGCTAGATTTAACAGAGGAGACAAGACTTCGAGCTGTGGCAAATTTGTCAAAGTATCAGCAGCAGCCGAAGGCTTGGTTCGACTCGAAGGTCAAGATTAATGAACTTAGGCCGGATCATCTCGTTTTGCAAAGTATCATAGCGCCATGAAAATTAGGAAATAAATGGGAAGGTCCATACTTAATTGTTCGCTCAGGGCGTCCTGGTTCTTTTAAATTAGCTAGTTTGGAAGGTGAAGAGTTAGCGCATAGATGGCATGCGGAGCACCTAAAGCGATACTTCGCATAAGGGCTCTTTGTAATCATTTGTAAGTACTTTCCGAATTAATAAAGCATATGGTTCAGATAATGCCTACCCCTCATAAACTTCCCACTTCCGAGTGGGCGCACTGGAATAGCGGAGTTGACCAAGAGGGTTTCGGACTTCGGACCACTGATCCAAAGTTTTCGAGGTGGTGGGCTGACATAATCCGGAGTCCAAGCCATCGGCTTGTAGGCATCCGTAAAAGAGTCCAAGCCAACGGCTGGAATACATCCGTAAAAAGAGTCCAAGGAGACCAAATGATGCGGAGCCCAAGCCACCAGCTTGTAGGCATCCGTAAAAATAGTCCAAAGAGACCACTGCGAACTCCAAACCATTGGTTTGACAGAATTCACAAAAAGAGCTGAAGGAGACCAAAACAAAACAGAGTTTGAGCCATGAGCTTCGAATGTCTGTTAAGAAAGTCCAAAGTGACAAATCATGTAGGACACTAAAGTGTCCGGAATGTTTTCCAAAGTGATTTCTTTCAAAAGCATAAGGTACTAAGTTACCAGTCTTCAGACTACAAATAGTCGAAGACATTTTATAAGATTTTAATCAATCTTTAAATTGCTGAGGGGCTCCGAACCCCAAAAATTGTACCCCTAAGTTTTTCTTTGCGCCTAACCATCTTTTAATATAGTTCGAAGTTGCTTACACCCAAAGAGGGGCTGGTAAATAGGGAGATAATTTTAAATCGATATTTATTATTCGAACAAATATGATTACATCATGAAAAATCGGTATCTATACCAAGAAGGAATCGAAGACCCCTTCGATCTCTAGAGCTAAGGTTGGAACGACTAGTTCCAGAGCTGGGAGTTCTAACAACTTTGCGTTTAACTCTCTTGCCTCCCTTCGAAGCTCTAAAGTATTTCTGTTCTTGTTGAAGCTCGGTCCAAGTTCGAAGCCATTCGGGGCTCCTTTCCCAGCTTCCAAGTTCTTCAGGCTTTTTACCTCGAGCTTCATCTTCGTCTTCGGACCATACAATGTCTTCGGAAGATGAAGTTTCCAAGTTAATTTCTTTTTCTTCCTCTTTAATACAAGACAGTATGTCCTTGCTTACTTCGGACGTAATCGCTCCGGAGCTGTTCCGAGGAACTAAAAATCGAGGGCGTTTGTGAAGTTTTAAGATATCGAAGGTAGCCCATAGTAAGCGGAGTTCATCGTTAACGTCTAACACTTCGACATCTTCCATATGAGGCAAAGCCTAAAAACATGATAAGCAAATTTTCATTCATAAATGTACAAAAGCATAATGCTTTACATAGTTGAAGATCCTATGATAATTCTAAACCTGCGGGTTTGGCGGGGGCTGACTGCTCGAAGCTTGGGACCAAGCTTGCTTCTGGCGTTGCCCTTCGTCAATCCAAGCCTTGATCGCAGAGCGACCTTCGGCTCTCCATGAAGTTTGAAAGGCTTGCCAAGCAGCGGCCACACCTTCGGAAGGAGTAATGAGCTGGTTGTCGTCAAAGGTAATGGGAGCCGCCCCTGCGCTCGGAGTTATCGATTGGCCCAGATCTTCGTAGTAACAAAGTATGCCGATAGCAGCCACTTGTCCGAAGATTTCTCCATACCGAATGCCTGCTGTCTTCATTTGCTTCGCTGCTCCTTGGATCCTCTTCAACCGTCGCAGCAGGGAGATGTTATCATCTGAAGGAAGCATCCCAGTAGTACCGAAGTACTCCAGAACGCCTAGCAGTTGGTCCATGACCTCCGCAGCTACCTTCTCCGACTTCAGCTTATCTTCAATTAAGGCATCTTTCGTCGAAGTTAATTCTCTTACTACTCCAGAGAGCCTAGCTGCCTCCATAGCTAAAGAATTCTTCTGATTGAGTAGCTGGCTAGCTTCTTCGGCAGCTTTGGCTTTTTCTTCTTGAAGCCTAACAAGCTCAGCTCCCGCCGTAGCGTGCTCCGCCCGCATCTTTTCAATTTCTGCTCGAAGCACAATTTGTTCTGCTTCGAGCTCTTTGTTCGCAGCCTCCAAGCTTTGTCTGGCCCTACGCTCCGTTGAAACCATGTTGTCCAAGTGGGCCACCCGACCTTCGGAGATAGTAAGATTTTGTTGAAGAGTTGTATTTTCCTCTCGAAGGCGAAGGCTTCCACGTTCATTTGAGATGTTCGCAGCTCGAGCCAAGACTATTTGCTGCGAAGAGAAAAAACCAAGGTGAGAAATTATTGGTATATAAGTTTAATTTTGTTTTGCAGATACTTCGTACCTGGTATGCTGCACGCTCCATGGCAGCGTTAAGATCCGAACTCTCCGCCTCGCTCAAGATGGCCACCAAGTCCGTCTCCTCGACTTCGCGACTAGCTCGATCCAAAGGCTCGAGCAAAGTCTGAAGCCCAGTTCTTCGCTCCAAGAAAGGAGCTAGAAGAGGGAGCATGCTCAAGGCTTGCTGGTCATCTTCGTTTGGCGAAGGTCCGGAGTGCTGAGCCGTATTTTTTGGAACTCCGGCAGACTGGCCCCCCTCCGTAGATTGGCTTTCGTCTGTTGACTCAGACGGAGTTGATCCTGAGCTCGGAGCAGGGAGGTGGTCCATCTTGCCTTTGCCTTTTCCAGGTCCCATTTGAGTGGCTCCTGGAATTGGCTCCGAAGTTGTCGAAGGTCCAGGAGTTATATCTTTGGGACGGACCTCTTCCACGGGAGTAGATCCTGTTAAAACAAAGGTATTATACATTGTATAATTTCACAGGAAAAAAGAACAAAAGAATTATGCGAAGTTTACCTTCGACATTTTGGCGACGGGTGAGCATTCGGCTGCTTGGCGGGTCGAAGGCTACTCCAAAGTCTTCGTCGGAGTCAGCAGTCAAATCTTCGACTGTTGGAGCATCTTCGGGAGCAGCCATTGTTACTTCACCTGGAATCGAAGCTGCAGCAACTTCGACTTCGCTTTCGTCCACAGGAGCTCCGTCTTGCGGTAAATTTTCTTGAGCAGCCGGAGTCCTCACTTGCTCAAGGTTCTCTTGAGACTCCAGCACGCTCGCAACTTCATCAATATGTGCATCTCTTTGGGCTGCATCTTTGTCGATCAGGTCGACAAGCATCCTGCCTTCATCCTCCAAGGAATCGAAGACTGAAGCTCTTGGACTTGAAGGTGCGGGAACTCTTGGCTTTCGAGCCACCTTCTTTAGCGGAGTCTTGGCAGAGCTCGAAGCTCCAACTTCGGCTTTTCTCTTTTTGGGCCCTTTCTTCGAAGGTACCCAATCCAGAAGAGGGGGCGGAACAACTTCGAGTAGTCCCCATACTCGGTTGGACCGTTCCCAAGTACCAACCATTTTGATTCTCCATTCCTTCTCGGTCGGAGTTGGGACGCCCAGAATCTTCTCCGAAGCTCGTACAATCTGCTCCGAAGTTATAGGGGCTGAAGAGGCTGAAAAATGAGTTAAGTTGGTTATTCCTTCGAATAAATATGCATGATATATGTTATTTTTGAAGTTACCAGCAGGGCTCGAAGTCGAAGAAATTTTGCGAAGACCGCCCTCCGAATCTTCTTCAAAGGTGATCGGCCAGTTGGCCATCAGAGGAGGGATTTGAAGCCCGAGGAATTCTTCGGCTAAGTCCCGCATACTCAGGCGGCGACTTATTTTTTGGAGCAGACTGAGGCGAGCTTCGAGCTGGCCCGGATCTGGGTGCACAAGAGCTTCCTTTCGGAAGTTGATATCTTGCAAGGGTCCAGCTAGGCGACTGCTCGCCCCAACTTTGGCATAAAACCATTTCAGGATCCAGTCTATATACCATCTAGCATTGATAGCCTTGGCAGGAAACCGGAGAGCATACTCGTCCTGAAGCCTGAAGTTGATGCTTCCGAAGGCCACTACCATCTTCTCACCTCCGGGGCATACGAAGGTCTTCGGTTGGCACAAAGCTCTGTGCAGTGCTGTGAAGATCTCCGCCCTTCCCTCACAACCCTCGGCTCGCAACACCCATTCAAAGATGGCAAGACGTGCTACAGCATTCGGAGAGAGTTGGGGGAGAGTGACGTGGAACAAATCCAATACCTCGGCCAAGAAATCAACTGCCGGAAGCCCTAAGCCAGCTTCGAAGAAGGCTTCGAAAACAACCACTTCTCCGGGTCTTGGCGACGGAATGATCTCTTTCCCGGGTTTGCGAATCATGACTCCCGAACTAATTTTGACTTCTATTGCGGCCGCGAGTGATTCTCTTTTGCAGGTTGAAGGCCCCAATTGAAATGACTGATCTGTGTACTTCGTTGATGCCGGAAAAAGGTCTTGAGGGCCAAGATTTTGGGGATTTCTCCCCGCCGCCGCCATTGTTGCCATTGCTGGTGTCGGAGCTGTCGCCGCCAATGTTGCAGCCGCCGCTGCTGCCGCAGCCTTCTACCGGGCCAAGGTTGAAGCTGCTCCAGGACCCTTGAAACTGGTTTTCGCCATTGGATCTCACGGATTGCTTCAGAAGAAAAATGGAGGCTAGGGTTTGATTGATGGTTTGTTTGCACGAAAGCGGTGGAAAGGTACTCGAGAAGGGTCTGGGCCCTCTATTTATAGCCCAGACCCCGATTTTTTACTGTTTGCCTATGCCGTTTCACATTCTTAACCGTTACTTTGTTGCGGAATTAACGTGTCACGTAACTTCCGTTAGAAGAAAGAAGCCAACGGCTATTTCTTCCAAGTCTAAAAAGGCTTTCGGGCTTCTCGAGTTAGTTCTAAGATGGTTCGAATGTAATTGTCTTAGAAACTGATTCGAAGTTTTCCATCTCCATGCATTTCGGAGATGGATTAAAATCTGCTAACCCCTACGCATGATTATTTTTCTTGCGTATACTGCTCTCCTAACTTTATAGATTTAGCGGAGAAGCGTATTTGAGGGACTACTGGTTGGGGAAAATATTCCATCTTCAGGGTTATTGCAGTAACAGGACAAAGGTTGGTGATTAAGTCCAAGATTTCCAGCATATGACTCCGGGGGTGCATTGAATCATGTTCGAAGTATGATGCCGGACTCTAGTTCAGAGTATATCTTCGAACTTGGACTCTTCCGAGAGCTTCTTTGCCAGCTAAGATGGAAGGCTTATCTTCTTTCTCATTAGATTAGTCTTTTACCATTTTATCCCTATTAAGGGTACCGAATAGTTTCCACTATGTCGGTTGTAATGGAGGGGTAAAAGGGTCTCTTCCTTAATGTTTGGGCCTATAAATACCCCCCGTTTTACCCTGTAATACGGACCGAATACAAGTCATCCAATACACACTTTCGAACTATTTTAAGCTATTATCCTTTCGGAGGTTTGGAATAGTTTACTTCGCAAACACTTCATTTGTTGGTTTCTAATTTTCAGAAACCTGTTAGCGTAATCTTTTACGCCAACATATTCACTCAAAGCAAGTTGATACAATCTCTACTAGAAACAATCGCCGAAATGAACCACACAAATTAAAAACAAGTGTTATTAAATGATCAATCAAAATACATCCACGAGTTCAATAAACGTTCTATAGGAAAGGACACACTCAAAGCACTTATGCACAAATGATCTAACACTTTATTGGTGCATTTTTTGGTCACACTTTGACACACACGTGGCCTAGGAGATCTTCTTAACTCCAGTGCAGGTCCAACATTCTTAGAAAAAAGGGTTCAAGGCATGCCAATTAGTTTGACCCTACAATTGATAATGAAATAGAGAAAACAATATCAGTAGCATAGCCTATCTGCTATTGAGCCGATGAAAACAATAAGGATAGGATAATTGTGGACTTATTATGCCAATCGGCCATAGGGCCGATGAACACAGGTGAAGCGATCGAGCAAGCATGCCATCGACCGATGAGATAGGCAATTTACTCGTATGGGAAGATGAATGCTTTCCGATGGCGAATAAGATATGTCATTGAATTGAAGATAACCTATCGGTTTGTACTCTCACAAAAATAAATAAAATATGCTAGATAATATATCATGAAAACCATCACAATAACAAGATCAGACCAAACCAAGATAGTAGCTAATCACGATGGTCTTAATAATATGTCAAAGTATCAGGCATTCTTTATTTAGATGAACTGTATACAACATGAAAATGATATCATAGTAAGAGATGTCAGACTTAACAAATGAAGCCTCAAGCTACCACACCTAGATCACATCAATCTAAGTGTGAAACTAAGGGTGGTTTCTATCTGTATGATCAGTGATTGACAAGGATGAGTGGTTGAGCGATTGATTGAGTGTTGGGTTGTGTGCATCGAAGGGTTCGATGTAAAATTGAGGTTTATGTGCTGAGGGTTTCGGTGGTGCATCGCGTTCTTGTTGTCTTGTCTTGGATGTGCAGGGTGGAGATGCTAACAAACTGTCAATGGCGAGTGATCGAGGGTCAAGCGGGGAGCTTGATGCCAAAGGATCACGGAGACCGGGTGAAGTTGGAGAAGATCTCAAGAGTGCACGAAAAGACTGAGCAAGACTTGGATGGACTGATGGAAGTGACGGCGTGACGATCGGGTCTGCGAGAGGGAGGCCAGGGCAAGTATTCAGGTGGCTCAAGGGTATCGAGAGTGGAAGTGGCTTGCTGGCGCTCGAAGTCGTAAAGCGGTGTCATGAGTCGAAGGGTTGAGAGGCTTTATCGGTTTTTACTAAAAACCGTCACATCTGTAGATTTGCTAATTTCAATACTTAGGAGTCCTTTTTTATTTTGAGTCATTGTGTAATAAAAAGTTAAGAGTCTAGAGTAAATGTACTCCTTTAATATATTTTTCAGGATTTCTTGAGTTCTAGAGGGTTCTTTTCAGATATTTCCCCCCATGGCTAGCCTATAAATAGAGGTCCATAGCCATGGGCTGGTGTCTCTCCTTTTTGGCTGGACAAGATAGCTACCTTTTTAATTTGCTGCAGCATAACCTTTCCCTCTAGGTCTGGATTCAGTTTTGAGAGCCTTTTTGTGATGATTTCTTTGCTCAACATGAGTTACATGTTTATACAACTTTTGTTGTGGATGATTTGAATGTTCCATTTTTGAAAGTTGCAACTGGTTTCTGCAATTTTTTCTTGATTCTTTTGCTGATCACAAGAGACATCTCAGTTCTGGAAAAGAATTATGCCTCAAAGTTTTCAGTTCTGTGTAGCCAGCAACCTGTTTGATAAAATGTTGCTACAACTGTTCATCATCAGACACAGTTTGTTTTTCCCTGATTTGAGTGGTTTGGACTAATTGCAACTTCCTGGTTTAGAATTATTTTTGATCTCTGAATACTTCATGGTTCTGCTGGATTTCTTTTTCTTTCTTGTGATCCAAGAAGCCTCCTAGGCTATTCTATTTTTTCTGCATCATTGCTGCTATCTTGGATGTTTTGGTTGAAGATTTGATTCACAAAAATACAAAACCAAGGGCTGCTATTAGGATGAAAATTTCCGATCCGTAATAGTGTTGTTGTGCATTGTAGCTTGTAAGGTTCTATCAGTTTTTAGCGCTGGAGTGCTTTGTGTTTTTCTGGTTTTGGTTTCTCTGAGATATCCTGGAACAGCTGATTAGATGCACATGGAATCAAATCCAAGGATGAATGGCTACCAGCAAGTAAGTACATATTCATCTCATACTCAGTTTTGATTAATTGCTGATTGCTGTGTTTGTTTGTTCAGATCTGTTAATTGTTTATGTGAGTCTAGAATCTCAGTTATTTTGTCTGAAACAGTATGTTTATTTTCAGATTTGTGTATAGATCTTGCAACCTTAAGTCTGAATATGTGCAACTAGTTTAATCAATACACATTAACTATTCTGAACTTGTTTGAGAATATTAATCTCTTAGGTCTGATGTGTTTTCTATGTGGTATTCTAGTTTTCATCATAGAGATAAAAGTATCAAACTAATTTTTCATATCAAAACTCAGTTTAGAGTTCATCTTTTGTAATTTGGTTCAAGTTTCTCATCTGAACTCTAGAGCTGTTTTTAGTTATTCCATCATCTCAGGTAAATCAGTTCTGTTTTCATTTAAGATTTATCAGCGATGATATGGTTGCCTAGTTCTCTGAAATATTGAACTCAATTCTGTATATTCATTCAATTATGTGATGAAGTGTTCTGAATCTACTGTTCAATTTCAGTTCAAATTCTGTTGCATTTCTAGCTCTGTTTTCATACACTGATTTGATACTAAAATAGTTGTTGGGGGAAAATATCTCATCTTCGGGGTTATTGCCAAAGCAGCATGAAGACAGCCAACCAGTTCGAAGATTGTCCGAAGACCATCTTCGAAGGTGCTTGGAGCCTGGTTCGAAGCCCGAAGGCAGGCATTGGTTCGAAGTATGTCTTCGAACCAAAGCCCTTCAGGATCTTTTCTGCCAGCTAAGATGGAAGACTTATCTTCTATCCTATTAGATTAGTCTTTTACCATTTTAGCCCTATTAAGGAAACCGAATAGTTTCCTTAATGTCGGTTGTAATAAAGGGGTAAATAGGTCTTTTCCTTAATGTTCAGGCCTATAAATACCCCCCATTTCATCCTGTAATAGGGACCGATTACAAGTGAATCAATATACACTTTCGAACTATTCTAAGTTATTATCCTTTCGGAGGCTTAGAATAGTTTGCTTCGCAAACACTTCGTTTGTTAGTTTCTTTTCTACAGAAACCTGTTAGCGTAATCTTTTACGCCAACAGTTGGCGCCGTCCGTGGGGAACTTAGTCCAAAAAACTTCGTTCTCTACCAACCTCTTGCATCATGCCTCCTAAGCGGAGCGCACCTCGCAATCCCACTCGGAGGTCCTCTCGGATCTCCGGAGAGATACCCTTCGACACAGTCGAAGTCGGAGGGTCTTCGACTATCCCTCCACCTCAAACTCCGCAAGGGGCTTCTATCCCTCGAGGATACGAAACCTCTCCACCAACCCCTTCCATACTCCGACCGCCCGGAGCCACTCTGCCACCCTCCATTCCGATTCGAACTGATCATACCAGTTCTCAAGACCCGGAAGGTCCTTCCGGAGGAGATGAAGATAGCCTTGGAGACATGGCCACTCAAATGGCCAATCTTCAAGCCGAGGTAGCAAGGTGGCGACAAGAGGCTGCGAACAGGCTTCGCCCTCGAGCCACCCCAGCTATCCCCGAAGTGCACGAAGACGACGATCTTGATTATCCCGAAGCCCCGGAGAATGCTTCTTACGACAATGAATCTCCGTTGCATCCCGAGCTTCAGAAGGTTCGCTTCGATCCGAAGTTCAAAGCTTCGAAGCTTTGCAAGTATACCGGAGACGAAGATCCCAGTGAGTTTGCACGTTCTTATGCCCTAGCAATCGAGGCTAGTGGCGGAGACAGAGAAACTATGGCAAAGTGCTTCCCGTTAGCCCTTCAAGGAGTGGCGTTGAGATGGTTCTGGTCTTTAAAACCAGGATCAATCACGTCATGGTTACAGTTGAAGAAGAAGTTCATAAGTAACTTTCAGGGCACCTTCGTGCCCCCCATGTCGACAGGAAGCCTTTTCCAAGTGAAACAGCTCCCCGGAGAAACATTGAGGCAGTACTTCAAGCGCTTCGCTCACACGAAGTCGCAAATTCGGGGGCTGTCCACATCCTCGGTGGTTGATGCGGCTCGGGAAGGCGTCAGTCATAAAGGCCTTCTGGATAAATTGCATCGGAAGAGCATCACCACAGTATCACAGTTGATGTCGTACTTCGAGGAGTACTCGAAGTCGGAAGAAGGTTGGCTTCGGAGGACTACTGCTACTTCGACAGTGTTGACAGAAGTTAAAGCAGAGGTGAAGACTTCGGCTCAACCGCAAGAACCAGTCTCCGAAGTGCAACATGATAGAAGAAGAGGGCAAAAGCACCCTCGCTCTGAAGTCTTAAACATTGCACCCCCACAGAAGTTTGCACCAAGAGCTCCACAGTCTGCGGGGAACAAGTCCAGCGGCTGGAGGCCGCCAGGGAAAACGGCTGGCAAGGGCCAGACCCTTTTTTGCTGTATTCATGGAGAGAATCGAAGCCATGCAACTGACACCTGCAAGGCTATTCTTACCCTTCGGGGAGAATACTTGGAGAGAACTTCGGGTCGAGGTAGTACCGACCGAAGTCCAGCAGCAGCAGTGCGCTCGGAGCCGGTCCAGGCTGTGGCGCGGATAGAAAATTTTGATGTTGCAAGGCATCCTCCGGTGGCCAATGTTATGCCACCTCCGAAGCAAGAAGAAGGGCAAGATAGAGGGAAGAGAGTAGTTCTCCCTATCTCCGGAGGAGGTACCCTCGGAAGCATGTCCAAGAGACAGCGAAGATAGTACGTTCGAGAAGTAGGCCACATTGGGACTTCGTCATCTGCAGCTGCAATGCCGGAGTGGTCTCATGTTCCAATATCTTTCTCTGCGGAGGATGCAGCTGGTGTCAAGTTCCCGCATGCAGATCCATTGGTTATTACTGCTGATATTGCAGGAACAGAAGTCCGAAGGGTGCTAATTGACGGAGGTAGCTCGGCAGATATCATATTTGTGCAAGCCTTCGATCAGTTATGCATTTCCCGGAAGCATCTCCTCCCAGCGGCCCGTCCTCTGCAAGGCTTCGCAGGACCTCCGCTAGATGCACTTGGCCAGATAGGCCTGGAAGTAACCTTCGGAGAAGGTTTACTAGCCCGAACTGAAGAAGTTATCTTTGATGTAGTGGATGCCCCGTATGCTTATAATGTTATCTTCGGGCGAGGCATGTTGAATCAGTTCGGAGCTGTGGCGCATCACAACTACTTGTGCATAAAGATGCCCACACAATCAGGAGTTTTGACAATCTTCGGAGATCAAGCCATAGCTCGGAGGGCAGAATATGGTCATGGTCCTCCTCTTGATCCGAGGCAGGTAAACAGTGTCCAAGATAATGGAGAAATTTTTTCAGCCTCCTCCGAAGCTTCGAAGAAGTCATTTCCAAGACCAAGTCCCGAAGGAGAGATTGCAACGAAAGTTATTGTCAAAGATGGTAAAGAATACACCTTTCAATTTGGTAAAGATTTACCTCCCGAAGTTGCAACTTCTTTGGAAAAGGTCGTGGAAGAAAATTTGGATGTCTTCGCTTGGTCTGACGAAGATATCACCGGAGTCGATCGGGATATTATTGAGCACAGCTTGCTTGTAAACCCGAAGGCCCGGCCTGTTCGACAAGGGCTCCGGAAGATGTCCGCAGAGAGAGCTGCTCTAGCTAAGGACGAAGTTGAGAAACTGTTGAAGGCTGGGATTATCAGAGAAGTGGCCCATACAGAATGGTTAGCCAACCCAGTCTTCGTCAGGAAGAAGTCCTCCGGAAAGTGGCGCATGTGCATTGATTTCACATCTTTGAATAAAGCGTGCCCACGTGACCCCTACCCCATGCCCCGAATTGATCAACTAGTTGACTCCACTGCAGGTTCGGAGTTACTAAGCTTCCTTGACGCATATTCCGGCTATCATCAAATATGGTTGAAGCGCGAAGATGAAATCAAGACGAGCTTTGTAACTCCTTCGGGAGTCTTCTGCTATGTAAGAATGCCCTTTGGCCTAAGAAATGCCGGGGCTACTTTTTCAAGATTAGTTGCTAAGGCTCTAGGTCATCAACTAGGTCGCAATGTGGAGGCCTATATGGATGATATTGTAATAAAGAGTGCTTTAAAGCACCAACATAGCCTAGACTTAGCAGAAACATTCAATAGCCTTCGGGCATGTGGGATCCGCCTTAACCCCGAAAAATGTATATTCGGAGCTAAGGCTGGAAAGTTGTTAGGGTACTTAGTTTCAAGCAGGGGAATTGAAGCTAGCCCTACTCAAATAACTACGCTGCAGAAGATGGCTCCTCCCGAGAATTTAAAGCAAGTGCAAAAGCTGACTGGACGTCTGGCCGCACTTAGCAGGTTTTTATCAAGGTCTGCAGAGAGGAGTTTGCCAATTTTTAAAGCTTTGAAAGGGTCCGAAGATTTTGCATGGACACCGGAGTGTCAGAAAAGCTTCGAAGATATTAAAGATTATCTCAGCAATCTTGCTACACTTACGGTGCCTATTGCGGACGAAACCCTACTTCTGTATCTTGCAGCCACAGGCTCAGCAGTCAGCGCAGTCCTTGTCAGAGAAGCTGATATCAATGGGAAGTTGGTCCAAAATCCTGTCTATTTTGTATCCGAAGCATTGTCAGGAGCGAAGACAAGATATTCCGAGCTTGAAAAGTTCGTTTATGCTCTGATAATGGCTTCGAGAAAGCTAAGACATTATTTTTTAGCTCATAATGTAATTGTACCAACTTCGTATCCTTTAGGAGATATGCTCCGAAGCAAAGATTCCACTAGAAGGATTGGAAAGTGGGCAGTAGAGCTAGCACCCTTCGGCATATCTTTCCTGGCAAGGACAGCTATTAAATCTCAAGTTCTAGCAGACTTCGTAGCAGAGTGGACTCCACCTGCGAAGTTGACTCCGGAGAAATCAGATGACGGAGTCTGGACTATTTACTCCGATGGGGCTTTCCAAGCATCCGGAGCAGGCGTTGGGGCAGTATTAATTTCACCATCAGGTCAAAGAGCAATGTACTCCGCAAGACTCAACTTTAAGTCTACCAATAATATAGCGGAGTACGAGGGAATTTTATTGGGACTCCGGAAAGCACGTGCTCTAGGGGCTACAAGGATAATTATAAAAACAGATTCTCAGATAGTAGCAGGGCACGTAGATAAGAGTTTTCAAGTCCGACATCCACAGCTTGCAAAGTACTTGGAAGAAATTCGCAAGATCGAAGCACATTTCAAGGGTATTTCCATTCGGAGTATACCAAGAGCTGAAAACGTGCAAGCGGACATTTTAGCGAAGGCTGCTGCCGGAGCTGTGGATGTGCCTGACGAAGCTTTCTATGAGGAGCTCAATATACCTTCGGTGCCACAAGTTGCTTCTGCAGAGATTCTCTGCATTCCTAGTGCAGATTGGAAAAATTCAATCATAGAACTCTTGCAAGGAGGAACGAATTTGCCCGAAGAGCCCCAATTGTCAAGGTTAAAGCTCAGAGCAAGAAACTATCAGTTAATCAACGGTATATTATACAAGGCCGGAGTATGTTCCCCTCTACTCCGATGTATATCTCAAGCCGAAGGCCAAGAAATTCTTCGAGAAATTCACGAAGGCCTTTGTGGAAGTCATTTAGCCCCTAGAGCTCTGGCAGGAAAAACACTTCGCCAGGGGCTTTATTGGCCCACAATAACAGCTGATGCGGAGAGCTTAGTCCGCACTTGCCAAGGATGCCAGTGGATGGGTCGACGAAGTCATCGCCCACCAACAGCTCTTCAAGTCATTGCTCCAGTATGGCCTATGGCCAGATGGGGTATGGATTTAATTGGTCCCTTTCCGTTAGCAAAGGGAAATCTAAAGTTCGCAGTGGTAGCCATTGAATATTTTTCTAAGTGGGTAGAAGCAGAGCCCTTAACAGCTATCACTTCGAATAATGTACAGAAATTCTTCTGGAAAAACATTATTTGTCGGTTCGGAGTGCCTAGATATCTCACAGTTGATAATGGAACACAGTTTGACGCAGAACCCTTCAGGAAGTTTTGCGAAGACCTAGGCATTCAACTATGTTTTGCTGCAGTGAGACATCCTCAGTCAAATGGAGCAGTTGAGCGAGCCAATGGAAATATCTTGTCAGGGCTAAATCGAAGAATAGTAGGACTATCAAAAGGACTGTGGACCGAAGAGCTTCCGAAGATTCTGTGGTCCATTCGGACTACGCAAACAAGGTCCACAGGTTTTACTCCGTTCAGACTGCTATTCGGAGATGAAGCTATGACTCCAACGGAGCTCAAAGGGGGATCATTTCGCAGCACCGAACCAGACATCGAAGAAGAAAGACAAGCTTCGTTAGATTTGTCAGAAGAAACAAGGCTTCGAGCTGTAGCCAATTTATCAAAGTATCATCAGCAGACGAAGACTTGGTATGACCCGAAGGTTAAGCTCAGCGAGTTAAGGCCGGGTCATCTTGTTCTACGAAGCATTATAGCACCAGGGAAGCTAGGCAATAAATGGGAAGGTCCATATTTAATCGTCCGCTCGGGGCGCCCTGGTTCATTTAAATTAGCTAATTTAGAAGGTGAAGAGTTAGCACACACTTGGCATGCGGAGCACCTAAAGCGATACTTCGCATAAGGGCTCCTTGTAATTCGCTTGTAATCACCTCTAAATTAATAAAGCATACACCCTGTGGCGTGCCTTCCCCTTGACACTCCTAGTCTCCCGAGCGGACGCGCTGGGACGGAAGTCGTTCGAGAGGGAAGCGTCATTAAGCAGGGCTGTATTTCCGGACTTCGTACCCTTAAAGTCGAAGCCTCCGGTGTGGTGGCTGAAATCCATCCGGAGCCCAAGCTGATACCTTGTAGGCATCCGTAAAAGAGCCAATACCACATTCTATGGAGTCCAAGCTTCGGCTGGTAGACTTCCGTAAAAAGAGCCGAAGGTGGCCAAAATCTGCGGAGTCCAAGCTGCAGCTTGTCAGACTTCCGTAAAAAGAGCCGAAGGTGGCCAAATTCTGCGAAGTCCA
This sequence comes from Zizania palustris, assembly GCA_019279435.1. Lineage (NCBI taxonomy): Eukaryota > Viridiplantae > Streptophyta > Magnoliopsida > Poales > Poaceae > Zizania > Zizania palustris. Next base: position 37,700,523 of record JAAALK010000285.1, on the reverse strand, counting down.
AGCTCCGGCTGGTAGACTTCTGCAAAAAAGAGCCCAAGTGGCCAAATTCTGCGAAGTCCAAGCTCCGGCTGGTAGACTTCTGCAAAAAAGAGCCCAAGTAGCCAAATTCTGCGAAGTCCAAGCTCCGGCTGGTAGACTTCTGCAAAAAATAGCCGAAGGTGGCTACAATTTCTGCGAAATCCAAGCTCCGGCTGGTAGATTTCTGCAAAAAACAGCCGAAGGTGGCTAAAGCAAAACAGCATTTAAGCCATGAGCTTCGAATGTCTGTTCTTATAAGTCCAAAGTGACAAATTTTTTAAGACACTAAAGTGTCATCGAAGTTATCTTAATTGATTTCTTTCGCAAAGCAAACAAAGGTACCAAGTTACCATTCTTCTGACTATAAAGGTCGAAGACATTTCATAAGATTTCAAAAGATCTTTAAAAATGACAGAGGGGCTCCGAACCCCCAAGGAAAAATTGTACTCCGAAGTTTTTTCTTTGCGCATAACCATCTTTGAATACAGTTCGAAGTTGCTTATACCCAAAGAGGGGCTAGTAGTATGGAGACAATTTTAAATCGGCATTCATTATTGAAACAAATGTGTTTACAGATTACATTATGAAAAATTGGTATCTATACCAAGAAGGAATCGGAGACCTCTTCGGTCCCGAGAGCTAGGGGTGGAACGACTAGTTCCAACATCGGAAGTTCTAAGAACTTTACGTTTAACTCTCTTCCTCCCCTTCGAAGCTCTAAAATCCTTCTGCTCTTGTTGAAGCTCGGCCCAAGTTCGAAGCCGCTCGGGGCTTCTTTCCCAGCTTCTAAGATCTTCAGATCTTTTATTTTGGGCTTCACCTTCGTCTTCGGACCAGTTAGTGTCTTCAGAAGACGAGGTGTTTGCGTCGATCTCTTTATCTTCCTCTTTAATATAAGACAATACGTCTTTGATTACTTCGGGCGCAATAACGCCGGAGTCATCTCGAGGGATAAGGAATCGAGGACGCTTATAACTCTTTAGAAGTTCGAAGGTGTTCCACAGTGAGCGAAGTTCGCTGTTAAGCTCTAACACTTCGATATCTTCGATAAGAGGCAAAGCCTAAAAATATGACAAACAAGATTTTCATTGATAAATATTTACAAGCACAAAGCTTTACACGGTTAAAAATCCTAAAACATTCCTAAACCTGTGGGTTTGAAGGAGGTTGGCTACTCGAAGCTTGGCTCCGAACATGCTTCTGGCGTTGGCCTTCATCAATCCAAGCCTTGATCGCAGATCGACCTTCGGCTCTCCACGAAGTTTGGAAGGCCCGCCAAGCAGCAGCTACACTTTCGGAAGGTTTGAGAAGTCGATCGTCGTCGAAGGTGATTGGACCTCTTCCTGCGTCCGGAGTTATTGATCGGCCCAAATCCTCGTAATAGCGAAGTAGACCAACAGCAGACACTTGTCCGGAGAGTTCTCCGTATCTAATGCCCGCCGTCTTCATCTGCTTCGCCACCCCTTGGATTCTTTTCAACCGGCGCAAAAGGCTGATGTTATCATCAGAAGGAAGAATTCCAGTAGTACCGAAGTACTCCAGGACTTCTAACAACTGATTCATAACCTCTGCAGCCACCTTCTCAGACTTCAACTTATCTTCGTTCAATGCATCCTTCGTCGAAGTAACTTCGTCCAAAACCCCAGAAAGCCTAGCATTCTCAGTGGTCAAAGTGTTTTTCTGTGTCAACAATTGGCTAGCTTCCTCTTCAAGCCGGACGAGCCTAGACCCTGCAGTAGCATACTCAACCCGCAGTTTGTCAACCTCTGCTCGAAGCACAATCCTTTCTGCTTCGAGTTCTTTCTTTGCAGCTTCCAAGCTTTGCCTGGCCCTTCGCTCTGTTAATATTATATTATCCATTTGAGTCACTCGACTTTCAGAGATGTTAAAATTCCTTTGAAGAGTGCTATTTTCTTCCCGAAGCCGAGCGATTTCTTCGTCGTTGCATAGACTTGCAGCTCGGGCCAAGACAGTTTGCTGTCAAAATAGAAAATCAAAGTAAATATTCATTTGAAGATAAATTCTATAATAATTTGCAGTTGCTTCGTACCTGATAAGCTGTACGTTCAATAATGGCATTAAGCTCCGTCCTGTCAGCCTTGCGCAGGATGGCCACTAATTCGGTCTCCCCTATCTCACGACTAGCTCGATCCAAAGGTTCGAGCAAAGTCCGAAGACCAGCTGTTTGCCCTAAGAAAGGAGCCAGCAAGGGGAGCATGCTTATTGCCTCTTGGTCATCTTCGTTCAACGAAGGACCGGAGCTTTGGCCTGCGGTCTTCGGAGCCACTGGAGTTTGAGCCTCCCTGGAAGATTGGCTCTCGTCTGTTGAATCAGACGGAGTTGATTCGGAGCTTATAGCAGGCAGGGGCTCTATTTGTCTTTTGCCTCTTCCAGGCCCCTTTTGAGTAACTTTCGGGGCTGGCTCCGAAGTCGTCGAAGGCTCAGGAATTATTTCCTCCTGGCGGACTTCTTCCATAGGAGTGGGTTCTGCAAAGTAATCAAAAGTATTATACATAGTATAAAAATTCAAATAAATACAAAAATTCTTCGAAATCTACCTTCGGCAGTCCGTGGAGGAGTCATTGTCGGACTGTTTGGTGGATCGAAAGCTAATTCTTCATCTGAATCAGCCGTTGAATCATGGACTGCAGGAGCATCGTCCTGGGTAGTCCTCGCTGCTTCTTCGGGAATCGAAGCCATAGTGACTTCGACCCCACTTTCATTCACAGGAACTTCGTCCTGAGCTACATCTTCTTGAACTACCGAAGTCCTTGGTTGATCAACATTTTCTCCGGACTCCGGTATGTTTGCAGGTACTCCGGCTTGTGTAGTCCTTTGAGTTTCATTTTCTTCCATCAGCTGCACAAGTAACCTTTCCATTTCTTCTTGAGAGTCGGAAACCGAAGCTCTTGAACTCGAAGGTGCAGGATTTGAAGGTGTGAGGTTCTTCGGCTTCCGAGCCACCCTCTTCACCGGAGTTTTTGCTGAACTTGAAGTTCCAGCTTCGGCTTTCCTTTTTTGAGGCCCTTTCTCCAAAGGCGCCCAATCCATCAGAGGGGGAGGAGTGAGTTTTAGCATTCCCCATACTCTGTTAAATCTTTCCCAACTCCCAACCAGCTTAATTCGCCACTCTTTTTCGGTCGGAGTTGGAGCACCCAAGATTTTTTCCGAAGCCCTTATAATCTGTTCTGAAGTAACAGGGGCTGAAGATTCTACAAAATAAATAATTCAAGTCAGTTTTTTCTTCGAAGCAAATATGTTTAATGCATGTTGTTTTCGAAGTTACCTGTAGGACTTGAAGTCAAGTTAATTCTGCGAAGACCACCTTCGGAATCATCTTCGAAGATAATAGGCCAGTCGGCCATCAGTGGAGGAATTTGAAGACCGATGAACTCTTCTGCCAAATCCCGCATACTGAGCCTTCGGCTAACTTTTTCAAGCAAGTTCAGACGGGCTTCGAGTTGACCTTCGTCAGGACGCACCAAAGCCTCCTTTCGGAATTGGATTTCTCTAAGGGGTCCGGCCAGAGGATTGCTTGCCCCGACTTCGGCATAGAACCATTTCAAAATCCAGTCGGTGTACCACCTAGCGTTGATGGCTTTAGCAGGAAAGCGAAGGGCGTACTCATCCCGAAGTCTAAAGTTGATACTGCCAAAAGACGTTACTACTTTTTCACCTCCGGGAGCTACGAAGGTTTTTGGCTGGCAGGTTGCTCTATGTAATGCAGCGAAGATTTCCGCCCTTCCTTCACATCCTTCGGCTCTTAAGGCCCATTCAAAAATAGCTAATCTAGCTACTGCGTTCGGAGATAATTGAGGGAGAGTTATATGGAACAGTTCGAGTACCTCTGCCAGGAAGTCCACTGCAGGAAGACCCAAACCGGCTTCGAAAAAAGCTTCGAATACTACTACTTCTCCGGGTCTGGGCACTGGAATCACTTCTTTCCCTGGTTTTCGAATCATAACTCCCGCACCAATATTTCCTCCTACTGCCATTGCCAAGGATTCTCTTTTGCAGGTTGAAGCTCCTAATTCGAAGGATTGGTCCAAATATTTGGTCGATGGAGGGCACAGACCTTGATCATCAGCGATTTGGGGATTTTTTCCCTTTGCCGCCATGGAAGTTGTCGCCTGCATCGAAGGCGTCGCCGTCACTGTTGCCGCTGCCGCTGCCGCAGCCGCTTGTTGACGAGCCAAGGTCGAAGGAGGTGCAGAGCCTTTGGTCTTCGCCATCACAATTGCTGGATCGATCTGAGAGAGTGGAGATTAGGGCTCAAGAACTCAAAGGGCTAAAAAGCTTTTAACTGAGAAGAAGCAGTGAAAAGGTAATCGGTAAAGTTTTGAGGTTCTTTATTTATAGCCTAAACTTTCCGTTTGTTACCGTTTGGGCTCTGCCTTTTCGCATTCCCGCCTGTTATTTTCCTCCGAAAATAACGCCTCGTATAACTCCGTTAGAAACAGAAACTAACGGCTATATTTTCTAAGTCCAAAAAGACTTTCGAACTTCCTGAGTCAGTTCTAAGATAGTTCGAAAAGTAATTACCTTATGATTGATTCGAAGTTCATGTCTTCATGTATTTCGAAGATAAAACAAAAATCAATAACCCCTATGATTGGTTATCTTTTCTTTCCGTATACTGCTCTCCTAACGTTACAGGTCGAACGGAGAAGCGTATTCGAGGGGCTACTGTTGGGGGAAAATATCTCATCTTCGGGGTTATTGCCAAAGCAGCATGAAGACAGCCAACCAGTTCGAAGATTGTCCGAAGACCATCTTCGAAGGTGCTTGGAGCCTGGTTCGAAGCCCGAAGGCAGGCATTGGTTCGAAGTATGTCTTCGAACCAAAGCCCTTCAGGATCTTTTCTGCCAGCTAAGATGGAAGACTTATCTTCTATCCTATTAGATTAGTCTTTTACCATTTTAGCCCTATTAAGGAAACCGAATAGTTTCCTTAATGTCGGTTGTAATAAAGGGGTAAATAGGTCTTTTCCTTAATGTTCAGGCCTATAAATACCCCCCATTTCATCCTGTAATAGGGACCGATTACAAGTGAATCAATATACACTTTCGAACTATTCTAAGTTATTATCCTTTCGGAGGCTTAGAATAGTTTGCTTCGCAAACACTTCGTTTGTTAGTTTCTTTTCTACAGAAACCTGTTAGCGTAATCTTTTACGCCAACAATAGTTTTGTAGAAATTTGAATTGAAATAACTTGGAAGGCAGTAATCTTTGTTCTGTTTCTGATAAAAGTTGCCACTATTTTTCATCAAAGAGTTTTCAGAAGTAGTGTGGTTTCAACTGAAAATCATTTGTGATTGTCTGAATTTCCAACAGAAATCTAAATTGAAATCTAGTGAGGAGATAAAAACTGTTTCTCAAACTGAAATTTGTAGAGTTTGTTTAACTTCAAGTTTTTATCAGAATTAGTACATGCTTTTATCAGAAGTGAAGTTAAAGTGAAAACTTGAATCTGTAATCAGTTTTGAATCAGGTGTAACTATTCATCTTCAGGAAGTTTCATAAATAGATATTCATCACTGATTGATATAGTTTGTTTATGAATATTGTGATTGAATACTGAACATATGCTATTGATTAAAAACTCTATTTTTGCTGAATTAACTCTGGACTTGTAAAAGAGTTTGGTCTGAATTGGATTCTCATTTTAGAAGTCTAATTTAACAGAAATTGTCTCCAATAATTCTGATTTGTTTTTGCTTTGATTGATTTGATCAAGTTATCCTTGCTGGATTTGGTTTCAAAGTGATAAGTTCTTCTATCACAAAGGTTTCTGAATTTCTGAATATTGTCAGACTTTCAGTAGTCGAAGTAGTCCTGTCAAGAAATCATTTGTCGAAATTTTCACTGTATTTCAGAGTACCAGTTGTCGACAGAACAGTTTGACTAATCCACCTCCGAACTAAACTGAATTGTGATTTTCAAACAAGTGTTGCTCAAATTTTGTAAAGATGTGATTATATTTGTATCTGAACTTTTGGAGGTGCGTTGGGTGTTTTAAAAATGTCATCTAATTCACGAAAATTTGTCGAGGCGCCTATTCACCCCCCTCTAGTGGCCATTCCAATCCCACAATTTGTTGGGGGAATATATTTCCCCTGAACAGGGGCCAAATGACGTCAGCCTCCGATGGCCTCCGGCCCGGAGCCCGACAATGTTGAGGCCTGCATCCTCCCCCAGGTCTGTTCCCATGTCTCAAGGTTCGTCCCGGAGCCTGCTGGGGCGAAGCCCCCGGGCACCATCGAAGCCCTCCGGAGCGGGGTACATAGGAGCCCTTCGGTGCGAAGCCCGCAGGATTCCCCGAAGGCCGCAAGGAGCCAAGCCTCGGGCTGGCCCCAAAGCCAGCCCTCAAGCCCAGTTGAGGTTTACCTTCGGACCATGTCCGGAGTTAGCCCTCGATCCCCCCTTTCGGGGCTCCACGAAGCTAGCTCCGAGACCCTAGTTCGGAGCCCAGTTCGAGGCCAAGGCTCCGAGACCCCAGTCCGAGACCCCAGTTCGGAGCCTTGCTCGGAGCATGCTTCGAAGCCCCCCTTCGGGGTGCACTTCGAAGCCTTCTTCACAGCCTCCGCCGGAAGGGCTCCGGCCCCTACTCCGAAGCTCAAGAAATATCCAAGTATATAGGCCATACCGGGGGCCCCCCGCCCCTGGTATGTCATTTAGCTGGTCAAAGCCTGGCGTAGCCTGACACGTCTGTAAAGCTGTAAAGTTGTAGGGTACTTTTGTACAGTATCTAGCTCTCTTTCCCTGTCTACCCCTATGAGCCTAGGGGCTTGTAGAGGGCATTTTGGTCTTTTCCTTAAGGTCTGTGTGCCTATAAAAGCAGGGCCAAGCCCTTGTAACAAGATACCTTCTCCAGGGGGCCAAAAGACCCTGGAATTTCTGCCCCATACTAGGGCAAACCATACCAAATCCACCACAACTGGACGTAGGGCTATTATCTCCTAGGAGAGGCCCGAACCAGTATAAACCCTTTTCTCCCTCTGCTAGAACCCTTCGAGGTTCATTCTCCACATCATACACCACCACAGAAAAACCTGCTGGAACTAACGCAATTGTTCCAACAGTTGGCGCCGTCCGTGGGGAACTTAGTCCTAGAAGCTAACTTCTCTACCACTGTCTGCAACTCGAAGTATGCCTGAGGGGGGAGCTTCGAAGCTTTCTTGCTTCTCGCACCCTCCGGCAAGTGGCTTCGGGTGCAGCTCGAAGGCCATCTTCGCCTTCCTCCATCCTTCACTTACCGGAGCTCACCCTCCAGCAAGGGGCTCCGCTCCACATGTCGGAGGTCGTCAAAGCCCCAGGGGCTACAAGGTCAACCATCAGCCACTTTGCGAGGTACGTCCGCTATCCGAAGTGCCACTTCGCGATCATTTTGGTATTTATTCGAAGCCCTGCTTCGCCTTAAAATTCGAAGCCTAGCTTCGCCTTTTACAGCAAGTTTTTGCCCCATCTTACTTAAAAATCGAAGCCTCGCTTCGCCTTATCAAAAATCTGAAGCCTCGCTTCACTTTGTTTAAAATACGAAGCCCCGCTTCGCTTTATAAAATCCGGAGTACCCCTCCGAAGGCTACACAGTGCCCCCGGGCCCGTTGCAGTGGGCTAAAAGGACTCCGGGCCACTGGCCCGACGCGTCCAGGGATTCCAGGCTCCACACCCGAAGCATCCCAGGGATTCCGGGTTCCGCACCCGAAGCATCCCAGGGTCGAAGGTGACCCAGAGTCGAAGGTGGCTCAGAGTCAAAGGTGGCTCACATTATCACAGGTTCGGTGAATCCACACCAAACATCCTTCTCATTACAGGACCAAGTTCCGAAGCCTTGCTTCATTATCCAAACACGCTCTGAAGCCTTGCTTCGCGTGTTAATATAATATACGCCTAAGCGTCTCAAAGTCATACTTCGCTAAAATCTAAGTGCGTTTCAGAGCCTTGCTCACACACAGCATCCAAATCCCAGCATGCCGAAGCACGCTTCACTTAAATTGGTTATGCTGAAGCCTTACTTCGCACCAACTTAATGCGTTCGGAGCCCAAAAGAGGCCTTCGCTTAATGAAATTCCGAGCAGCCAAAGCCCTGCTTCGCACCAAATTAAAGCATTCGAAGCCCAAAAGAGGCCTTCGCTCAAATGAAATTTCATGCGTCGAAGCCGCCAAAAGGCGCACCCTTCGCATCTTTTATTTTTTGCCCGCACCAGCAATGGCTAAGTCCCTAGGTGCCACGAGCAAAGGGGGGAAGCATGTATGCGAGGTGTGCGAATGTAATACGCAGTACGAGCGTGACAAGCTAAAACGTTCGAAGCCAAACAATGCGAAGCATACAGACGAAGTATGCAAATATAATAAACTCCATTCATTGTATGACAATTGAGAAATGTGTTACAAATATACTTCGAGAGCAAACTACGAGTAGTCTGTGTCCAAGCCTAAGAAGAATCGTGTGCGAGGCCCCAACCCTCGCTTGCCTCTCTTTCGGCCAGGGCCCCCTCGGCTGGACGAAGCCTCGTCAGAGCCCGCTCTCCCACGTCCGGCTCGTCCAGGCTCCGAAGCCCACGGACCTCGTCTTCCACTTTGCAGGTTGCTCCAAGTTAGCGAAGCAGGCGGTGTCGTATCGAAGGCAGAGAAGTCTAAGGCTTCGTCGCCTGCTAAGGCCGTCCGCGAAGGTAAAAACAAAGAACTCTGAAGGAACTCCGTCTTCACAGCGGCTAGCAAATCCTGAGCTACTTCGGAGATGGCTTCGCCGCTAGGCCCCCTCGGAAGCTTTAACCGAGGGGGACCTTCAGACCTAGCTACTTCGAAGTTCTTCGGAGTCCTCGAGCACTTCGAGGTCTACACTCGGGGGCTGAGCCTGGGCAGGTATAAAAAAACCCCCCCGCATTCATATTAATAAGCTGATAGAGTTTTTACAAGCCTGCAGCTAAGTATTACAAAAAGGCCTAAGGAGATCTACACCTTCGGAGGCGGAGGTGTCGAAGTCGAAGGCTGGTCAGGCACAGCAGGTGCTTTGGATCGGCGGTGTCGAAGGGCCTTCTGGAGGTCGAGGACTGCTTCGCAGCCTTGCTCCTTCCAGGGTTCCTGCAGCCACCGCCAGGCTCCATGGACATCGGCTGGAGGCGTCACCAAGTGCTGACCCCCAAAGGCCACTGGGGTCACGGAGGTTGCTGCCCGAAGGTGGTCACACCCCGCGTCATAGAGCATCTGCAACACCCCTTGGCCCACGACTCGACCGGCCATAAGAGCGAAGACCTTCAGCGCTTCCTCCGCCGTCGAAGCCGCAGTCTTCAAGAAATCGACGCGGTCCCCAATCGGGTCCTGGTCGCCAAAGTCCGGAGCCCGACACTCGGTCCCTATTAGCTCAAGGACCTCGGTCAGGCTCTGGGTGGCCTCGCCAAGATTGTCCACGACGAAGTCTTCAAGCTTCTGAGCCCATTGGTGGAGTGAAGCATTCTCCTTCGCCTGCCGGGCCTCGGCGTCCTTCGAACCCTTGAGCTCCACGCGGAGCCGGCCCATCTCCGAAGCCAAAGCTTCCTTAGCCTTGTCGGCTTCAGCCTTCGCCGCCTCTGCCGCGCCAGCTGAAGCCTCGGCCCGCCTTCGTTTCTCGGCTTCCACCGAGACTTTGCGGCGAAGGGCCTCCTTCTCCTCTGCGAGGCGCTCCATCCGCCTGTCTGCAGAAGTCGAAGCTGCTGCGTTCAGTGCGAAGGCCTGCAGGAGTTCAAGAAATCACAAGTATTAACCAAAGACTAAAGCACGGTTCGAAGGCTGCAAGGGGCTTCGCTCACCCGTATGAGCACTTCGTTCGCACTGATGAAGAGATCCGTGGGGTTCAAGTGGCTAAGTTGGGCCACCAAGTACCCTGCCTCCGCAGCAGCACAAGCCTCGCGGAAGCCATTGATCATCGCCTCCATCACGCCCCCCTCGGCTTGAAGGGGTGAACCACCTCCTCTGCCGTGGTCACCTGCGCGGGCTTCGGCATGGCGGGGCTCAAGCCCACCACGTCGACATCCTCATCGCTTTGAGGGTCCTCCCCGTCACGGCCTCCGCTGCCTCCATCTTCGGACGAAGTACTTTCGGACTCCGAATTGCTGCCATTGCCACTGCTGCTCGAAGCTTCCGTGGGCTTCGCCTCGGCGAGCTTCAATCCGGCTTCGCCATGCCGGCTTCACCACGGTAGGCCTCGCATCGGCTTCATCCTCTGCAGAAAAGCCAAGTCAAGATCCGCATATTGAAGAAAGCATGATTAAAGAGTTTACCTTCGTCAGAGATATCTTCGAAGGAAGGAGGGGCTAGGTGTGCCCTCCAATCCCTTCGCTATGAAGCTGGCGCATCAACCTTCGCGCCCAAAGTTGTTGCCGCTAGAGCATCCGCGGCCTTCTTGGCGGCGGGAGTAAGCGCGTCGGCCTCCGCCGCCGAAGGCTTCGCCGCCAGGGGCTTCGCTGCCTTCTTGGGGTCGGAGTAGTTGCGGGCTTCGCCGCAACCTCTCTCGGGTTAGGGACTTCGGCCACGGGGACCTCCGGCCGAGGCCCCGAAGCAACCGGTTCATCGTCTTCCCCCCTCTTCCTCTTGGCTCCGGCCGACGAGGTAGTAAGGTGGGAGAAGTCTGGTAGAGCAGGGATCCCCTCGAGGTCGAGCGCGGTCCATACTCTGTTCCAGCGCTCCCAGGACCCCACCAGTGCGAGGCGCTGGGCCTGCTCCTCGGGGGTCGGAGTCCCAACGACTCGATCCACCGCCGTGATGGCCTCCTCTGGAGCCCTCATTTCGAGGTGGGCTTCATGAAAGGTTTAAGTCAAAAGTGAAAATCTATGAAGTATAAAAGGCGAAGAGATTGCGAAGCCTTACAGAAGCGTTCGAAGGCCAACTCACTAAGTTCCCCTCGACCCGAAGCCTGGAAGAGCCCCTCCAGCCAGGACCGCGCGAGGGGGCTGAGCCGGAGGGTGATGAACTCCTCCGTGAGGTCCCTCATGCTCATCTTCGCCGCCACTCTCCGGAGTAGCAAGATCCTCGAGTGAAGGATGTCTTCGCTGGTCTTCACCACCCCCTCGCGCCGGTAAGAGATAAGGGCGTTCGTACTCCGAAGGGGGGAGTTCGCGCCGACGGAGGCGTAGAACCACTCCTGATCCCACTTCGAGTACCACTTGTTGTTTACAGTCCTCGCCGGGAAGGCGTCCTGGAACTCCTTCCGGAGCTGGAAGTTGGCGCTGCCGAAGGCCAGCGCCCTCTTGACGCGGTCTGTCCCCTCCCTCGGCTTCAGCTGGCAGTTGGCGTCGTGGAGGGCGACAAAGACATCCGCGCGGCCCTCGTAGCCCTCGGCCCTCATAGCCCATTCAAATACAGCCAACCTCGCCACTGCGTTGGGCGAGAGTTGAGGAAGCTCGAGGTTGTAAGCCTTGAGGACTTCGCTCAGCATCCCCACTGCTGGCAGCCCGAGGCCGGCTTCAAAGAAGGCCTCGAACACCACCACTTCGTCAGCCCGAGGCCTCAGCACAGCCTCCGACTTCTCCAGGACCTGAAGCTGGATCTTCACTGCGATCCTCCCTTCGCAGGCCCTCTAGACCGACTCCTCCGTGGAGATCGAAGCCCTCATCTCCAAGGTCTGCTCAAACTTGTCGGAGGGCGTCCGAAGGTCCCTCGCCCCCAACCGCCTAGGCGGAGGCTTCGCCGCTGCAGCCGCTGCCGCTTGCAGTTGGGCGGAGCTCGATCTCGGACCCAGAGCCAAGGACTTCGCCAATGCCTTCTTCGGCATCTTGGTTGGGCTAAAGCTAGCGAAGGGCTAAAGCTAGCGAAGGGTGCTCTACGCGAAGCCAGAAAGAAGAAGAGAGCGAAGGTTGTAAGGCAACGAGAAGGAAGCAAATGAGAGCGTGCCGAAGCTGCATGCGGTAAACCCCTATTTATAGGCGCGGTAAGAATTCCAACAGTCGTGGGCCGAACCCACAGCCGAGTGGGCCTCCAACGAAGGCGAAGCAGCCCAGCGCAGGGTAACGGTAACTTTCTAGCCGTTGCGGAACCATTTGGGCTCCCCAAGGCCACTCTGACAAACTGGCGCATGCATTTATTACCAGCGGTTCTCGAGGTCACCTTCGGTCCCAGCTCCGAAGGCATGTTTTATCCGAGATTGTAATTTTGCAGGTCATTTGTCCCAAGGGTGCGCGCACCCCTTCGTCCCGAAGTCCTGCACGCGAGGGGCTACTGTTGGGGGAATATATTTCCCCTGAACAGGGGCCAAATGACGTCAGCCTCCGATGGCCTCCGGCCCGAAGCCCGACACTGTCGAGGTCTGCATCCTCCCCCAGGTCTGTTCCCATGTCTCAAGGTTCATCCCGGAGCCTGCTGGGGCGAAGCCCCCGGGCACCATCGAAGCCCTCCGGAGCGGGGTAGATAGGAGCCCTTCGGTGCGAAGCCCGCAGGATTCCCCGAAGGCCGCAAGGAGCCAAGCCTCGGGCTGGCCCCAAACCCAGCCCTCAAGCCCAGTTGAGGTTTACCTTCGGACCATGTCCAGAGTTAGCCCTCGATCCCCCCTTTCGGGGCTCCACGAAGCCAGCTCCAAGACCCCAGTTCGGAGCCCAGTTCGAGGCCAAGGCTCCGAGACCCCAGTCCGAGACCCCAGTTCGGAGCCTTGCTCGGATCATGCTTCGAAGCCCCCCTTCGGGGTGCACTTCGAAGCCTTCTTCATAGCCTCCACCGGAAGGGCTCCGGCCCCTACTCCGAAGCTCAAGAAATATCCAAGTATATAGGCCATACCGGGGGTCCCCCGCCCCTGGTATGTCGTTTAGCTGGTCAAAGCCTGGCGTAGCCTGACACGTCTGTAAAGCTGTAAAGCTATAGGGTACTTTTGTACAGTAGCTAGCTCTCTTTCCCTGTCTACCCCTATGAGCCTAGGGGCTTGTAGAGGGCATTTTGGTCTTTTCCTTAAGGCCTGCGTGCCTATAAAAGCAGGGCCAAGCCCTTGTAACAAGATACCTTCTCCAGGGGGCCAAATGACCCTGGAATTTCTGCCCCATACTAGGACAAACCATACCAAATCCACCACAACTGGACGTAGGGCTATTATCTCCTAGGAGAGGCCTGAACCAGTATAAACCCTTTTCTCCCTCTGCTAGAACCCTTCGAGGTTCATTCTCCACATCATACACCACCACAGAAAAACCTGCTGGAACTAACGCAATTATTGCAACACAATTGGTATCAGAGCCAGTTAGATCACCAGTTGACCTTAACCGGTTTGTGATCCTCGATGGTCATGATTTTGCTTATTGGAAGGTGCGCATGGAGGCTTACCTTCTAAGCCAAGGAAGTGCTATTTGGGATATTGTTGATTCCCAATATGTGATACCTGAAACTCGCACTTCAGAGACTGAGAAATTATAGTACGACTGTAACAACAAAGCAAGAAACATACCGTTTGTCAGTCTGAGTCGCAAAGAGTTTGACAGGGTCCAGCACCTACGAACATGCGCGTGAAATTTGGACCACTTTGAAAACTTTTCATGAGGGCACTACTCATATTAAGGCTAGGAGGTAAAGCACTTATAATCAAGAATACAAAATGTTTGTCCAAGGCCCCGGCAAATCTGTAGATACCATGTTTGTGCGTTTTGATGGAATTGTGAGTAATTTGCGCTCCACTAGGACTTTGGCTTACTCTGACCATGATAGGGCGATCAAACTTCTCTATGCTCTTGATCGTAGCATATGGGAGGTGAAGATCTCTAGTATTAAAGAGTCGGCGAGCTTTGATACTCTGACTTGTGATGAACTCTTTAGTAAGCTTAAGTCCACCGAGATTGCCAAGGCGTCTCGATCAGGAGTTGGAAAATCTTTGTTGCCTTCGATTGCTTTGGTTTCTAGTCCTAGTAGTGGTACCTCATCTGGAGGTAACTTTTCTGGTGATTCTGGAGTTGGGGCTTATTCTAGTGGTTTTGTCTTGTCCTCCCTTGTTTCTGTCAGAAAAGAACAAGTGGACACTCTAGATCATGATGAGCTAGCTCTCATTGTCAAGAAGTTCACTCGCTTCTACAATGATAGACGAGACCAAAGGAGAGGAGGGTCACAAGGGTGTTTTGAATGTGGAGATATGTCTCACATGAAAGCGAATTTCCCTAAGTTAAAAATGAAAAATGAAAATGAGCAGAAGCACCAAAAATGGAACAAGAAACATTACTTCAAAGGGAACATGGAAACGTGGCTAAAAGAGTAGCCAGAGCTTTTGTGGATGCCCTCAGCTACATCGACGGTACATCAAGCGAGGAGCCAAGCTCGGAGGAAGAAGAGCCTCCCAATGAGGAGCCATGCTGAAGAGCGTGGGCCTCATGGCTCTAGATGTGATGAGTCATTGTCAACGGTAGTCAAAGAAGACTAAAAAGAGAGAGAAGACCTGCTGCGTCTGGGCCACGTGTGACTCAGGTATACGGGCAGCGAGCGACTGTCGGGCAGAGGGGCCGCGAAGTCGGGCTGGCCCAATCCGGGTACATGGGCTAGGAGCAGCAGAGAATCCACTAGACTGTTGACCAGGATTGACTCAAGTACACGGGCGGCGAGTGATTGCCGGGCTGAGAGAGCTGCGGAATCGGGCCGGTCCAATCCGGGTACCTGGTGCAAAGTCGGTGGATGCTTTGTCAGTTTTGGTGCAAAACTGACGACCACTGATCTCGCATCGGACTGTTCAGAGGCGAAGTCGTAGTCGCTACGAAAGCTCCGCTTCCGGATAAGTCATCTATAAATAGGAGTTTACTATTTTGTCCTTAGGCCCACAGCCAGTCAGTCGAGTCTGTAAAAATATTCTAAGGGCAGTTTGGTCTTTTCATTTATTTCAGCGTCTGTAAGAAACCCTAAGGGTCGGGTGGAATATTCCTAGGCTATTGGGCTGCCTATAAATAGGGCCCCAATCCCTAGGGTTAGGGTTACCCATTCTGAAATCCAGTTTAATCCCACTCAAAGTTTGGGTTACTTTTGTGTTTGTTTCGAAGTATACTTTTCGGAGAGGCAGGCTTCGCACGACTGCTCCGAACCTGCCTTGACTACATCAGACTTTGCACAAAAGATCTTCGAAGCAGGCTTCGACACATCCACTGCAGGCTCTGACACTGCATACTTCGAAGCAGGCTTCGACACATCCTCTACAGGCTTCGACAACTACAGGCTTCGACGCTGCAGGCTTCGACAAGTACCGAACAGGAGACAACTCTGAACAGTAAGACTTCTCGTTTTATGTGCACTCAAATTAAAATGTTGTTATGATTTATTTCTGTGAACCTTGATCTGCCCATGCTTTAAATGCTTTGTTAATCTGCCTATTAGCACTGTGTTGGTGTCTTTTCGATTAGGACACCAGTTGTTGTTAGGATAGATCTTTTGAGGCTCTATTGATCTGTTCACCTTTCTTTGCTAAGTCTGTTGAGGTGCGTTGGGTGTTGGGAGGAGGCCATTGATTCGAAAGAATTTTTTTAGGCGCCCATTCACCCTCCTCTGGTCGCTACTTTCGGTCCTACACCCAAGAAGGAGAAGAAGGAGAAGAAGGAGAAGATGTTGGACCGGAAACGGCGACCAGAGGGGGGGTGAATGGGAGCTTTTAAAATTTCGGGCTAAAAACTTAGCCTTCGGTTCTGTTCTGTCTTCTGCGGAACAGGCTTCGAACACTACCTTCGAAGGTCTGGTTCGGAGGTACTTCGACACCTTCGAACACAGGCTTCGGAGGAGCAAAAGTTCGAAGCCAAGAAGACTTCGCTCCACTTACAACCCTCGAAAATCTACTCTGCTAAGTCAGTGCAGGCTTCGCACACGAGGTGCTTCGAGCAGGCTTCGCACTTCACTCTTCGCAAGAGTGGACAGTCCTCTGAGGACTTCGACCAAGTACTTAGCGACAGCAACTGGTGCTGGGCTTCGTACGCGAAGGTCTACACGCACACAAAACGGACTATGCTAAGGGCTTCGACACAGGAAGCAAAACGGGAAATGAACAGGGCTTCGCTAGTAAGCAGCGAGGTCTGACCTCGTGTTACACAGAGCGACAGGCACACTGTAAAGCACACTTCGCGATAAAACACCCTTCGCCTAGACAGGCTTCGGTGAACTAAAACTAGCGAGGTATGCAAAGCGAGCTCAAGCAAAAGCACACAGAAGCAGGGCTTCGCCGCTTGAACAAGGAACACAAAATAAATGAACTCTGGATGAATATA
This sequence comes from Zizania palustris, assembly GCA_019279435.1. Classification (NCBI taxonomy): domain Eukaryota; kingdom Viridiplantae; phylum Streptophyta; class Magnoliopsida; order Poales; family Poaceae; genus Zizania; species Zizania palustris. The sequence goes on along the minus strand of JAAALK010000285.1, from coordinate 37,684,326 downwards.
CCGAGGTCTGTGTACAGGAGCTCAACAGTAAATGCTCAAAGTGTTAAATGTTACCTACCGAGCCCCCATATTTATAGCCCACGGCTTCATCCTAAGGAAGTGACTACTTTACCCCTAGGGTTTACAACAGATTTGTCTCTACAGAACTAAGGGGTACAAAAGGTAGTCCACCTTTATTTTGGAGGCTTCTCTGTCAGCTGCAGAGGGGACAGTGTCAGCCTTTTTCAGAACAGACAGTGTCAGCCTTTACAGAGTTGACTTCTGGAACCTCCCTTCGCACTCGAGGGTGCGGTAGCTTCGGCGAGAAGCCTGCAGCCTGATGGCCTTCGCTCCGCCGAAGAATTCCTTCGATACAGTGACGGTTTTGAGCCGAAGCCGTCAAAGCCCTTGGGCCTTCGCACCACCACCTCCGGAGTGGATCACCACGGCTTCGTAGCTACTCCGAGCTCGAACACCGTCCGTCCGTGTACCGAAGCCATGCATGGCCGAAGCACCACAAGTCATCCTCACTCCGAAGCCCCACCTTCGGAGTACCACCCTTCGAAGTCCCTCCTTCGTCCAAGGCCTCCGCATGAAGCATTCCATGAGCACTCCGTCGCAGTGCCTCTTCCCGAGCACACTCCACGACGAGCCTCACCCGGACAATGCCTTCGATGCACCTCGACTTCTGAGACCTTCGTCGGGTAACCTTCGAGTGTCTCCCTCCGGAGCACACTTCGAACACCTTGCCTCCGCAGAGGACTTGTTCCACCAACTCCGAAGTCACTCCATTCGGAGTACCTTCGAAGTGCCTCACCTCCGAGGACTTTGTCTCGGAGTACCTTCAGCCGGAGCCACGCTCCGCACTCTCTGCCTTCACCTGGCACGCCTCGACCCGAGGACCGACCCGGACCACCTTCGCAGCCACCGTGACGGAGCTCCCCGCTCCCTTGGCATCAAACCACCCGCTTGACCCAAGTTCACTTGGCTCGAACCCTGTCCGTCGCCTCCGAAGTCCCTGCGCACCACAGACAAGCAGACAAGTGTATCCAGTACTCCGGAGACCTCTCCGGGTTAGCAACCTCCGGCACACACTCCGGTGTACCGCCCAAAGTACCGAAGCCATCGGTACGAACCCAGTCATCGTGTACTGCCGGACCCCTCCGACGAGCACACTCCGCTGCACAGCTGCAGCAAGCAAACACCGAACGCACTCCGGTGACACACCTCCGAACACCCTTCGGAGGTACCCTTCGAACAGAGGGTAAATAATCCTGTCAATCACTCATCACAAACACCGAAACCACCCTTGGTTTCTCAATCTCCCCCTTGATGAGTGCATTGACAACCAAATCCAAGTTCAAGAAAATTTAAAAATTTCAGCACACAAGTGACCATAAAAACTCAGAAAAGAGCCAAAGCATGTCACTTGATAAAAGAATTTTTCTCCCCCTTTCTCACATGAGTGAAAAGCCCCTTCGGCAATAAAAACTCCCCTTTGATAAAAACTCCCCCTGAGTTAAGCAAATTTTTCTTCCCCTTTATGTCAAAAACTCTCTCCCCTTGCGAAATTATGCCTTCTTGCGACAGAGAACAAGGCAAATCTCTCCCCCTTTGGCAATGCAAGCATCAAGGAGCAGTCAAAAAATGCAAGGCTTCGAAATGAATAGAATTGCAAAGACATATAATGCAAAAATATGCCAACATTAACACTAATGATCATGTGCTCAGCTCAATTTAACATTCTGTGAAACAAGATGATGGCATGTGATTTTGTCATTTTGGAAGTAAAAGCATCACCACTTAATCACAGCAGCTAGACATGTGAAGGCAAGGACTGCGCAAAGCTAACAAATTCTACCCTAGACAGACAATTCTTGTTCAAAAGGAGCTTTGAAAGCAAACTTGATGAGCCATTAAATTTGTTGTTCTTTTCTTAATGCCAGGGGTTATTTGTTTGTCCACCTTATACTTTCCAATCAGGCCAAGCCTAGGCAAGAAAGCCATCAGAAGCTTAAGGCGGTGATTTTGGCATACACTACACTATCCCAGTTCAGACCAATGTGCAATGGTAAGCAGTCTAGAATAGAGTAGTGCGACAACCAAACCCTCCTGGATCTTTTCATTTAAACCAGACAAATCATGGATTTTTGATTTTGATTCAGATAAATGAAATATTTTGGTGAATATCCATGAATAAAGAACACAATTTTTCAAGTTGCAAATTTTAGCATCCAAGGAACAGTGTCTTGCTGTCAAGTAGATAAAAGATAGCTAAAGGCAGTCCACCCTAAACAAGCTAGCTACAAGATTATGCGGTGAGCAAGTTTTGATTTTTAGAAAATAAAACATCATGCACAATCAATGTTCCAGACATATTTCATAGAGCTGAGCTGTCATGATTTCTTTGAATTAAAAGCAGGCATATAATAGCAAAAGATGTAGGTGCAATTCCACACATAATGAGCATATGCAAGACAATTAAAATCAGCTCCCCCTCACAAAATGCCGTAGGGATGACAAATACCAAGTTCCCCACGCAAGTAAGCAAATCGAGAAGCATCGAGGGGTTTTGTAAAAATATCGGCAAGCTGGTGTTGGGTATCAACATATTGAAGTTCAATATCACCCTTCTCATTGTGATCTCTGAGAAAATGATACCGTACATCAATGTGTTTGGTTCTGGAGTGCTGAACCGGGTTGTTTGCAATACAAATAGCACTAGTGTTATCACAGAAAAGTGGAACACTCTTATAATCTAACCCGAAATCCCGCAAAGTGGAAACCATCCACAAAATCTGAGAGCAACAGCTAGCTGCAGCAACATATTCGGCCTCGGCCGTCGATTGTGCAACACTAGACTGTTTGCGGGAAGACCAGCAAACCAGAGACGTACCCAGAAAATGACAAGTACCGGAGGTACTCTTCCTATCAATTCTACACCCAGCAAAATCCGCATCTGAATAACCTCTAAGACATAAAGATGAAGACGATGAATACCATATGCCAAACTCAAGGGTGTGTTTGAGATACCTTAAGATGCGCTTAACCGCTTGGCGGTGCGAAGCTCGTGGTGAAGCCTGAAAACGAGCGCACAGACATACTGCGAAGTGTATGTCCGGCCTCGTGGCAGTCAAGTAGAGGAGGGAGCCGATCATGCTTCGGAACTCCTTCTCCATCTTCGTCAGGGTCCAATGCTACAGATGTAGCCATTGGAGTGGCGAGGGGCTTCGCATCGGACATGTCGAATTTCTTGAGCAGGTCCTTGGTGTACTTTGTCTGGTGGACAAAAGTACCTTGTTTGCTTTGCTTGATTTGCAAACCAAGGAAAAAGGTGAGTTCACCCATCATTGACATTTCAAATTCCCTACTCATGGTATCTGCAAACTCGGCAACCAAAGCATGAGAAGAGCCACCAAAGATGATATCATCCACATAAATCTGCACTAGGAGGAAATCTTTGCCATGCTTGAGAGTAAACAAAGTTTTATCAACTGAGCCCATCAAATACCCTCGCTCAAGCAGAAAAGACTTAAGTCTATCATACCAAGCCCGAGGGGCCTGCTTGAGTCCATAAAGAGCCTTATGAAGTTTAAGGACTTTATGTGGGTACTTGGGGTTTTCAAAACCAGGGGGTTGTTTTACATAAACATCTTCACCTATGAAGCCATTAAGAAAAGCACTTTTGACATCCATTTGATAGAGTTTGAATCCCAGGGATGTCGCAAAGGCAAGCAAAATCCTAATGGCCTCAAGGCGTGCAACAGGTGCAAAAGTTTCAGTAAAATCAATCCCTTCTAGTTGAGAAAAGCCCTGAGCTACTAGTCTGGCCTTATTTCTAACAATTGTTCCATCCTCCCCTTGTTTATTTTTGAAAATCCATTTTGTTCCAATGAAATGAACATTTGGTGGAGGATCAACTAAAGTCCAGACTTGGTTTCTCTCAAAATTTTCAAGTTCCTCATGCATGGCATTGATCCAACTAGAATCAGAAAGTGCATGACTAACATCTAAGGGCTCGAAAGAAGCAACAAAAGCAGCATTAGTGAAATGAGCGTGAGAACGTGTTACCCTTTGATCAAGCTCACCAATGATCTGCTCGGGAGGATGCATCCTTTGGACATGATGAGGAGCCTCGCGGCGGGATGCAGTCTCCCCCTCAACTTGTGCGTTGGTGTGGTCCAAGATGACCGATGTTGAGGTAGTCGCTTCGGGACCTTGTGCCGAAGTAGTTGAAGCGGGGTCAGCTTCGGGGGTTGATGTCGAGGGTAGTAGGGGATCATCCTCGAAATCTCCGGGATCTTCGTCTTCGAATAAGGTCTGTTCCATGTCGTGTTCATTTGCCTGTTCAAGAGCAGAACTAACAGAGGGGGTTGATTCATCAAAAGTCACATCACATGACTCGATGACAGTGTTAGTTTCCAAGTTATAAACACGATAAGAATGACCATGAGTAGTATAACCCAAAAAGATCCCGTCAGAAGAGCGCGACTCAAATTTATCCAAATTTCCACGTTTTAGGATGAAGCAGCGACAGCCAAAAACTCGAAGATGAGTAACCTTGGGCTGTCTCCCAAAACGCAGCTCATAAGATGTCAAGTTTAAAATTGAGCGCAAGAAGATTCGGTTTGAGATGTAACATGCAGTGTTCATGGCCTCAGCCCAGAATTTTCTAGGAGTCCTATGCTCATCAAGCATTGTCCTAGCCATCTCAACCAAAGTGCGGTTTTTCCTCTCAACAACACCATTCTGTTGAGGAACCCGCGGAGCAGAGAATTGATGTTCTATGCCATGCTCCATGCAAAAGTCAACAAAGAGACTATTTTTGAACTCGGTGCCATTATCACTTCGAATGAATTTTAATGCACCTGGGAGTTCAGTGAACAGTCTCAAAGCCAAGCTCCGAAAGTGTGAAAACACTTCATCCTTGCTGGCAAGAAAGAAGACCCAAGAGTAGCGAGAGAAATCGTCGACAATAACAAGTACATACCACTTGCCGCCTAAAGAACTAACCCGAGAAGGACCTACAGTGTCCATATGGAGAAGTTCTCCGGGTTGTTCAGTCATCACTGTGGTGACTGGCGAATGCGAGGCGGCAATCATTTTACCATGTCGACAAGGAGCGCAAACTAAATTCTTCTCAAACTTGAGCTTGGGCAATCCTCGGATCAGGCCTAGGGCGCTCAGACGAGCGAGCAACTCAAAGCTCATATGCCCCAGTCTCCTATGCCACTTCCAAAGCTCAGAAGTCGAATGTGCAACAAGACAATGAGAAGAACCAGACGACTCTGAAAAATCAGCTCCAAAAACTCTCCCAACCCTAAAGATCTTACACACAACAACGCCATCAGAATTGAGCACTTGCGAAGTATCGCGATGAAATCGCACTTCGAAGCCCTCATCAAGCAACTGAGATACAGACAGCAAATTGTATCCCAGGTTCTCAACCAAAGCAACATCTTTGAGAGTGAAGTTCGCGTTAATTCTTACCACACCTTTACCTTTCACTCTACTCCTTCGATTGTTTCCGAAGGTGATATGTTCCCTTTGCTTGGTTGTAGTGAGGCTGGAGAACCAAGCTGCATCTCCGGTCATGTGGCGCGAACAACCGGAGTCCATGATCCACGTGCCCTCCAAGCCTCGACCTGTCGCCTACACATGATGAAAACGTCTCGATCGCTCAGTGCTGGGGTGAGTAAAATAATGACGAGGCATCCAGCACTGAGTGACACGAGTAGTAGGCACAGTAGAAGTAGACGGTCTATGCACATAAAAATCAGAATGATGCAAAGTGCGAGGTCTACCTACATGCAAAGAACGAAAAGCATGTAGAGGTCTCCTACTCTGACGAGGTACAAACCTACTCGCCCGAGGTCTACCACCATATGGAACATGGTGAACACCTCGAGGAGCAAAACCTCTCCGAGAAGCACGAGGAGCCTCTAAAACAGGACGAGAGTAGAACTCAGACTCATGCATACCTAAAGATGGGTAATGCATGTCCTGATAGCTCATCACCTGAGCACGTCGCTCATCCTTGATGCGACGGAAACAGAAACCAATCAAATGACCCGCCCGCTGACAATAAGAACAATGAAACACTCTCCTGGGGGCACTCTCATGGGTCACAGGAGCAACTCTCACAGGCTCCTTGGGTTTCTTCACAGTGGTTTTCTTGGGAGGATTTTTCTTGGTAGGAGGAGTGGTTTTCTTTGGTGGATGGGTAGGCTTTTTGGCTGATGGGGTGTCCAACAGAGCTCTCTCTTTCTCTAGGGTGGTGGGAGAGGTGAAAACAGTTTTGGAATTACTATCTGAAGCTATCCTCTCAAAACCCAAACCTAGAGCTACCCCGGCTCTGTCAGCACACAACTTGGTCTTGGCCAAGAGCAAATCCATCCTACCCTTCCCTTCAGTGCATTTATTCACCACAGAAAGAAGGTATTCATTTTCGGACATGAGGTTCTCAGCTCGCTCTCTAGCAGTGCCTAGCTGGTCCTTAAGGGTGATGCAAGTGTCACAAACAGGTTGCACATCCTTAGAACTACCGGCCCTTTCCAATCTAGCCTCCAAATCATGAACATGCTTATCACGTAAATTAATGCTATCGCGCAATAAGGAGCAGTTCATGCAATCAATAATATCATGAGGTCTAGAATCCACCTCCAAAAGCTGCTTCTGTGCAGTCTCAAGCTCAGAAAGAGTTTGAGCATGAACAGAACGCAACTGAGCAAGCTCACTCATGACAACAGAACATGATTCACATTCAGCATCATCAAATTTAGACTTAAGCATGGCATATTCAGTAGATACATTTTCTAGCCTAAGTCTAAGGTCTTTTCTTTCTCTAGCGGCTTGCACAAGTAATCTATCTTGACCTAGCACAACTTCATTTAGCTCATCTAATTTAATTAGAAGCTGGTCAGATGATAGGTTTACCTCAGATGAGTCAAGCTCATCGCCGCTGTGATCGCTATCGGCCATGAAGCAAAGGCCGGTGAAGTCACGTCCCTTCTTGTCCTTCTTGTCCTCCTTCCTTGGGGACTCCTCCTCCTCAGAGCTCGACTCCTCAGTTGAGGAAGTGTCGATGTCGCTGAGAGCAGCAACAAAAGCTCTGGAAGCGGCCTTGGCTACTTTCTTAGCCATTTTGCCGCGCTTGCCCTTCACAAAGGGCTTCCTCTCCTTTTTGTGGAATTTGGGGCGGTCACTCTCATCTCTCTTCTTGACCTTGGGGCAATTGGCCTTAATATGAGAGGTGTCGCCACATTCATAGCAGCCACTAAAACCACTTCTCCTCTGATCCCGTCTCTCATGATGAAAGCGGGTGAACCTCCGGGCAATGAGAGCAAGCTCATCATCAGCTAGAGTGTCCACCTGCTCCTTTGTGACGGAGACCAGGGAGGACAAAGCAAAACCATCTGCAAGAACACAAGTGCCTGATGTGCTTGGTTCTGCAGTGGTGCCACGGCTAGTGCTAGAAACCAATGCCAATGGCTGTGGCAAAGAGCTTCTGTGCACAGCAAGAGATGCCTTGGCAATCTCTGTGGACTTCAGCTTGCTAAAGAGTTCATCACAGGTTAGAGTGTCATAGCCTGTGGACTCCTCAATGCTGGATATCTTCACTTCCCATATGCTACGGTCAAGAGCATAGAGAAGCTTGATAGCCCTATCATGATCACTGTAAGCAAGCGTCCCGTTGGATCGCAAGTTACTCACTATCGCGTCAAAACGAGAAAACATGGCATCAACAGATTCACCAGGTGCCTGCACAAACAGCTGATACTGTTGATTGTAGGTGCTTTGGCGCCTGGCCTTGATCTGAGCAGAGCCCTCATGAAAGACAGTGAGTGTTGTCCAAATCTCCCTAGCAGTCCTAAGGTGCTGCACCCTATCAAACTCACTCCGACTCAAACCAATGAACAGTATGTTCCTTGCCTTCGAGTTGGCAATATACTGATCTTTTTCAGTTTGAGTGGTGCGGGTATCAGGGATGGAGTATTGTGAGTCCACAATCTCCCAAATTGCATTTCCTTGGCTTAACAAGTAAGCCTCCATGCGCACCTTCCAGTATGCAAAATCTGTCCCATCGAACAGAGGAATTTTACTGCCTCTATCCATGTCGCCTAAAGATCACAAAACCGGTTAAGGTCAACTGGTGATCTTAACCCGCTCTGATACCAATTGTTGGACCGGAAACGGCGACCAGAGGGGGGTGAATGGGAGCTTTTAAAATTTCGGGCTAAAAACTTAGCCTTCGGTTCTGTTCTGTCTTCTGCGGAACAGGCTTCGAACACTACCTTCGAAGGTCTGGTTCGGAGGTACTTCGACACCTTCGAACACAGGCTTCGGAGGAGCAAAAGTTCGAAGCCAAGAAGACTTCGCTCCACTTACAACCCTCGAAAATCTACTCTGCTAAGTCAGTGCAGGCTTCGCACACGAGGTGCTTCGAGCAGGCTTCGCACTTCACTCTTCGCAAGAGTGGACAGTCCTCTGAGGACTTCGACCAAGTACTTAGCGACAGCAACTGGTGCTGGGCTTCGTACGCGAAGGTCTACACGCACACAAAACGGACTATGCTAAGGGCTTCGACACAGGAAGCAAAACGGGAAATGAACAGGGCTTCGCTAGTAAGCAGCGAGGTCTGACCTCGTGTTACACAGAGCGACAGCACACTGTAAAGCACACTTCGCGATAAAACACCCTTCGCCTAGACAGGCTTCGGTGAACTAAAACTAGCGAGGTATGCAAAGCGAGCTCAAGCAAAAGCACACAGAAGCAGGGCTTCGCCGCTTGAACAAGGAACACAAAATAAATGAACTCTGGATGAATATACCGAGGTCTGTGTACAGGAGCTCAACAGTAAATGCTCAAAGTGTTAAATGTTACCTACCGAGCCCCCATATTTATAGCCCACGGCTTCATCCTAAGGAAGTGACTACTTTACCCCTAGGGTTTACAACAGATTTGTCTCTACAGAACTAAGGGGTACAAAAGGTAGTCCACCTTTATTTTGGAGGCTTCTCTGTCAGCTGCAGAGGGGACAGTGTCAGCCTTTTTCAGAACAGACAGTGTCAGCCTTTACAGAGTTGACTTCTGGAACCTCCCTTCGCACTCGAGGGTGCGGTAGCTTCGGCGAGAAGCCTGCAGCCTGATGGCCTTCGCTCCGCCGAAGAATTCCTTCGATACAGTGACGGTTTTGAGCCGAAGCCGTCAAAGCCCTTGGGCCTTCGCACCACCACCTCCGGAGTGGATCACCACGGCTTCGCAGCTACTCCGAGCTCGAACACCGTCCGTCCGTGTACCGAAGCCATGCATGGCCGAAGCACCACAAGTCATCCTCACTCCGAAGCCCCACCTTCGGAGTACCACCCTTCGAAGTCCCTCCTTCGTCCAAGGCCTCCGCATGAAGCATTCCATGAGCACTCCGTCGCAGTGCCTCTTCCCGAGCACACTCCACGACGAGCCTCACCCGGACAATGCCTTCGATGCACCTCGACTTCTGAGACCTTCGTCGGGTAACCTTCGAGTGTCTCCCTCCGGAGCACACTTCGAACACCTTGCCTCCGCAGAGGACTTGTTCCACCAACTCCGAAGTCACTCCATTCGGAGTACCTTCGAAGTGCCTCACCTCCGAGGACTTTGTCTCGGAGTACCTTCAGCCGGAGCCACGCTCCGCACTCTCTGCCTTCACCTGGCACGCCTCGACCCGAGGACCGACCCGGACCACCTTCGCAGCCACCGTGACGGAGCTCCCCGCTCCCTTGGCATCAAACCACCCGCTTGACCCAAGTTCACTTGGCTCGAACCCTGTCCGTCGCCTCCGAAGTCCCTGCGCACCACAGACAAGCAGACAAGTGTATCCAGTACTCCGGAGACCTCTCCGGGTTAGCAACCTCCGGCACACACTCCGGTGTACCGCCCAAAGTACCGAAGCCATCGGTACGAACCCAGTCATCGTGTACTGCCGGACCCCTCCGACGAGCACACTCCGCTGCACAGCTGCAGCAAGCAAACACCGAACGCACTCCGGTGACACACCTCCGAACACCCTTCGGAGGTACCCTTCGAACAGAGGGTAAATAATCCTGTCAATCACTCATCACAAACACCGAAACCACCCTTGGTTTCTCAGAAGAAGACAATGGAACTCACCGACCTTTGCTTCGTGGTCGACGGCAACAATAGCAGCGATGAGCTCGACACTTCTGAGGTATATCTATCCCGTGATCAACTTCTTGTTAAAAATGATGAATTGCATGATTTTGTTTGTTCTCAGGATAGATTACTTAAACTTGCTGCTAAAGAATGAAAAGAAGTAAAACTCAGACTTGAAACTATTTGCACTGAACTTGCAATTTTTAAATCTAAGTCTGATGATGCCGAATGTGAGTCATGTCTTATTGTCATGAATGAACTTGCTCAACTACATTTTACACATGCTCAAATTGTCGAAAAACTTGAATTAACTGAAAAGCAGCTTTTGGTGGTGGAGTCTAGTCCTGCGGTCATCAACGAATGCATGAACTGTCCTTTACTCGTTGAAAGCATTAATTTGAGAGATAGGCATGTTGATGAACTTAAGGCTAGATTGGAGAGTGATGAGTGTTCTAAGGATGTGCAGCCGGCATGTCCCACCTACATCACCCTTAAGGACCAACTCAGCTTTGCTAGAGAGCAAGTCGAAAAACTAAAATGTGAAAATGATTATCTTCTCTCCGTGGTTGAGAAATGCACTGAAGGCAAGGGTAGGATGGATTTTCTTTTGGCTAAAATAAAATTGTGTGCTGAGAGGGCAGGGTTAGCTCTCGGTTTGGGCTATGAGAGATCTACTCCAAACACTTTGAGCGAAACTATATTCACTCCTCCCACTACCTTTGAGAAAGAGAGAGCCCAGTTAGACACTGATCAAAAAGCCAAGAATCCTACTCAACTTGTAAAGAAAGCTTTAACTCCACCAGATGAACCTCCTCAGCAAAAAACCTAGGAATACTGTGAGATTTGCACCAGAGACCCATGCTCACACACCCAAAAGAGTGTATCACTGCTCCTATTGTCATCGGGTGGGTTACTTGGTTGGGTTTTTCTTTCGTCGTATTAGGGATGAACGACGTTCTTTTGCGATGAATTCTCAGGACATGCATTACCCATCTTTAGTTATGTATGAGTCTGTTTTTCGCTCTTATCCTAATTTTGAGGCTCCACATGTTTATATGAGTGATTATGCCCCTCGTGGTGTACACCATGCTTCATATGGTGCCAGACCATGTGTAAGAGGCTTTGATTCTCGACAGGTTGGGAGACCTCATCATTTTCCAGGTTCGCGCTTTGTAGGTAGACCACACACTTTTTATCATGGTTCATACCCTGTGCATGATCAGTCTACTACTTTACCTAGTTCTCGAGTTTCACAATGCTGGATTTCTAAACAATTTTTCACTCACCCCAACACTGAGCATTCGAGATCTGCTAGCATGTTTTGAGGGGGAGTTGTGTAGCACTGCATGAGCTTCTGTTATATGATTAATTGCTTTTACATATACATGCTTTGCTATGCCTTTGACGTATTGTCTTTAGTACTGCTGATTATACTTGATTTGGATGCATCTGATAATTGTCCTGAGCATGGCTTTTATTTGTAAAAATTTGAAAATGATCACTGCTTAGTCTAGAAACTAGCATGAATAGGTAGAGTGCTTTTGCTATCTTTTATGTACCTGATAGCTAGGTCCTTTTCACTTGGATGCTAATAAGCGACTTGATCATTTTTCAAAAATATTGTGCTGAAAATGAAAATGAAAATGAATGATATTCATGTTGTTGAGTGCTAAAATTGATAAGATTCAGGTGGATTTGCTTTGTCTCACTATTTTGTTCTAGACTGCTTACCATAGCACTTTGGTAAAAACTGGGACGTTGTAGTGTATACCGAGATCAATGCTTTAAGCTTCTGATGGCCTTTTGCTTGACATAGGCTTAGCTTGGTCGGTTAGCATAAGGCTGACATGCAAATAACCCTTGGCACAAAAATGAAAAATTCAAATTCATTGCATATCAAGTTTGCTGAAGCTCCTTGCAGTGGGATATGCTTATCTGGTTTGTGCTTGATTAGATTTTGCACCTCATGCCTTCCCATGCCGAGTATGCTAGTCTGAGTGGTGATGCTTTTATTTGCTAAATCTGAAAATGCTTGCTCATGCCTATTATTTAGATAGTATTCTTTTGAGCTTGTCATACAATACTTTTAGACAATTTTCAAAGCAAATGCTTGTTTGTACTGTAATTGGAGTTACTCATGTTTCAAAATCTTGCATCTATACTCTACCCTCACAACCCTCTTTGCATCTTTTTATCTCCTTGATGCTTGCATTGCCAAAGGGGGAGAAATAGTTTACATGATGCTTTTGGAGGTTTTTGGATTGCTTGGTTAAGGGGGAGTAATGGCTTTCATCATGCATTGAGATGATTTTGCCAAAATGCTTTGTTTTGCATGAATTTTTTTCCCAAGAGGGAGATCTTTTACCAAGTGACATGTTTTTGTTCTTTTATGAGTTTTTATGGTCACTTGTGCGCTTAACTTGAAATCTTCATCATGTTTTTGTTTGGTTTGTCAATGCACTCATCAAGGGGGAGATTGTGAAACCAAGAGTGATTTCTGTCTGTATGATGAGTGATTGACAAGGATGAGCGGTTGAGCGATTGATTGAGTGTTGGGTTGTGTGCATCGAAGGGTTCGATGTAAAATTGAGGTTTATGTGCTGAGGGTTTCGGTGGTGCATCGCGTTCTTGTTGTCTTGTCTTGGATGTGCAGGGTGGAGATGCTAACAAACTGTCAATGGCGAGTGATCGAGGGTCAAGCGGGGAGCTTGATGCCAAAGGATCACGGAGGCCGGGTGAAGTTGGAGAAGATCTCAAGAGTGCACGAAAAGACTGAGCAAGGCTTGGACGGACTGATGGAAGTGACGGCGTGACGACCGGGTCTGCGAGAGGGAGGCCAGGGCAAGTATTCAGGTGGCTCAAGGGTATCGAGAGTGGAAGTGGCTTGCTGGCGCTCGAAGTCGTAAAGCGGTGTCATGAGTCGAAGGGTTGAGAGGCTTTATCGGTTTTACTAAAAACCGTCACATCTGTAGATTTGCTAATTTCAATACTTAGGAGTCCTTTTTTATTTTGAGTCATTGTGTAATAAAAAGTTAAGAGTCTAGAGTAAATGTACTCCTTTAATATATTTTTCAGGATTTCTTGAGTTCTAGAGGGTTCTTTTCAGATATTTCCCCCCATGGCTAGCCTATAAATAGAGGTCCATAGCCATGGGCTGGTGTCTCTCCTTTTTGGCTGGACAAGATAGCTACCTTTTTAATTTGCTGCAGCATAACCTTTCCCTCTAGGTCTGGATTCAGTTTTGAGAGCCTTTTTGTGATGATTTCTTTGCTCAACATGAGTTACATGTTTATACAACTTTTGTTGTGGATGATTTGAATGTTCCATTTTGAAAGTTGCAACTGGTTTCTGCAATTTTTTCTTGATTCTTTTGCTGATCACAAGAGACATCTCAGTTCTGGAAAAGAATTATGCCTCAAAGTTTTCAGTTCTGTGTAGCCAGCAACCTGTTTGATAAAATGCTACTACAACTGTTCATCATCTGACATAGTTTGTTGTTCCCTGATTTGAGTGGTTTGGACTAATTCCAAGTTTCTGGTTTAGAATTATTTTTGATCTCTGAATACTTCATGGTTCTGCTGGATTTCTTTTTCTTTCTTGTGATCCAAGAAGCATCCTAGGTTGTTCTATTTTTTCTACATCATTACTGCTATCTTGGACGTTTTGGTTGGATATTTGATTCACAAAAATACAAAAACAAGGGTTGCTGTTAGGATGAAAATTTCTGATCCGTAATAGTGTTGTCGTGCACTGTAGCTTGTAAGGTTCTATCAATTTTTAGTGCTAGAGTGCTTTATGTTTTTCTGGTTTTTGTTTCTCTGAGATATCCTGGAACAACTGATTAGATGCACATGGAATCAAATCCAAGGATGAATGGCTACCAGCAAGTAAGTACATATTCATCTCATACTCAGTTTTGATTAATTGCTGATTGTTGTGTTTGTTTGTTCAGATCTGTTAATTGTTTATGTGAGTCTAGAATCTCAGTTATTTTGTCTGAAACAGTATGTTTATTTTTAGATATGTGTCTAGATCTTGCAACCTTAAGTTTGAATATGTGCAACTAGTTTAATCAATACACATTAACTATTCTAAACTTGTTTTAGAATCTAAATCTCTTAAGTCTGATCTGTTTTCTGTGTGGTATTCCAGTTTTCATCATAGAGCTAAAAGTATCAAACTATTTTTTCATATCAAAACCCAGTTTAGAGTTCAGCTTTTGTAATTTGGTTCAAGTTTCTCATCTGAACTCTAGAGCTATTTTTAGTTATTCCATCATCTCAGGTAAATCAGTTCTGTTTTCATTTAAGCTTTCTCCTGGATGATATGGTTGTCTAGTTCTCTAAAATACTGAACTGAATTATGTATATTCATTCAATTATGTGCTGAAGTGTTCTGAATCTACTGTTCAATGTCAGTACAAATTCTGTTGCATTTCTAGCTCTGCTTTCATACACTGATTTGATACTGAAATAGTTTTGTAGAAATTTGAATTGAAATAACTTGGAAGGCAGTAATCTTTGTTCTGTTTCTGATAAAAGTTGCCACTGTTTTTCATCAAAGAGTTTTCAGTAGTGTGGTTTCAACTGAAAATCATTTGTGATTGTCTGAATTTCCAACAAAAATCTGAACTGAAATCTAGTGAGGAGATAAAAACTGTTTCTCAAAATGAAATTTGTATAGTTTGTTTAACTTCAAGTTTTTATCAGAATTAGTACATGTTTTTATCAGAAGTGAAGTTAAAGTGAAAACTTGAATCTGTAATCAGTTTTGAATCAAGTGTTACTATTCATCTTCAGGAAGTTTCAGAAATAGATATTCATCACTGATTGATATAGTCTGTTTATGAATATTGTGATTGAATAATGAACATATGCTATTGATCAAAAACTCTGTTTTTGCTGAATTAACTCTGGACTTGTAAAAGAGTTTGGTCTGAATTGGATTCTCATTTTAGAGGCCTAATTTAACAGAAATTGTCTCCAATAATTCTGATTTGTTTTTGCGTTGAATGATTTGATCAAGTTATCCTTGCTGAATTTGTTTCAAAGTGAAAAGTGCTTCTATCACAAAGGTTTCTGAATTTCTAAATATTGTCGGACTTTCAGTAGTCGAAGTAGTCCTGTCGACAAATCATTTGTCGAAATTTTCACTATATTTCAGAGTACCAGTTGTCGACAGAACAGTTCGACTGATCAACCTCCTAACTAAGATGAATTGTGATTTTCAAACAAGTGTTGCTCAAATTTTGTAAAGATGTGTTTATATTTGAATCTGAACTTTTGGAGGTGCGTTGGGTGTTTTGAAAAGGCCATCTAATTCACGAAAATTTGTCGAGGTGCCTATTCACCACCCCTCTAGTCGCCATTCCGATCCCACACTAAGAGATTAATCTGATGCAACCTTATTAGACCTAGCCAATACGCCGTGAAAAATCGACGATCGTACTATTTTCGATAATGTCTTCAAGAGATAAAATTGATGCAGCCGTGAAGACACTAACCTAGTCGATACGATCTTCGGGGGTGGTGGGACTCACGTATTCACCAGAGATAAGAACGATGCAGCCCAGCTCCTAGTGCTGAATCTTGTTGAGATTAACCTTAGGAAGCCATGGGTGGCGATGCACTGAGTAGTTGTTTGATAGAGATGTGTGTTTAATCTAACTAAGGGTACATATTTATAGTCCGGACACTTTCCATCAAAGTAATCTATCCTAACCAATTCTAGATAATCTTCATCTTGTTATTATCGGCTCCTTTACGTCCGGCTAGATTGTAACGGATGGGATTCTTTGACCATCTTTGACCGGACCCTCCTTGACTTTTGTTGACCATGCGGCATCCTTGGTGGGCCCTGGGCTTTACCCAATTTTGGTGTCAACACATGTCCCCCTAGTTTTAGAGCATTAAATGACCTTTGATGCTTCGAAATTACAGGCCATCATCACCCCCTGCCGCCACATCTTCTCAAATGTCTATCCGTACGATCTTTTCTAGTTGAAACCCTTCATCTTCTAGTACTTTTATAACTTCGCCTACGGTTCCAGCTTCATAATTTTTCCTCATCATTTTTTCTGTTTCTTCATCTTCGGCCATTCGCAACTGCGTTGGATGTCGCCTGGTTTGACACATTTACGTTTCTTTGTAGCGGTATTGGACAAGGCTTCATCCCGCACAATTTTGTACTAGTGTTCTTTAAACCGAAGATTCAATTCCTCTAATCGTGGGCCTGCAAAGATCTCGGTGCATTGAAAATTGTACTCATGATTCCCTTTTGTCGAACGTTGCAGGTGGCCCCACCAAATCCGGTGGAATCGGCTTGACTCGGCTGCCGAGGAGTTACTTCTTTCTTTATAAGTACCCCGGTCACTCCACCTTTCTTCTTTACGCTTTCCGCTCACTATTCATTCTTGCCCGCTGAGCTCACCTACATGTTCTTGTGACCATCGCTGCTCACCGTTTTCACCCTCTTTGTCAGCCCCGTGCTTTCGACATCACTAGCGATGGCCACCATTGATGCAATCCCCGAGGTAAGTCTTCAGCCTTCTTTGGTCCTCCTATTCTTTGGATTTTCTCTTTTTTTCTTGGTTTTTCCATCTCTTATTTTCCCTATTTTTATTTCTGTAGAATCCGCGGAACCAAGTTTCGATCCCTCTTGCTAACCACACCACCACCACTTTCTGGGTTCAATGGGTAACCCTGATCCCATCGATATCATCAATGCGAAAACCAATTAGATCCCCTTCAAACATTCTTCCATGCTTTCTTCCAATCGGCACCTTAGTTTTAGGGTCTTTCCTTCCCCTCTTCCTAACTGGCGTGATTGGTACCTTAGGGTATCGGCCGTCAAGCGTCCGTTCTGGGAGGAGATCGGTATCGGCCACTGTATCAACCTTTTGAGGAGCCATGTTGAAGATCATGGGCCTCATGGATCCAGAAGTGATGAGTGATTGTTAACGGAAGTCAACAGAGAGACGTGAAAAGAACATGAGACCTGTTGTGTCTTGGGCTGCGTGTGACTTAGGTACACGAGCAGTGAGCGACTGTCGGGCAAAGAGGTCGCGGAGCCGGGCTGGCTCAATCCGGGTACATGGGCCTGGAACGATAGGGGATCCATTGGTCTGTTGACCGGATTTGACCTAGGTAAATGGGCGACGAGCGATTGCCGGGCTGAGGGAGCCACGGAATCGGGCCAGCCCAATCCGGGTATCCGGTGCGAAGACAACGGACGCTTTGTCGGTTTCGAGGATCCGACTGTCCTGAAGCGAAGCCGTAGCTTCTACGAAAGCTCCACATCAGGAAAAATTATCTTTAGTTAGGATTTTACTACTTTGCCTTTTTGGCCCACAGTCTGTGTTAGTCGAGTCTGTAAAAATCATATGGGCATTTTGGTCTTTTCTAGTTTATTTCGACGTCTGTGAAAAACCCTAAGGGTGAACTAGGTTTTTCCTGATTTATTGGGCTGCCTATAAATAGGGCCCCAATTCCCCCTAGGGTTTCTTAACTCACTTTAATGAAAAATCAGAGTTCATTTCCTGCTTTCATGTTCTTTCTCTTGTTCATCCACCACCGACTTTGATCCCTCATTTTGTGTTTGCGAGCCAAAGCGAGAGATGCTGAGATGCTGGCGTGCTGGATTCTCGGTGGAAGCGGTGCGAGGAGTACAATACTTGGGCCAC
The DNA here is from genome assembly GCA_019279435.1 of Zizania palustris. Lineage (NCBI taxonomy): Eukaryota > Viridiplantae > Streptophyta > Magnoliopsida > Poales > Poaceae > Zizania > Zizania palustris. The sequence continues at coordinate 37,666,514 of JAAALK010000285.1, read as the reverse complement.
GAGAGCAGCGGGCCGTACTCTGGTGCTCCACGGGAAGAAGCTCCCGGGCCGCTCGTGTGGCTTGGCGCTGGAAGCCGCACGGCGTTGCAAGCCTCTGCGCAGGGCGGTTCTCGATTCTTGCTCCACAGAAGATGAGGAGCATGTGGGATCAGAATAGCGACTAGAGAGGGGTGAATAGACGCCTCAACAAATTCTCGTGAATTAGATGGTCTATTCAAATCACCCAACGCACCTCCATAAACTTCAGATTCAAATTTGAAACTCAGTACAAATGAGAGCAACAAAATCATTTCAAATACAACATCCAGTCTTGTTCGGAGATTGAAGTGTCGAAGCACTCTGTCGATAATTGACATTCCAAACTACAGTGAGTAGATCGACAACTAGATGATCGATAGAAGTAAATCGGTGTTTGAAACTCCGATACAGATCAAAAATTCAGAAAACTTCTCTAACTCCTGCTCTTGTCACTTTTAGCTAAAACTTTATAAAATGGTTGATCTAATTTAGCTCTAATAGAATCAGTTCAGTCAACCAAAACAATTCAGATCACTTCAAATAGATTTCAGTTGAAAATGCACAACTTCTGAAAATATCTGGATGATGAATAGTGCTAAGTACTTTCAATTCAGATCACAAAACTGATATTCTATACATAACAGCAGATTAGTTTTGCAGCGAACAGATCAAAGCAAATAAGTATCAATTGCATTGAGACAAAACTCAATTCAGATTCAGCACAAACACTAATATCTCATCAATTTCAACAAGTGATCTCTATTAATAGAATCTGACCAGAACTCACTCTACTAAATCTGAACCCAATTTAAGTTTGAGACAATCAAAAGTTCAGATCAAAAAGGATTCTAATACAAATTTCAGAATAAATCAGATTAAATCAGATCACTGAAATAGTATAAGTAACTGAAATCAAGATGTATCAACAGTTCGATATATTTTTTTGGATAAGGATTTCACACTTATCACAATATCTGAAAGCTTATAGCACACAAAAAACAATTCAGTGCAGATTTCAGTTCAAACTTCCTTGTATCAGATGAAATACTGTTCACTTTCAAGTTTCAACAATACAATCACACACTGCTCACTCCTGTTCACACATGAGATTTTCAATCCAAAAGCAATAAGTTCAGTAAATCCTTAAACAAAGAACAGAGATTCTGAATATCAGTTCAAGAAACAAAGTTTCTTGAAGATGAATAGCACCAAGATCTGTATTCAGTATTGAAAGTTTTGATGCTACATACTATACTGAAAAACTACAGTAATCAAACAAGTGATCTAAGATTTCAGTTCAGACTCTATCAATGGTTCAGTCTGCTCAACCTTTTCACCAGACTTAAGGAAGTTTTAATCAGTACCATTGATCAGCAAAGTGAAGAAGATTCTAGCTGAGAGCTGGTCCTCAAACCACACCTGATGTCAGTTTGTTTGTAACAGAAGAATGAGATCAGCAGTTGTGCTGTAATTTATCAACAACTTCTGATTACAACCAAATAAATCTGAACATGAATACTAGAGAGTAGTGCCTTTAAAACAGTTGAATATAAACTTCAAACAGATGAAGAACATCCTGAATTAAGTACACTGGATAGCAAATTTTCAGTTACTATTTTTCATCCAAAAACTTCAGCAGTTCATTCATCAAATGAAACTGAAGAAGAGATATTTTTGAAGTGAAATCAGCCAACTGTTCTTACTCAAGAATCACACCTTTTACTGAAAAACAGAAGTCCCACAACCCTCAGTTTAGTTCTTTGCATATAGTATAACCTGCTAGCAAAACAGAACTGAAAAATAACTCCTGAAGGTGCAAGAGAAAACCACAGTTCCCACAAAGATCAATCACAAGAAGAGGATGAACTGATGGTACTTTGTTTGTAGAGACACAAACCATCAAATGATTCCTCAGAATACAATACCAGAAAGAGGCAGCACTCATAATTTTTGATTGTCAAAAGAAACAGAACACTGCACCTACACTGTTCATTGTAAGAACAGAAGACTCAGAACACACATCCAAGTATCTTCAGATTTCAGATTAGAGATGAAACATTGCAGATCAGCAGACAATAGCAAGACAAATCAATTTCAGAAAGTTGTGAGAATAGCAGTGTTGGGGGAAAATATCTCCTCTTCGGGGTTATTGCCGAAGCAGCCCAAAGACAGCCAGCTAGTTCGAAGATTGTCCGAAGACCTTCTTCGAAGATGCTCGGAACCTGGTTCGAAGCCCGAAGACAAGCACTGGTTCGAAGTATATCTTCGAACCAAAGCCCTTCAGGATCTTTTCTGCCAGCTAAAATGGAAGACTTATCTTTTATCCTATTAGATTAGTCTTTTACCATTTTAGCCCTATTAAGGAAACCGCATAGTTTCCTTAATGTCGGTTGTAATAGAGGGGTAAATAGGTCTTTTCCTTAATATTTAGGCCTATAAATACCCCCCATTTTACCCTGTAATGCGGACTGATTACCAGTAAATCAATACACACTTTCGAACTATTCTAAGCTATTATCCTTTCGGAGGCTTGGAACAGTTTGCTTCGCAAACACTTCGTTTGTTAGTTTCTTTTCTACAGAAACCTGTTAGCGTAATCTTTTACGCCAACAGTTGGCGCCGTCCGTGGGGAACCTAGTCCAAAAAACTTCGTTCTCTACCAACCTCTTGCATCATGCCTCCTAAGCGGAGCGCACCTCGCAATCCCACTCGGAGGTCCTCTCGGATCTCCGGAGAGATACCCTTCGACACAGTCGAAGTCGGAGGGTCTTCGACTATCCCTCCACCTCAAACTCCGCAAGGGGCTTTTATCCCTCGAGGATACGAAGCCTCTCCACCAACCCCTTCCACATTCCGACCGCCCGGAGCCCCTCTACCACCCTCCATTCCGATTGGAACTGATCATACCAGTTCTCAAGACCCGGAAGGTCCTTCCGGAGGAGATGAAGATAGCCTTGGAGACATGGCCACTCAAATGGCCAATCTTCAAGCCGAGGTAGCAAGGTGGCGGCAAGAGGCTGCGAACAGGCTTCGTCCTCAAGCCACCCCAGCTATCCCCGAAGTGCACGAAGACGACGATCTTGATTATCCCGAAGCCCCGGAGAACGCCTCTTACGACAATGAATCTCCGTTGCATCCCGAGCTTCAGAAGGTTCGCTTCGATCCGAGGTTCAAAGCTTCAAAGCTTTGCAAGTATACCGGAGACGAAGATCCTAGTGAGTTTGCGCGTTCTTATGCCCTAGCAATCGAGGCTAGTGGCGGAGACAGAGAAACTATGGCGAAGTGCTTCCCGTTAGCCCTTCAAGGAGTGGCGTTGAGATGGTTCTGGTCTTTAAAACCAGGATCAATCGCTTCATGGTCACAGTTGAAGAAGAAGTTCATAAGTAACTTTCAGGGCACCTTCGTGCCCCCCATGTCGACAGGGAGCCTTTTCCAAGTGAAGCAGCTCCCCGGAGAAACATTGAGACAGTACTTCAAGCGCTTCGCTCACACGAAGTCGCAAATCCGGGGGCTGTCTACATCTTCAGTGGTTGATGCGGCTCGGGAAGGCGTCAGTCATAAAGGCCTTCTGGATAAATTGCATCGAAAGAGCATCACTACGGTATCACAGCTGATGTCGTACTTCGAGGAGTACTCGAAGTCAGAAGAAGGTTGGCTTCGGAGGACTACTGCTACTTCGACAGTGTTGACAGAAGTTAAAGCAGAGGTGAAGACTTCGGCTCAGCCACAAGAACCAGTCCCCGAAGTGCAACATGATAGAAGAAGAGGGCAAAAGCACCCTCGCTCTGAGGTCTTAAACATTGCACCCCCGCAGAAGTTTGCACCAAGAGCTCCACAGTCTGCAGGGAACAAGTCCAGCGGCTGGAGGCCGCCAGGGAAAACGGCTGGCAAGGGCCAGACCCTTTTTTGCTGTATTCATGGAGAGAACCGAAGCCATGCAACTGATACCTGCAAGGCTATTCTTACCCTTCGGGGAGAATACTTGGAGAGAACTTCGGGTCGAGGTAGTACCGACCGAAGTCCAGCAGCAGCAGTGCGCTCGGAGCCGGTCCAGGCTGTGGCGCGGATAGAAAATCTTGATGCTGCAAGGCATCCTCCGGTGGCCAATGTTATGCCACCTCCGAAGCAAGAAGAAGGGCAAGATAGAGGGAAGAGAGTAGTTCTCCCTATCTCCGGAGGAGGTACCCTCGGAAGCATGTCCAAGAGACAGCGAAGAGAGTACGTCCGAGAAGTAGGCCACATTGGGACTTCGTCATCTGCAGCTGCAATGCCGGAGTGGTCTCATGTTCCAATATCTTTCTCTGCGGAGGATGCAGCTGGTATCAAGTTCCCGCATGCAGATCCATTGGTTATCACTGCTGATATTGCCGGAACTGAAGTCCGAAGGGTGCTAATCGACGGAGGTAGCTCGGCAGATATCATATTTGTACAAGCCTTCGATCAGTTATGCATTTCCCGGAAGCATCTTCTCCCAGCGGCTCGTCCTCTGCAAGGCTTTGCAGGACCTCCGCTAGATGCACTTGGCCAGATAGGCCTGGAAGTAACCTTCGGAGAAGGTTTACTAGCCCGAACTGAAGAAGTTATCTTTGATGTGGTGGATGCCCCGTATGCTTATAATGTTATCTTTGGCCGAGGCATGTTGAATCAGTTCGGAGCTGTGGCGCATCACAATTACTTGTGCATGAAGATGCCCACACAATCAGGAGTTCTGACAGTCTTCGGAGATCAAGCCATAGCTCGGAGAGCAGAATATGGTCATGGTCCTCCTCTTGATCCGAGGCAAGTAAACAGTGTCCAAGAAAATGGAGAAATTTTTTCAGCCTCCTCCGAAGCTTCGAAGAAATCGTTTCCAAGACCAAGTCCCGAAGGAGAGATTGCAACGAAGATCATTGTCAAAGATGGTAAAGAATACACTTTTCAGTTTGGTAAAGATTTACCTCCCGAAGTTGCAACTTCCTTGGAAAAGGTTGTAGGAGAAAATTTGGATGTCTTCGCCTGGTCTGACGAAGATATCACCGGAGTCGATCGGGATATTATTGAGCACAGCTTGCTTGTAAACCCGAAGGCCCGGCCTGTTCGACAAGGGCTCCGGAAGATGTCCGCAGAGAGAGCTGCTCTAGCTAAGGACGAAGTTGAAAAACTGTTGAAGGCTGGGATTATCAGAGAAGTGGCCCATACAGAATGGCTAGCCAACCCAGTCTTCGTCAGGATGAAGTCTTCCGGAAAGTGGCGCATGTGCATTGATTTCACATCTTTGAATAAAGCGTGCCCACGTGACCCCTACCCCATGCCCCGAATTGATCAACTAGTTGACTCCACTGCAGGTTCGGAGTTACTAAGCTTCCTCGACGCGTATTCCGGATATCATCAAATATGGTTGAAGCGCGAAGATGAAATCAAGACGAGCTTTGTAACTCCTTCGGGAGTCTTCTGCTATGTAAGAATGCCCTTCGGCCTAAGAAATGCCGGAGCTACCTTTTCAAGATTAGTTGCTAAGGCTCTAGGTCATCAATTAGGTCGCAATGTGGAGGCCTATATGGATGATATTGTAATAAAGAGTGCTTTAAAGCACCAACATAGCCTAGACTTAGCAGAAACATTCAATAGCCTTCGGGCATGTGGGATCCGCCTTAACCCCGAAAAATGTATATTCGGAGCTAAGGCTGGAAAGTTGTTAGGGTACTTAGTTTCAAGCAGGGGAATTGAAGCTAGCCCTACTCAAATAACTGCGCTGCAGAAGATGGCTCCTCCCGAGAATTTAAAGCAAGTGCAAAAGCTGACTGGACGTCTAGCCGCACTTAGCAGGTTTTTATCAAGGTCTGCAGAGAGGAGTTTGCCAATTTTTAAAGCTTTGAAAGGGTCCGAAGATTTTGCATGGACACCGGAGTGTCAGAAAAGCTTCGAAGATATTAAAGATTATCTCAGCAATCTCGCTACACTTACGGTGCCCGTTGCGGACGAAACCCTACTTCTGTATCTTGCAGCCACAGGCTCAGCTGTCAGCGCAGTCCTTGTCAAAGAAGCTGATATCAATGGGAAGTTGGTCCAAAATCCTGTCTATTTTGTATCCGAAGCATTGTCAGGAGCAAAGACAAGATACTCCGAACTTGAAAAGTTCGTTTATGCTCTGATAATGGCTTCGAGGAAGTTAAGACATTATTTTTTGGCCCATAATGTAATTGTACCAACTTCGTATCCTTTAGGAGATATGCTCCGAAGCAAAGATTCCACTGGAAGGATTGGAAAGTGGGCAGTAGAGCTAGCACCCTTCGGCATATCTTTCCTGGCAAGGACAGCTATCAAATCTCAAGTCCTAGCAGACTTCGTAGCAGAGTGGACTCCACCTGCGAAGTTGACTCCGGAGAAATCAGATGACGGAGTTTGGACTATTTACTCCGATGGAGCTTTTCAAGCATCCGGAGCAGGCATTGGGGCAGTATTAATTTCACCGTCAGGCCAAAGAGCAATGTACTCCGCAAGACTCAACTTTAAGTCTACCAATAATATAGCGGAGTACGAAGGAATATTATTGGGACTTCGGAAAGCACGTGCTCTAGGGGCTACAAGAATAATTATAAAAACAGATTCTCAGATAGTAGCAGGGCACGTAGACAAAAGTTTTCAGGTCCGACATCCACAGCTTGCAAAGTATTTGGAAGAAATTCGCAAGATCGAAGCACATTTCAAGGGTATTTCCATTCGGAGTATACCAAGAGCTGAAAACGTGCAAGCGGACATTTTAGCGAAGGCTGCTGCCGGAGCTGTGGATGTGCCTGACGAAGCTTTCTATGAGGAAGTCAATATACCTTCGGTGCCACAAGTTGCTTCTGCAGAGATTCTCTGCATTCCTAGTGCAGATTGGAAGGATTCAATCATAGAACTCTTGCAAGGAGGAACAAATTTGCCCGAAGAGCCCCAATTGTCAAGATTAAAGCTCAGAGCAAGAAACTATCAGCTAATCAACGGTATATTATACAAGGCCGGAGTATGTTCCCCTCTACTCCGATGTATATCTCAAGCCGAAGGCCAAGAAATTCTTCGAGAAATTCACGAAGGCCTTTGTGGAAGCCATTTAGCCCCTAGAGCTCTGGCAGGAAAAACACTTCGCCAGGGGCTTTATTGGCCCACAATAACAGCTGATGCGGAGAACTTAGTCCGCACTTGCCAAGGATGCCAGTGGATGGGTCGACGGAGTCATCGCCCACCAACAGCTCTTCAAATCATTGCTCCAGTATGGCCTATGGCCAGATGGGGTATGGATCTAATTGGTCCCCTTCCGTTAGCAAAGGGAAATCTCAAGTTCGCAGTGGTAGCTATTGAATATTTCTCTAAGTGGGTGGAAGCAGAGCCCTTAACAGCTATCACTTCGAACAATGTACAGAAATTCTTCTGGAAAAACATTATTTGCCGGTTCGGAGTGCCTAGATATCTCACAGTTGATAATGGAACACAGTTCGACGCAGAACCCTTCAGAAAGTTTTGCGAAGACCTAGGCATTCAACTATGTTTTGCTGCAGTAAGACATCCTCAGTCGAATGGAGCCGTTGAACGAGCCAATGGAAATATCTTATCAGGGCTAAATCGAAGAATAGTAGGGTTGTCAAAGGGACTGTGGACCGAAGAGCTTCCGAAGATTCTGTGGTCCATTCGGACTACGCAAACAAGGTCCACAGGTTTTACTCCGTTCAGACTACTATTCGGAGATGAAGCTATGACTCCAACGGAGCTCAAAGGGGGCTCACTTCGCAGCACCGAACCAGACATCGAAGAAGAAAGACAAGCTTCGTTAGATTTGTCAGAAGAAACAAGGCTTCGAGCTGTAGCCAATTTATCAAAGTATCATCAGCAGACGAAGACTTGGTATGACCCGAAGGTTAAGCTCAGCGAGTTAAGGCCGGGTCATCTTGTTCTACGAAGCATTATAGCACCAGGGAAGTTAGGCAATAAATGGGAAGGTCCATATCTAATCGTCCGCTCGGGGCGCCCTGGTTCATTTAAATTAGCTAATTTAGAAGGTGAAGAGTTAGCACATACTTGGCATGCGGAGCACCTAAAGCGATACTTCGCATAAGGGCTCCTTGTAATTCGCTTGTAATCACCTCTAAATTAATAAAGCATACATCCTGTAGCGTGCCTTCCCCTTGACGCTCCTAGTCTCCCGAGCGGACGCGCTGGGACGGAAGTCGTTCAAGAGGGAAGTGTATTAAGCAGGGCTGTATTTCCGGACTTCGAACCCTTAAAGTCGAAGCCTCCGGTGTGGTGGCTGAAATCCATCCGGAGCCCAAGCTGATACCTTGTAGGCATCCGTAAAAGAGCCAATACCACATTCTACGGAGTCCAAGCTTCGGCTGGTAGACTTCCGTAAAAAGAGCCGAAGGTGGCCAAAATCTGCGGAGTCCAAGCTGCAGCTTGTCAGACTTCCGTAAAAAGAGCCGTAGGTGGCCAAATTCTGCGAAGTCCAAGCTCCGGCTGGTATACTTCTGCAAAAAAGAGCCCAAGTGGCCAAATTCTGCGAAGTCCAAGCTCCGGCTGGTAGACTTCTGCAAAAAAGAGCCCAAGTGGCCAAATTCTGCGAAGTCCAAGCTCCGGCTGGTAGACTTCTGCAAAAAAGAGCCCAAGTGGCCAAATTCTGCGAAGTCCAAGCTCCGGCTGGTAGACTTCTGCAAAAATAGCCGAAGGTGGCTACAATTTCTGCGAAATCCAAGCTCCGGCTGGTAGATTTCCGCAAAAAACAGCCGAAGGTGGCTAAAGCAAAGCAGCATTTAAGCCATGAGCTTCGAATGATTGTTCATATGCGTCCAAAGTGACAAAATTTTTTAAGACATTAAAGTGTCCTGGAAGTTATCTCAATTGATCTCTTTCATGAAATAAACAAAGGTACCAAGTTACCATTCTTCTGACTACAGATAGTCGAAGACATTTCATAAGATTTCAAAAGATCTTTAAATGACAGAGGGGCTCCGAACCCCCAAAAAATTGTACTCCGAAGTTTTTTCTTTGCGCATAACCATCTTCGAATACAGTTCGAAGTTGCTTATGCCCAAAGAGGGGCTAGTAAATATGGAGACAATTTTAAATCGGCATTCATTATCAAAACAAATGTATTTACAAATTACATCATGAAAAATTGGTATCTATACCAAGAAGGAATCGGAGACCTCTTCGGTCCCGAGAGCTAGGGGTGGAACGACTAGTTCCAACATCGGAAGTTCTAAGAACTTTACGTTTAACTCTCTTCCTCCCCTTCGAAGCTCTAAAATCCTTCTGCTCTTGTTGAAGTTCGGCCCAAGTTCGAAGCCGCTCGGGGCTTCTCTCCCAGCTTCTAAGATCTTCAGATCTTTTATTTTGGGCTTCACCTTCGTCTTCGGACCAATTAGTGTCTTCAGAAGACGAGGTGTTTGCGTCGCTCTCTTTATCTTCCTCTTTAATATAAGACAATATGTCTTTGATTACTTCGGGCGCAATAACGCCGGAGTCATCTCGAGGGATAAGAAATCGAGGACGCTTATAACTCTTTAGAAGTTCGAAGGTGTTCCACAGTGAGCGAAGTTCGCTGTTAAGCTCTAACACTTCGATATCTTCCATAAGAGGCAAAGCCTAAAAATATGACAAACAAGATTTTCATTGATAAATATTTACAAGCATCAGCTTTACATAATCAAAAAATCCTAAATAATCCTAAACCTGCGGGTTCGGAGGAGGCTGACTGCTCGAAGCTTGGCTCCGAACTTGCTTTTGGCGTTGGCCTTCGTCAATCCAAGCCTTGATCGCAGATCGACCTTCGGCTCTCCATGAAGTCTGGAAGGCTCGCCAAGCAACAGCTACACCTTCGGAAGGTTTTAAAAGTCGGTCGTCGTCGAAGATGATGGAGCCCTGTGCGCTCGGAGTGATTGATCGGCCCAAATCCTCGTAGTAGCGAAGTATTCCAAGGGCAGACACTTGTCCGGAGAGTTCTCCATAACGTATGCCTGCCGTCTTCATTTGCTTCGCTGCTCCTTGGATCCTCTTTAGCCGGCGCAGCAGAGTTACATTGTCATCCGAAGGTAGTGATCCAGTAGTACCGAAGTACTCCAAGACACCTAACATTTGTTCGATGACCTCCGAAGCCACCTTCTCGGACTTAACCTTTTCTTCAATAAGCATATCCTTGGCCGAAGTTGTTTCAGCTAAAACTCCGGAGATTCGAGCGTTCTCCGTAGTCAAAGCATTCTTTTGAGTTCGGAGTTGGCCAGCCTCTTCTTGTAGCCTTACAAGTGCGGAGTCCTTCGCAGCATCCTCCGTCCGCAGTCTTTCAATCTCCGCTCGAAGCACAACTTTTTCTGCTTCGAGCTCTTTCCTTGCAGCTTCCAAACTTTGCCTAGCCCTTCGCTCTGCTATTATCACATTGTCCATTTGAGATACTCGACCTTCGGAGAAGTTAAGATTTCTTTGAAGAGTTTCGTTCTCTTCCCGAAGTTGAGCAATTTCGTTTCATTCGACAAAGCTGCAGCGCGGGCTAAGACTGCTTGCTAAGAAAAAGAAAAACTAGAATAAGAAATTATTCATATATAATTCATTATTTGGTTCGAAGATGCTTTATACCTGATAAGCTGCTCTTTCCACAGCAAGGTTAAGCTCCGAACCCTTCACTCTGCTTAAACGGGCTACCAGTTCTGTTTCCCCGACTTGGCGACTGGCTTCACCCAAAGGTTTAACCAAAGTCCCAAGTCCGGTTTTCTCCTCCAAAAAAGGAGTTATGAGAGGAAGCAGTTTTGAAGCTTTCTGGTCAGCCCTGCTTAGCGAAGGTCCGGAGGTTTCTTCCGAGGCCCTTGGAACTTCAGAAGATGGCCCCCCCTCAGTCGATTCACTTTCGTCCGTTGACTCAGATGAAGTCGATCCTTGAGCTGGGAGGGGCTCGATGTGTCTTTTTCCTCTTCCAGGCCCCGGTAGAGCAACTCCCGGTTGCGGCCCCGAAGTTGTCGAAGGTCTTAGAGTTGTATCTTCGAGGGATACTTCGACAACAGGAGGCTCTGAAAAACCAAAAATATTACACATTGTATAATTTTGCAAAAATTGATAAGAATTAAGCAAAATTTACCTTCGATATTCTCTGGAATATCGAGCACCGGGCTGATCGGAGGATCATAAGTGTAGTCCTCATCCGAATCGGCCGTTAAATTTTGAACTACAGGAGCATCGTCCTGAAGAGCCCTCGTTACTTCTTCGAGAATCGAAGCCACAGTGACTTCGACTCCCCCTTCACCCACTGAAACTCCGGCCTGAGTTATGTCTTCTTGAACTACCGAAGTCATTGGTTGATCAACATTGTCTCCAGACTCCGGTATGTTCGCAGGCACTTCGGCTTCATTCACACCCATAGGGGCTTCATTTTGATCTTCTTGAGTATCCGGAGCTCTTACTTCTTCGATGTTGACTTGAAGCTCCGGAATACCTGCAGTGTCTTCAATGTGAATACTTTGTTGAGCCGCATCTTCGTCAATTAATCTTACTAATAAAATACCTTCGTCTTCTTTAGAGCTAGAAGCCGAAGCTCTTGAGCTCGAAGGTGCGAGTTTTTTCGGCTTCCGAGCCACCTTCTTCGTCGGAGTCTTTGCGGAGCTGGAGGCTCCAGCTTCGGCTACTCTCTTCTTGGGTCCTTTCTCTTGAGGCACCCAGTCCATCAGAGGGGGCGGAGTTAACTCTAACATTCCCCATACTCTGTTAAAACGCTCCCAACTTCCGACTAATTTGATTCGCCATTCCTTTTCTGACGGAGTTGGAGCACCCAAGATCTTCTCCGAAGCCCTTATAATTTGCTCTGAAGTAATAGGGGCTGAAGAAGCTAAAAAATAACTCAAGTTAATCTTTCTTCGAAGTAAATATGTATTATGCATGTTGGTTTCGAAGTTACCTACAGGGCTCGAAGTATAGTTTATCTTGCGAAGACCGCCTTCCGAGTCATCTTCGAAGGCGATAGGCCAGTTGGCCATCAACGGAGGAATTTGAAGTCCGATGAACTCTTCAGCTAAGTCCCGCATGCTCAACCTTTTGCTGATTTTCTGAAGCAAGTTGAGGCGAGCTTCGAGTTGGCCTTCGTCGGGTTGCACTAAGGCTTCCTTCCGGAACTGAATTTCCTTGAGGGGACCGGCCAGAGGATTACCCACTCCAACTTCGGCATAAAACCACCTTAGAACCCAATCGGTGTACCATCTGGCATTGGTGGCCTTAGTAGGAAATTGCAGAGCATATTCATCACGAAGCCTAAAATTGATGCTTCCAAAGGAAACTACCACCTTCTCACCTCCGGAGCCTACGAAGGTCTTTGGCTGACAAGTCTCTCTATGCAACGCAGCGAAGATTTCAGCCCTCCCCTCACAACCTTCGGCCCTCAGTGCCCACTCGAAGATAGCTAGTCTGGCTACAGCATTCGGAGACAGCTGGGGGAGGGTTACGTGAAACAAGTCAAGTACTTCAGCTAAAAAATCCACAGCCGGGAGGCCCAAGCCCGCTTCGAAAAAAGCTTCGAACACCACAACTTCTCCGGGTCTCGGTGATGGAATTGATTCTTTGCCCGGCTTCCGAATCATAACTCCATTACTAATATTTCCCCCCGCTGTGATTGCCAAAGATTCTTTCTTGCAGGTAGACCGCCCCAACTCAAAAGATTGATCCAAGTACTTGGTTGAGGGTGGGCACAGACCTTGGACATCGGGGATTTGAGGATTTTTTCCCTTTGCCGCCATGGAAGTTGTCGCCTGCATCGAAGACGTCGCCGCCATTGTTGCCGCTGCCGCCGCCGCAGCCGCTTGTTGACGAGCCAAGATCGAAGGAGGTGCAGAGCCTTTGGTTTTCCGCCATCGCAATTGCTGGATCAACTTGAGAGAATGGGAACTAGGGCTCAAGAACTCGAAAGTTAGGGCTCAAGAACTCAAGAACTCAAAAGGCTTTTGACTGGGAGCGAGCGGGTGAAAAGGTAATCGAGTAAGTTCCAGAGTTCTTTATTTATAACCTAAAACTTTCCGTTTGTTACCGTTTGGGCTCTGCCCTTTCGCATTCCCGCTTGTTATTTTCCTCCGAAAATAACGCTTCATATAACTCCGTTAGAAACAGAAACTAACGGTTATATTTTCTAAGTCTAAAAGGACTTTCGAACTTCCTGAATCGGTTCTAAGGTAGTTCAAAAAATAATTACCTTATGACTGATTCGAAGTTCATATCTTCATGTATTTCGGAGATAAAACAAAAATCAATAACCCCTATGATCGGTTATCTTTTCTTTCCGTATACTGCTCTCCTAACGTTACAGGTCGAACGGAGAAGCGTATTCGAGGGGCTACTGTTGGGGGAAAATATCTCCTCTTCAGGGTTATTGCCGAAGCAGCCCAAAGACAGCCAGCTAGTTCGAAGATTGTCCGAAGACCTTCTTCGAAGATGCTCGGAACCTGGTTCGAAGCCCGAAGACAAGCACTGGTTCGAAGTATATCTTCGAACCAAAGCCCTTCAGGATCTTTTCTGCCAGCTAAAATGGAAGACTTATCTTTTATCCTATTAGATTAGTCTTTTACCATTTTAGCCCTATTAAGGAAACCGCATAGTTTCCTTAATGTCGGTTGTAATAGAGGGGTAAATAGGTCTTTTCCTTAATATTTAGGCCTATAAATACCCCCCATTTTACCCTGTAATGCGGACTGATTACCAGTAAATCAATACACACTTTCGAACTATTCTAAGCTATTATCCTTTCGGAGGCTTGGAACAGTTTGCTTCGCAAACACTTCGTTTGTTAGTTTCTTTTCTACAGAAACCTGTTAGCGTAATCTTTTACGCCAACAAGCAGCAACACAAAACTGATTCTGTTTCAACAATATGAACAGAACATGGCACAACCACTGTTCATCGTAAGAATCAGAATACACAAACAAAGCAGATGCTACTTCAAGTTAGACACAAAAACTTCAAAAACTCACAGCTATTTTTCAAACAGAGCAAAACATTTCTTCAGGAAATCATTTCACAGTTGATCAAGGAAAGAAATCAGAACCCACATGAAGAAACAATTCCAATCAGGGAGCACAAACCAGTTGGTGGCTTTAAATAAACTGTGGTGGATTTGTTGCTTATCTAGAACAGCAGCAATTAAATCTGGCTAGAAAGTTCACACACACAGAGGGAAAATAGAACACAGGAACATACCTTGATACTACAAGAAACTTGGTGGAGCTCACAGATCTTCTACCGATGAACTGGATTCAACCAAAGTCTTGGCAGCACTCAAAACCTCTTCTATCGCTGATCTTCTACAGGCCACGACAACACTGTGCTCTTCCGGCAAGATGAACAGCACACAAGAACAGCAGCCGGTAGGAGCAAAAACAGGAGAATATTTCTAGTTTCTTGGATCACAACCAAGAGAGGAAAGTAGTTTTAGCCATGAGATATTTTTGTGAGCAAAAAGTGGACAGCCAACCTTGGGTGAGGATGCCTTTTTATAGGCCCACCCAAGATGGCAACTTTACACATAAACCCTCAACCTTTTCAGTTTTACACAAACATACATGAGTCATTTTCAGAATTGTAAATTCTGAAAATTACTCAATAGACCTCTACTAACTTTTATTACAATTGACTCTACCTCTTTAATATATTTTCAGAAGTTGGAAGTTCTGAAAAAATACTAAGAGTTTACACATTACTCTAAATTACTCAAAACACAAAGACTCCTAATTATTGAATTTAAAACATTTAGAGATGTGACAGTTTTCAGCAAAAACCGACAAAGCCTCCTTGATCACCGATATGTGACACCAATCTGGGAACTTGACCGCCAGCAAGTCTCTCCCACTCTCGATCCCCTTGAGCCGCCTGATCACTTGCACTGGCCTCCCTTTCATTGACTTGACCGTCCCTGTCTCGACCATCCGTCCATCCATGTCTTTCTCTATCTCCTGGTGCACTTCTGAGATCATCTCCAACTTCACCCGGCATCCTTGATCCTCTGGCATAGAGCTCCCTGCTCGACCCTTGATCACTCGCCACTGATAGTTGGTTAGCATCTCCACCCTGCACATATGAAACAAGCCAAAACAAGAGACGCAACGCACACCGATGCCCTCGGCATCAACTCTTCATGACCACACATCGATCCCATCGATGCAATCAAACCATTACTCACTCATTCACTCGATCGCTCATCCTTATCAATCACTCATCATAAATACAGAAACCATAATGCGACCTCACTTGGTTTCACACAGCGCATAAGCATAGCCGACAAGTGGAGTGGGATCTCGGTGAATGTGCACCTAGGGCATGGATTCATAGCACACAGAGCCGCAGATGTGGCGCCAGCCATTTTGGCACCGGGAAGCACTGCACGGGCTTCGACGGAGATGGCGTGCAACGCTTTGCTGCTGGAGTGCTGGCGTGTGGGCGCAAGCAGCGAAGCAGTTCGGCGCTGAGGCAGCCAGCGTAGCATGCGCACAGAGCAGGCATGCGACATGCATGCTGGGTGTTCGGCCAAATGAACAGGAGACACTAGTGAATAGTAATCCCTTCTCGTTTTGCGTGCACTTGCATTAAAATATTCTGGATAAATTTAATTACTGCAAGAGTTTTATTTCAGATTGCACTATGGTTGGTCATTGAAAATTCAGTGGATCGAAAGTTCCGATAGTAAGTATCAGAAGTTATGGTTAATTTCTAGTCGCGATACAAAGAGCAATTGTTGCTTCGGAAGTTCCGATATGGAATCGAAAGTTTCGACGAGCCAGAAATTCTGATTCGGAATCGGGGAATTTTGTACTGATCGGAAGTTCCGATATGGTATCGGAAGTTCTGAGGTGGGTGATAACAGATTAGGGCCCTATTTAGGGGAGCTGCAGATTCTTAGAATCAGCTAGTCCGAGTATCTAGCTAGATGTTTGGAGTAGCTAGCTATTGGGTGGGTGGGTTTTATTCAGTGACATAGTGGGTAAATAAAAATCTGCAGAATCTGAAGAAGCTGAGGTTGGCCAGCTTATCAGCTACTAGGCTTGAAGAGACTAGCCGCTTCTGCAGATTTTGAAAATTTGGGCCACCTAAGGTACCGTTTGGGGGAGCTTCTAGATACTAGAAGTATCTAGCCAGCGAGAAGCTCCCCCAAACAGGGCCTAGATACTAGAAGGTACCCTGTCGGAAGTGTCGATGCATGATCCAACGTGGGCAAACAGATTGGATCTGTTATGGTTTTTAGGGTTTTGGGATAAGCATGACCCAGGGGCCCTCAACCCTATATAACGAGAGGAGGAGGACGTCATGGGTACAACAATAAGCCTAGATTAGACCTAGCCACCCAAGAGTTCTCTCCTCCCCTTCTTGATCTCAACCGTTGAGGTTAAGGATCCCCGTCTCTCACGTGTCGTGCTAGCATGCTGCCATGGGAGGTACTCCATCCCTATACGTGTGGACTCCGTGAAGGCACTACTCCAATAGCGATACTCATGAACGTCTACATATGAACGACTACGTCATCTTCATCGATTGGATCAGTGAAGGACGGCAAGGACGAAGCAAGGAGAGGCTAGACGTGTTGCTCCAACATCTTCTTCCGCTGCACCTAGTGCATCAAGGGCTAGAAGGTACCGATCTATGATCTCACACGCGCATGAGCCTAGAGCCATAGGGCGGAAATTTTGAATTTACCGGCTAGCGTAGCTCCCATATTCCCCAACACACCATACATGAAGGGTGACACCGTCGACGCTTCCTCGTCGTCCACGTCTCTATTGTCCCCGGCGGTGAAGGAAGTGCTGTCAGGCTTGCTTCCTCACCTAGAGGCTCCAGTGGAGGCCCTAGTCAATGTCTCGGGGCCAATACGGGGTTGCTTCAACGACGTCTTAGATCAACTCTCGCCAGAATTGGCTGATGCCCTTACGCAATCACATATCTAAAGTTCCATCGCCCGGTAGTGCACCGAGCCATCAAGCAGATAGCCAATCGAGCACACCATGCATTGTTGTTGGAAGCGATGAAGACTCACAAAGAGGTAGTCGTGACCGAGAGTACCCTCTTGAATAATATTGAAGCTGAGTCATCGTCCACATTGCGTGAGCTTGATCGGTTATGGGCGGAAGAGTCCAGTCTGTTGACAAAGCTGGAGGAGCTTTGGGCGAAGATCATTGAGCAGGAGAGGGTCGTCGCCTCTTTTTCGACTCAGGTCGATGCCTAGAAGCAGCGGCTCACTGGTGCCATTCGCTAGGTGTAGCGTCGTCATCGCTTCCTCTAGGATATTCCCGGTCCAGATGCCAAAGACCAAGCCATTCTTCAGGGCGTCGATGCTATTCGGCTACGGGCGATTGAAGCCATTATCCGAGCACTCCTTTGATCTTATGTAACACGATCTTGTAACAAAACTTTTGTCCCTTCTGTAATATATTTTAATTGATTCCTTTGATTTGATGTTGAGCTTGTTTGTGTTTTGTGTCTAAAGGTAATGCCTCTGCATCGACTGTCTAAAGGCGATACCATCGGTATCAGCTGTTTTTGCGTGTAGACCTTTATGCTTTGTCCGAATGACCGCTCAAGATTTCCTTAAGTACTTCCCATTTGGTCTCTTGCCATATCTCCGGTGTAGTAGCCTTTAGTCCATTTATCCCATCAGAGTTGTGGGTACTTATGAAGGTTGGCCTCGGTCTGTCGCTGGGTCTAAGTTCATCAGTTGCGGCAAAGTCTTGACCAAGTCCACTCTCTGTTTTGGGCACCGTATTTACAAGACGAGCTTCGGAAGCTCCTCGTTGATCGGGTTGATACCATCATATAATACTACGAGAAAGTTGCCATCCAAAGCCTTTCCTGATAGACATACAACTCAGTTTGTTTCCCATACTGATAAATCGACTACAGCTATGTTAACCAATTTATCGGTGGAGACAATTTCCACTTGATCACCAACTCACTATACTAGGCTCTAGTGGATTGTCGAGGGGACACAATAGTTTGCATGTATCCAATCATGCTCCAGCAACAGGCTATAAGACCATTTTCCTTCTTTAACGAAAAAAGTAGTCGGTATCGTCTTGCTCCCAACCGTCAGTTCTGCATTCAACACTCCCATTGTGTCTGACGAGTTGCCGTCGAAGTCCCTTAAAACCATATTAGTTCCGATGAGGTCCTCAGACATTTTTCCAAACTTACAGAAGGTGGCATAAGGTATCAAGTTGACAGCCGCCCTTCCGTCTATCATCATCTTAGACATTAGCTTCCCATTAACCAATCCTTTGATATAGAGAGGTCTGAGATGCCGATGATCAAGGTCTTTTGGTTTGTCAAAAACTACTGGTTGCGGAGCCAACACTAATTTAGACATTGTATCAACATGATCCATGTTGTCCTCGCAGGGTGATAGATACTCTGTAGGGGTGAAGAAAACCATGTTTATCCCCACATCCTTCTTATTATCGTGATCTACCTTATCTTTCGGTCGCCATTCACTTTTGATTCTGCGGGGTCGATCGGCTTCCTCACTGCCCATTTGTGCCTTCAATTCTCTTTGCCATAGACATTGCACTCTTCTCTTCTAATTCATCATGAAAATCCCATTGGGGCACCATTGCAGCTTCTCTAGGGTGATCTTGTTGTTGTCAGCTGATTGGCCGATTTCTTCGGCATTGACATGGTCGAGCTTCTCAAGCGCTGATACCCTTGGTAGGAACAACCTTCGGTGGACGGCCTCTTGATCACACGACCTTGACTTGACGTTATGTGGCCGGTGACCACACCCTGGGCAGTCGTCCATTGATGGTAGACGTAGCCCCTTATTCCAACAGAGCTTGAAAAATTCACAGTTCCAATGAGGGTTGAAACGTGAGTATCTACGATCGTCTTCACCGTCCATCCTATCCTCTGACTTCCTATGGTATTTCCCGATGAGGTCCAAAGAAGTGATGCTACTGCTAGTCCGCCTACTCCTTTTTGTATGCTGATTGTTAGCATGATGTGCGTGCACCATGTTGACAAGGAACGGATGACCGTCGATGTTCATTGGCTTCTTTCCATTGTCAAACTTGATTCTCCTTTCTCTACGACCGACTGGATCTGCTGCCTGAACACCTTACACTCATTAGTGTGATGCGATGAGGAATTATGCCACTTGTAGTATTTGCTCTTCTTCAGCTCATCAGGAGGCGATATCACGTGACCAGGTGACAAGTGTATCTGCTTCTCACTGAACAACAAATGAAATATTTATCGGCCTTGTTGATGTCAAAGTCATACTTTTCGTCTTTATCGATTGGTTTCACCAAGGGGCATGCGTCTTGTTTCTTGTTTCTAGACCATTCGGCCATACTGACTTTCGAATCTGAATCACTCCTCTCATCGGAGTCCGAATGGTATACATGAGCGTATGCCACCATCTTCTGATACCTATCTCTTTTTGCTTCTTGGAATCAGTTCTCATGTGCCGATGCCCTTTGCACTAGTTGAAAGAGTCTCTCGAACTCTTGTGATGAAAACCTCTCCTTAACTGTGTTCAGGAGTCCCTAAAATGCCAACTCCGCCAACTGGGTGTCACTGAGGCTCAAACTGTAGCATATGCTTCATATGTCTTGGAACCTTTGGACATAACCATGTACCAACTCATCCATCCTCTACCTTATGGATGTCAAGTCGGTGAGCTTCATATCTTGAATGCCGGTGAAGAAAAATTGGTTAAACTTCTTCTCCAAATCCGCCCATCCTCTGATGGAATTCGCTAGCAGTGAGGCAAACCACGCGAAGGCCGATCTTGATAGAGAGAGCGGAAAGAATCGGACCATCGGCGCTTCGTTAGCCGAGGCCTCTCCACACCGGGCGAGGAAACGACTGATGTGCTTGATCATGGAGACCAAGTCTTGACCCAAGAACTTGGTGAAATTGGGTACCTTGTATCTATCGGGTAGTGGTACTCAATCGAACCATTCTGGGTATGGCCACCGATACTTGTACGTCTGCTTTTTGGGCTTCAATCCAAATGATCCCTGATAACTTCTGTGATCCAATTCACCCAATCATCTTCTTGTTGCCCTGGCGTTGGGTACTGGTCAGGTATTGTGGCCTGCTGATATTGCTTTGGCTGAGTAGTGTTGTATCTATGTTGCCCCTCATCACCGTAGGGTTGTGCTCTGCTATTCACGGTCCTATGGTACCCTTGAGGAATGTCATCAGGTGGTCCCCTAGGCGACACGACATCTAGTAGCATGTTCTTTGCTAAACCATACGTGACTTGTGGGGCCTCTTATCTTATCAGCCTGGGCCCAACCATTGAGAATGGCGCCAACGCACCTCTTTCGAGGTTATACGGCGAACTCGATGGCAAGTCCCGTGTGGGGCCGATGGTTGGGTCGTCCTGTTTCCTTCATAGCTGACTGAAAAGGCTGGCTGTTCTAATCTCATTGTCCCTTATGGTTGTGGAGCCAGTCGAGTGTGATACAGATTCTATAGTAGTCTGGTCTGAGTATTAGGGAGATACGTTAGACCTTGTGGTGGCTCGTGGGCTACAGTGCCATCAATAGTCTTTTTGATCAACCCGTGGAGGGTGTTGACTAATGTTCCAGATTGATTGATGAGCGCGTGGTGAAGCGCGTTGTCGATGATCTCCTGGAAACCAACATAGGAGCTTTTTGTCAGCTGACTGATCTCAATGGCCGTCGCTAGTCTTGGCAACGGATCCCTTAGGATGGGGCCTGCTCGAGTCATTCTGTCGGCCTACAGGCACAACTCCTAGAAAGCGTAAACGTGTTTCCATACCTCCACTCTCTATTCCTCAGTCATGGTCTCCAGGGTGATCGAAATGATGTTGTCGTCGTTGAGTTCACCTTCCATGGCTGAATTGCTGAAGTGTGGTACCACTAGGCGTGCCAAAAAGCATGTCGGTGCTTTTTTTGGTCACACTTGGACACATGCATGGCCTAGGAGATTGAGAAACCAAGGGTTGGTTTCGGGGTTTGTGATGAGTGATTGACAATTTTTATCCTCTGATTCGAAGGGGTCCCTCTGAAGGGGTTCGGAGGTTGTTTCACCGAAGGGTTCGATGGGCTCTGTTTGCTGCAGCTGTTGCAGCGGAGTGTGCCTGTCAGAGGGGTCCGATAGTACACGATGACTTGGTCGTACCGAAGGTCTCGGTACTTTGGGCGGTACACCGGAGTGTGTATCGGAGGTTTCTTACCCGGAGAGGTCTACGGGGTACTAGATACACTTGTATGTTTGTCTGTGGTGCGCAGGTGACTTCGGAGGCGATGAATGGTTCGTAGCAAGTGAACCTGGGTCAAGCAGGAGGCTTGATGCCAGGGGAGCAGGGAGCTCCGTCACGAAAGCTGCGAAGGGGTCGAAGTCGGACCTCTGGTCGAGGTGCGCCAGGAGAAGGCAGTAAGTGCAGAGTGTGGCTCCGGCTGAAGGTACTCCGAGACGAAGTCCTCAGAGGCGAGGCACATCGAAGGGTACTCCGAATGGAGTGACTTTGGAGTATGGTGGACCAAGTCCTCAGCAATGAGGCAGGGCATTCGAAGTGTGCTCCGGAGGAAGGCACTCGAAGGTATACCTGACGAAGGTCTCAGAAGTCGTGGTGCATCGAAGGCATGGTCCAGGTGAGGATCGTCGAGGAGTGTGCCTGGGGAGAGACACTGCGACAAAGTGCTCATGGAATGCTTCATGCAGAGGCCTTGGACGAAGGAGGGACTTCGAAGGGTGGTACTCCGAAGGTGGGGCTCCAGAGTGAGGCTGACTTGAGGTACTTCGGCCATGCATGGCTTCGGTACATGGACTAACGGAGTTCGAGCTGGGAGAAGTTGCGAAGCCATGGTGGTCCACTCCGAAGGTGTTGGTGCGAAGGCCCAAGGGCTTTGACGGCTTCGTCTCAAAACCGTCTATGTATTGAAGGCTGACTTTGGTGAAGCGAAGGCCGTGAGGCTCAAGGCTTCTCACCGAAGCAACCGCACCCCTCGCGTGCGAAGGGGGGCTTCAGAAGGGTCCAGAACTGCAAAGGCTGACTGTGTCTGCTCTGCAAAAGCTGGTGTTGTCCCGTCTGTGAAGCTAACAAAAGAAGCCTCCAAATAAAGTAGACTACCAGCTGTACCCCCTATTCTGATGAGACAAAACCGGTGTAAACCCTAGGGGTAAAGTAGTCTATTCACAGGGCTTAATAGTGCCTATAAATAGTGGAGGCTAGCTAAGTCACATCAACACTTTGAGCAGTCATTGTTGAGCTCCTGTGCTAGCCGCCACACACGTTGTATTCGGTCTGTGAGTTCATTTTGTGTTCCCTGTTCAAGCAATGAAGTTTTGATTCTGTTTTCATTTACTGCTTGAACTTGTATGCGTACTTCACTGCATGCTTTGATCTCTCTGTGTCTCACTTCTTTTGAGTTGAGTTTGTGCCCTGAATATTTTCTGGAGAAGTGCGTGAGAAGCCTGTTCGAGTGAAGTGTGAGTTTTTTCAGTGTCTGTTCACTCTGTGTAAACTGGAGGCTAGACCTCTCTGATTACTAGCGAAGCACTGTTGTTGGCTTAGATCAAAGCCCATTTTCTTCTTTTGTCGACGTCCTTGGCGAAGTCTGTTTAGTGTACGTTTAGACCTTCGAAGTATGAAGCCCAGCACCAGTTGTTGTTGCTGAGTATTTGGTCGAAGTCTGCAAAGGGAAGTCTGCTCTTGCGAAGGGTGAAGTGCAAAGCCTGCTCGAAGGCACCCAGTGCAATGAGCCTGCACTAACTTAGCAGAGCTGATCGAAGTCCTCAGAGGGAAGTCCGCTCTTGCGAAGGTGAAGTGCGAAGCCTGCTCGATGGCACCCTGTGTGCAGAGCCTGCACTGACTTAGCAGAGCTGAATTTTTGAGGTTGTGGGTG
This sequence comes from Zizania palustris, assembly GCA_019279435.1. Lineage (NCBI taxonomy): Eukaryota > Viridiplantae > Streptophyta > Magnoliopsida > Poales > Poaceae > Zizania > Zizania palustris. The sequence goes on along the minus strand of JAAALK010000285.1, from coordinate 37,643,664 downwards.
GAGCGAAGTCTTCTTGGCTTCAAACTTTTGCTCCTTGCGAAGCCTGTTTTCGGAGCTATGAAATACCTCCGAACCAAAACTTCGAAGGGTGTGTTCGAAGCCTGTTCCGTAGAAGACAGAATTAAAATAGAAGGCTATTTTTAGTCTGAAATTTTAAAAGCTCCCATTCACCCCCCTCTGGTCGCCGTTTCCGGTCCAACAGAGATCTTCTTAACTCTAGTGCAGGTTCAACATTCTTAGAAAAAGGGGTTCAAGGCAATGCCAATCAGTTTGACCCTGTAACTGATAAGGACATGGAGAAAACAATATCCGTTGCATAGCCTATCGGCTATCGAGCCGATGACCGTAGTAAGGATAGGATAATCGTGGACTTATTATGCCGATCATCCATAGGGCCGATGACCATGGGCGAAGCGATCGGGCAAGCATGCCATCGGCCGATGAGATAAGAAGTTTACTCATATGGGCCGATGGCCACTTTCTAATGGCGAATAAGATATGGCATTGAATTGAAGATAACCTATCGGCTCGTACTCCGACTGAAATAAATAAAATGTGCCAGATAACATGCCTATATCATGAAAACCATCACAACAACTAGATTAGACATAACAGAGATAGTTGCAAATTACGATGACCTTAATAAAATGTCGATGTATCAGGCATTCTGGAACCTCTCAGGAAATTCAATAAACACTCGATATTCACTTAGAACACATAGATATTTCAATAAATATTTATAGTGCAATATGAAAATCAAGTGCTTGTAAACATTGAATCAAACACATGTAGTGCACATAGACGAACGAGGTTTATACCATCATGTAGTGCGGGAAGTGCTTACCAGAGTTGGATTGCCATCTCCAGAGCAATGTCCCACCGTCGTCCTATGCTCGTTGGCCATGCAGAGGTGGCATGTCCAAGGCGCGTGTCCTAGTGGCGCACAACCTAGGCGGCCCGTGGTGTGAGCTCTAGCCGAAGGACACTGGCGCGGGGACACGGTCGCCTTGTGGTACAGTGTGACATCGGTGCTGCGTCGGTGCGGGGCGGAGCTGCACAGCCTATAAGCTGGTGCCCCCACGCGATGTCGTGGCAACGCCAAGGCACAAGTAGCGGCGGCTGCGCTCTAGTGCTGGCGTGAAGATAGCTGGAGCAAGGACTTGAGGGCGGCAGAGCAGAGGTCAGCGGCTAGGGTGTAGCCACTAGGGAAAAAGAAAGAAGAAAGCACCAACGGTTGGAGGAGGACGAAAAAAGGAAACAACCCCAAAATTTCAGAAATAATATTCAATGAATTGATTTGTTCAAGGCAAATTACATCCTTATATATAGCCCGAGCAGACTAAGGAAATTACTAATCTACCCCTAGGGTTTCAGATACAGACTCAAAGCCCGTAGGGCATGAATGTAAAAACTGACTCTAGATAGTGTGTCCTGACGTGGAGCTTTCGTACCATCTACGACTTCGCATCACGACCTTCCGATCCTTGTTCAATAGTATAGATGGGGTGTTGGTTTTGCAACAAAACCGACAAAGCACTCGCCGTCTTCGCACCGGGTACCCAGATTGGGCTGACCCGACTCCACGGCTCCCTCAGCACGGTAGTAGCTTGCCGCCCATTTACCTGAGTCTAAGCCAGTCAACACCATAACGAGTTCCCTACCATTCTCGATCCGTGTACTTGGATTGGACCAGCACAACCCCACGACTCCTTAGTCCAGTAGTCACCCATCTATGTACTTGAGTGACACGTTAAAGACACGACATGGCTTCTCTTCTTCTCATTCTCATCCTCCCTCTTTGACTTTCATTGACAATCACTCATCATGATCTGGAGCCATGATGCCCATAATCTTCAACATGGCTCTTCAATCTCCCCCTTGATGAGTGCATTGTCAACACCCTCTTCATCATTTCTTTGAACATGCAAAAACATGTGGAAACCTGAAAATCAAAACACGAGAGAATAATAATAAGAAAATAAAAAGAAAGGGTTCAACTCTAATGACAAAAGTCAACAAACAAACTATTATTGAACTCAATGCCATTATCACTTCGAATTGCTTTCAATGCACTAGGGAGTTCATTGAATAGTCTCAAAGCTAATCTCTGAAGGACATATTCAATGAACTTTTGAAGTGTCGCATCTAAAACGTACATCCAAGCCTTCATCAAGAAGCTGGGATATAGACATCAAATTGTATCCCAAATGCTCAACCAAAGCGACATCTTTGATAGTGAAATTTTCATTGATTCTTACCATTTCTTTCCCTTTACTCTTCCTCTTCGATTATTTCCGAAGGTGATGTACTCGTGTCACTAGGTTAAGGTGCGGCTAGAGAACCATAATGACTTCCCGGTCATGTGGTGCGAACAACCAGAATCGATGAACCACTTGTTCTCCAGGCCTTCGTCTACCAGCTCGGTGGGATCTAGCTCATTGTCACTGTTGTTGACGTTGTCGGCCATGAAGCAAAGGCTGGTGAAGTCATTCCCTTTCTTCTCCTCCTTATTCCTAGGTTCGTCTTCATCAAAGTTGGCCTGCTCACTCGACGATGTGTCAATGTCACTGATAGCCACCATGAAAGCTCTGGAAGCAGCATTGGCTGCTCTCTTAGCCAACTTGTCGCATTTCTTTTTGAATAAGGGCTTCTTGTCTCTCTTCTGGTGTATCTAGTCACTCTCATCTTTGTTTTTAAGCTTCAGGTAGTCAGCCTTAAAATGAGAAGTATAACCGTACTCAAAACACACGCGAGAACATCCTCTCCTCTGATCCCATCTTTCATTATAGAACCGGGTGAACTTCTTGATAATAAGAGAAAGCTACTCATCATCTAAGGTGTCCACCTACTCTTTTGTGACAAAGACTAGATAGGACATGGCAAAACCACTAACAAATGCATAAGTTCTAGAAGATCCATCTCCAGTAATAATGCCACTGACAGAACTAGAAACTTATGCCATAGATGGTGGCAAAGCGTTTCCACGTCCATGTCGATATGCCTTGACACTCTATGTAGACTTAAACTTACTAAAGAGCATGTCACATGTCAACGTGTCGTAACTTGTAGACTCCTCAATTCTAGAGATCCTCACCTCCCATATGCTATGATGCAGAGCATAGGGAAGTTTGATTTCTCTATCATGATCTGAGAAAGCTAGAGTCCTAGTGGAGCGCAAGTTGCTAACTATGCCATCAAAATGCGCAAACATGGCATCTACCAATTCACCAGAGCCCTGCACAAACAATTTATATTCTTGGTTGTATGTGCTTTGGTGCCTAGCCTTGATCTAGGTAGAGCCCTCATAGAAAATAGCTAGAGTAGTCCAAATCGCTTGAGCGGTGCGAAGGTGTGCACCCTATCAAACTCATTTCAACTCAGACTCATGAATAATATGTTCGTAGCCTTCCAGTTATAATCATGCTACTCTTTCTTTGTCTGAGTGTTGTGAGTTTTAGGGATAGTATATCGTGAGTCCACAATATCCCAAATTGCACTTTCTTGAATTTTAAGATAAGCCTCCATGCACACCTTCTAGTATGCAAAATCACGCCCATCGAACAAATGAATTTTGCTATGTCTATCCATGTCATCTATGTCTCACAAATCCCAATAAGGTTAATTGGTGATCTAACTGACTCTGATACCAATTGTAGGACCAAAATAGGTGACTAGAGGGGGTTGAATAGGGGCCTAAATAAATTCTTTCAAATAGATGTCCTTTTCTTAACACCCAACACTCCTCTAAATAAACTAGAGGAAGAAAGCAAATTCTCAAATCACAGATGAAATTAGTGCTATCAATTTCCCGTCAAATATGACATCAAACGACAGTCTGAAAGATTACAAGCACTACAAATAATCTAGCCTCAAAAAGCAACCGTTGTCCTAATTGAAAAGACATCAACACAGTGCTTAGAGACAGATTAACACAACTCACTGATCAAACAACATATAAACAAATAGTTCATAAAATCACAGGCATTCCATCAATCACTCAATAGATAGTTCACCGGAAGGCTTTCAAACAATCACATGCTTTGTAGGAAATATCTCTTACAGAAAATTAATCAAATAATTTAAATGCAAGAGAAAGAGAATGGATATCTTCACTTACCTGTGAAGAGTAGATAGGTCGATGAAGAACGAAGTGCAGTGTTTCGTTTTGTTGATGAAATCCGGCGGCATGGATGCTTGAAGCAGAGGAAACCGGCTAGAGCCCTAGCTCGAGTGGCAAGACAACCAAACGGAGCAGTGGTGCTCATGGGCAGAGACCTTTATGCAAAACGAGAAAAACCAGATGTGCATACTAGAGAAAATCGGAGTACTACAGCGCTAGGTTCAGTATCGTTTTAGGCAGAGAAATCCAGCGATGGCTTTGATCAGCCAGAGAAGATAAAAAATAGCAAAGTAAAATTAGCCGACGACGTTGAGATGTTTCTAGTGGCGACTGAACAGTGGAGGAAGAAGAAAAAGGCAATTTTTGAACTCTGATATTTCAAATTAGGTGAGTTAGTGAAACCCTAGACTATATGTGCCTTTTTATAGGCACCCTAAAAATAGGAAAAACCAAATATACCCTTAGGATATTTGTTGGGGGAAAAAACTTCATCCTTAGCATCATCTAAAATCTCTACATCAACGTTATCAAAAGATAAAAGGAAGCTAGAAGTCCTGATCTCCGAAGGACCTAATAGCATCAAGGCTTCGCTATATTTAGAGCATTCCATGACAGAGGTCTCCGCTAAGGCTTTGGAATAACAAAGAATCCCGGAGCCTCTTTACCCGGAGGGATACTTCCAGCAAGGATGGAAGAATTACTTTCTCACGGTTGACTTAGTCTTTTACACTTTTAACCCTACGAAGAATGTTAAACAATACTTTCTAGGTTGGTTGTAATTAGATGGTAAAGAGGTCTTTTCCTAATGTATCTCGTCTATAAATACCCCTCTTCGTTCTGTAAGGGGCATCAAATATTTAGGTATTCAATATACACTTCGAACTATCTCAAGATATTATCCAATTCGGAGGCTTGGAATAGTCCACATAAACAAACACTTCGTTTGTCAATCTTTCGAGTTTACTAAAACCTGTTAGCGTAATCTTTTGCGCCAACAATTGGCATCATCCGTGGGGAACCTAGTACAAAACTCCGTTCTATACCAATCCTTTCCTGAAGCCATGCCTCCTAAGTGGAGCATAGGCACTAGTCCCCTCCGAAGGTCCTCTCAGACCTCCGGATTAGGATCTTCGAACACCCCCGAGGTCGTGGGACCCTCTGTGGTCCCCCACCTCAAACTCCCAAAGTGACCACTAACCCTCGAGCATATGGAGCCCCTCCTATGGCTCCGTCTATGCTCTGAACTGATTTCGTCAGTTCTCGAGACCCGGAGGGCCCCTCCGGAGGAAATGAAAGTCATTAGATGATGTGGCGGCCCAGATGACTCGGCTTCAGGTGGATGTAGAAAGGTGGAGGCAAGAAGATGCTGATTGGCTTCGCCCTCAAGCTAGCCCCGTCATCCCGAAGACGCCTCAAGACGATGACCCTGTCTACTATCCCAAAGCATCCGAGGTTGGGGAGGCGCCGAGAATGTCTCCTTCGACGATGAATCTCCATTGCACCCTGACCTCCATAAGGTGCACTTCGACCCCAAGTTTCGATTTTCGAAGCTGTGCAAATACTTCGAAGAGGCTGACACTGGAGAATTCTCCCGCTCCTATGCTCTTGCAATCGAAGCTAGCAGAGGGATTCGAGACACAATGGCCAAGTGTTTCCCCTTTGCGCTCGAAGGGGTGGCTCTCCGTTGGTTCTGGTCCCTAAAACGAGGATCAATTAAGTCTTGGCAGAAGTTGAGGAGAAGGTTCGTGAGTAATTTTCAAGGGACCTTTGTGGCCCCAATGTCTACAGGAAGTCTTTTTCAAGTGAAGCAGCAGCCTGGAGAAACTCTGCAACAATTCTTCAAGTGCTTCACTCATACGAAGTCTTAGATAAAGGGATTTTATACATCATCCGTCATCGACGGAGCACACGAAGGTGTCACGAACTCGGGCCTCCTCGACAAGCTTCACCGAAAACATATTTCCTCGGTGGCACAGTTAATGGCCTACTTCGAGCAATATGCCAAGTCAGAAGAAGGATGGCTTTGGAGGACTACTTCATCTTCATTGACCTTCCTCTAAGAAGTCAAAACTAAACCGAAGGCCTCAAGTCCACCACAAGTGTCTCTCTTTGAAAATCTTCAGCACAATGGATGAAGAGGACGGAAGCATCCCCACTCTATGGTTCTAAATATTGCCCCTTCTACTTTGAAAATGCCTCCTAAATATCAACAGGCTTAGTGCAACAAGGCCAGTAGCTCAAGGCCACCAGGGAAGCTGGCTGGTCAAGGCTAGGCATTCTTTTGCTACATGCATGGTGAAAATCGAAGCCACACCACTGACGTGTTCAAGTCCATATTAGCTATGCGGAGCGAATATCTCGAGAGGAGTTTTGGTCGAGGCACTACTGACCGAGCCCCTCCCGCGACACGTCCGAAGCCAGTGCAGGATGTCGGGCGTGTGGACAGTTTCGAAGCCCCAAGACAGCCTCCAGTGGCCATTGTTATGCCACCACCGAAGCAAGAAGACACACAAGATCGCGGGAAACAGGTAGTCCTGCCCATCTCCAGAGGGGGGACCCTCAACGGCATGTCGAAGCGTCAACAGAGGGAATACATACATGAAGTAGGGCCCATTGGGACCTCGTCATCAGCGGTAGAAATGCACGAGTGGTCTCATGTGCCTGTATCCTTCTCCGTAGTTGATGCGACTGGAATTAAGTTCCCTCATGCAGACCCTCTTGTTATTACAGCTGACATTGCAAGAACCGAGGTCCGGCGAGTGTTGGTTGATGATGGAAGCTCTGCAAACATCATCTTCGTCCAAGCCTTCAATCAATTATGCATCCCACAGAAGCATTACTCCCATTGGCCCGTCCGCTACAAGGTTTCACAGGCCCTCCTCTCGACACCCTCGACCAAATAGGCCTCGAGGTCGCTTTTGGAGAAGGGCACCGGGCCAGATCGAATGAAGTTATCTTCGACGTCGTCGATGCCCCTTATGGTTACAATGTTATTTTTGGAAGGGGAATGCTGAACCAGTTCGGAACTATAGCACATCATAATTATTTATGCGTAAAAATGTCCACGCAAGGAGTACTTGCTGTCCTCGATGGCCAAGCTACAATGCGGGGGGCGGAGTATGGCCACGGTCCACCCCTTTATTTCAGGCAAGTAAATATTGTGCAGGAGCATTCAGAGGATGCTTCGGCGTCAAGAGACCCTTTGAAGATCCCCTCCCTCAAGCCGAGACTAGAAGGCGAAGTTGTAACAAAGATAATCGTCAAGGAGGGCAGGGACTATACCATCCAATTCGGCAAGGAGTTGCCCCCAGAAATTGCCACTTCACTGCAGGAAGTGGTTCGAGATAATCTAGATTTCTTTGCTTGGTCAGACAAAGATATCCCCGCAGTCGACTGGAGCATCATCGAGCACAACGTGCTCGTTAACCCAAGGTTTCACATGTTCTCTAGGGGCACCTCAAGCTGTCAACACAAAGAGCAGATCTCGCCAAGGCGGAGGTAGAAAAATTACTAAGAGCCGGGATCATCAGGGAAGTGGCCCACATAGAGTGGTTAGCTAACCCCATCTTCATCAAGAAAAGGGCCTCCAGCAAGTGGAACATGTTCATTGACTTCACATATCTGAATAAAGCAAGCCCACATGACCCCTACCCTATGCACCGCATTGGCCAGCTTGTTGATTCTATAGCTGGCTCCAAACTCTTGAGCTTCCTCGACGTGTACTCTGGATACCATCAAATTTGGTTAAAACACGAAGACAAAGCCAAGACAAGCTTCATGAATACTTCAGGAGTCTTTTGTTACGTCAGAATGCCCTTCGGCTTAAGGAATGCCGGGGCAACTTTTTCAAGACTAATTTTTAAGGCTCTAGGTCACCAGATAGGCCGCAATGTCGAGGTCTATATGGATGACATTGTAATAAAGAGTGCTTTGATGCACCAGCATAGTCTAGACTTAGCAAAAACTTTTGAGAGCCTCTGAGCATGTGGAGTTCGCCTCAACCCCGAGAAATTTATCTTCGGGGCTGAAGTAGGAAAATTGTTAGGGGATTTAGTTTCAAGCAGAGGAATCGAAGCTAGCCCAACACAGATAAGTGCACTACAAAGGATGGCTCCATCGAAAAATTTAAAGCAAGTCTAGAAGCTTACCGGATGCCTCGTAGCCCTTAGCAGATTTCTGGCAAGGTCCGCAGAGCAGAGCCTCCCGATATTCAAAGCTTTGAAGGGGTCCGAAAGTTTTGCCTAGACACTGGAGTGCCAGAAGATCTTTGATGAAATTAAGGACTACCTTGGCAATTTTGCAACCCTTATTGTGCCCCTTGCAAATGAAACTCTCCTTCTTTGTCTTGCAGCAACAAGCTCCGCTGTCAGTGCAGTACTTATCTTAGAAGTAGACTTCAATGGAAAGCTGGTGCAGAATCCAATATACTTTGTATTGGAATCTTTGGTTGGAGCTAAAACACGGTACTCCGATTTCGATAAATTCACTTATGCCTTGGTAATGGCCTCGCGAAAGCTACAGCATTACTTTTTGGCACACAATGTAATTGTTCCAACCTCATACCCCCTTGGAGATATACTCTGAAGCAAAGATTCCACGGGGAGAATTGAGAAATGGGCTGTCGAGCTAGCCCCTTTTGGCATTTCTTTCATAGCAAGAACAACCATTAAATCACAAGTGGTGGCTGACTTCATAGTGGAGTGGACCCCATCCGTAGTATGGGCTCCGAAAGAGTCAAATGAAGGTGTGTGGACCGTGTACTCTGACGGGGCTTTATAGGCATCTGGAGCAGGCGCTGGAGCAGTCATAATCTTGCCTTCAGGGCAAAAAGCAATGTACTCCGCAAGGCTCAACTTTAAGTCCACCAACAATATTGTGGAGTACGAAGGGATCCTTCTTGGCTTTTGCAAAGTGCGCGCGTTTGGCGCTGCGAGGGTTGTCATAAAAATAGACTCTCAGGTTGTTGCAGGGCATGTTGATAAAAGTTTTCAAGCTCGGCATCCACATCTTGCCAAATATTTGGAAGAAATTCGCAAAACTGAAGCAACATTTAAAGGGATTTCTATCCGGAGCATTCCACGAGCCGACAACTAGCAAGCAGACGTCTTGGCCAAAGCTGCAGCCAGAGCCCTAGATATCCCGGAAGGAGCTTTTTATGAAGAACTTGCCTCCCCTTTGGTGCCCTAACTACCTCCTGCCGAGGTACTTTGCATACCAAGCAGTGATATGCAGGGTCCAATAATGAACTTGTTGCAAGACGAAGCTAATTTGCCCAAAGGCCCAGAGTTGTTAAGGCTACAGTGGAGGGTGCGAAATTATCATATTATCAATGGTATATTATACAAGGCCGAAGTCTGCTCTCCCCTGCTCCAATGCATCTCCCAATCCGAAGGACAAGATGTACCTTGGGAAATTCACGAAGGCTTATGCGGAAGTCATGTAGCCCTCGAGCTCTAGCAGGCAAAACATTTCACTAGGGGCTTTATTGGCCTACTATAGTAGCTGACGCTAAGTCATTAGTCCGCGCTTGTCAGGGATGTCAGTGGATGGGAAGATGGATCCATTGTCCCCCGACATCTCTTCAGGTTATCACTCTGGTATGGTCAATGGTTCGATGGGGAATGGATCTCATTGGCCCCTTCCCAATGGTGAAGGCCAGTTTGAAATTTGCAGTAGTTACAATTGAATATTTTTCAAAATGGGTTGAAGTCGAACCCCTCACAACTATCACTTCTAAAAATGTACAAAAATTTTCTGGCAAAATATTATTTGCAGATTCAGAGTACCTAGGCAGCTTACAATTGACAATGACACCCAGTTCGATGCCGAGCCTTTCAGAGAATTCTGCGAACGCCTTGGTATCCAAATGTGCTTTCCACCTGTACATCATCCCCAATCCAACGGTGCCATTGAGCGAGCCAATGATAATATTTTGTCAGGCTTAAATCAGAGGATAGTAGGGTTGGCAAAAGGGCTGTGGACCGAGGAACTCCCGAAGATTTTGTGGTCAATCCAAACCACTCATGCAAGATCTATAGGTTTCACCCCTTTTTGGTTATTGTTTAGAGATGAAGCCATGACGCCAACGGAGCTAAAAGGAGGTTCTCTCTGCTCCACGGAACCAGAAGTTGACAATGAAAGGCAGACTTCGCTTGACCTGACCGAAGAAACAAGGCTTCGAGTTGTTGGCAATTTGACGAAGTACCAACACCAGACGAAGACATGGTATGACCCAAAGGTAAAGCTTAATGAACTTAAGTCGGGTCATTTTGTACTGCGAAGCATAATTGCTCTGAGAAAATTGGGAAATAAATGGGAAGGACCATACATCATCTTGCATTCAGGATGCCCCAGATCTTTTAAATCAGCCAATTTAGAAGGGGGAGAATTAAAACATGCATGACATGCAGAGCACCTTAAACGTTATTTTGCTTAGGGGATCCTTGTAACAGATTGTAAACACCTTTCTAAATAAATAAAGCTTATGGTTCAAATTATGAATACCTCTCAAAATGATTCCTACCCCTAGTGGACGCACTAGGGGAACATAGATAGTTGTAGAGGTAAGCATCATTCATATGAACCCAATTAAACGGACTTTGAGCCACCAACTCGAAGCATCCGTCACAGTGGGAACACCATGAAAAACGGATTCCGAGCCATTGCCTTGAAAGCATCCGCAAAAGAGTCTAAGGTTACCATGAAAAACAGATTCTGAGCCATTGGCTTGAAAGCATCCGCAAAAGAGTCAAAGGTGACCATGAAAAATGGATTCCGAGCAATTGGTTTGAAAGCATATGTAAAAAGTCGAAGGTGACCATTACAAATGAATTCCGAGCCATTGGCTTTAAAGCATCCATAAAGAGTCAAATGCGACCAAAATTACTGAATTCCAATACATCCGAAAAAGAGTCCTAAGCTACCATTTATGGATTCCGAGCCATTAGGTTCAAAGAGTCCTACAAGGTCCATAACGACAATCTATTCGGATTTCAAACCACTGGTTCAAATTATCTGTGCACTACAATAGGGGCTCCGATCGTGTAAGATCAAAAAACTATATGAAAATTGTGCATTAAGCATGGATAAGCATGGCAGGCGTTGTGCGTGACCGACTTCGTTTGATAATCAAAGGCACCCACCCACAAAGAGGGGCTAGGAGGTAAAGGCACAATTTCAATGCATTTCAATTTATATTACTCAATCGATTATATAACAATATGAAAAATCGATGTCTAAACCAAGAAGTAAGTGAAGGCCCCTTTGATCCCTAAAGCTAGCTTTGGGCTTCGCCTGACCTCGAGGACGACTCATTCCTGAGCTCGGAGTCTTCAGAACTTTTCTTTTAATCCCTTTCCCTCTTTTCGAAGCCCTAAAGTCCTTCTGCTCTTGTTGGAGTTCCACCCAAGTCCGAAGTCTTTTGGAGCTAGTCTCCACTGGGTCTTCGTAAGACCACTCCTCTTCAGACCAGTCAATGTCCTTCGAAGACGAGGATGTTAGAATTACAACTTCCTCCTTTTGTTCCTAAATATAAGAAAGCACTTCACTACAAATATCACGCACAACCTCTTCATGATTCCCCCGAGGAATGGAAAATCGAGGATGCTTGTGAGGCCTTAGGGCTTTGAAGGTAGCCCACTGCTGGCGGAGCCCTTCGTTAACCTCTATTACTTCAAGGTCATCATCTAGAAAGTACGAAAAATCCTAAAAGCATTCCAAGAAAGTCTTTTTCATTCATTAAAAAAAGATAGGAATACAAGTTTTTACATAATAGTGTCCTAAAGAGAGCTAGACCTTCGGGTCTGGAGGAGGCATGCTTGTCGAATGCATAGTTGGAGGCAATGTTTGCACCTTCTTTTGATGATGGCCTTCGTCGATCATGCCTTCACTACTGTCTGACCTTCAGCTTTCCAGGATGCTTGAAAATCTTCCCAAACCGGGGCGACATCGGGTGAAGTAGACAACCGCCGATCACCTGCAAAGTTGGCGGGTGCCATGCCAACGTCTGGCGCAATGGAAATTCCGATGTCCTCGAAGTGGAGAAGTACTTTGAGTGTGGCTACTTGTCCAGAGATCTCTCTGTACCGAGTCCCCGAAGTCTTCATGGTCTTCACCGCTGCTTGGATCATCTTCAGCTTCCGGGCCAAAGGTTCGTTCGCCGACGAGGAAGAAGCACATGATGTCCCAAAGTATTCCAAGATGCCCCGGAGGACGTCCATGGTCTCGGAGGCCGTACTGCTACACTTAACGAGTTACACGACCAGGGCCTATAACGAAGCCCACAAGTCATGGACTAGAGTGCTGAGCTCATCTTCCTTTGTCATGAGGACAGTCTTCTGAGCAAGCAGTTGTCGTACCTCATCGGCTGAACGTTGATGATCTTCCTAAAGCCATATGACTTCAGCTCCGGAGACTGCTTGCCCCTCTCAAAGACTTTCTACTTCGTCCTGAAATACCACCCGCTCAGCCAGAAGCTCTTCATTCACAACCTCCAGCTTTGCCTTCGTGCTCCGCTTCGCACATACTATCTTCTCCAAATCCGAAGTCCTGCCCTTAGAGTCGGCAAGGCTCTCCTGGAGGGCTGTTACTTTCTCTTTGAGTCGGTTGCATTCGCGCTCATTAGAAGTTGCAGCCGCGTGGGCAAGAACAATATGCTGCCAAAAACAAGGTCAGTATGGTATGCATTTCAAATAAAACTAACATGTTCGGATGTATCGTACCAGATAGGCAGCCCGTTCAAGGGCGGCGCCCATCTCTGACCCTTTGGCCTCGCTTATTGTGGAGACTAGCTTGGTCTCACCCACTTCTCGGCTAACCCGAGCTAGAGGCTCTAATAAAGGCCGAAGTCATGTCCTCCGTTCGAGAAATGGGGACAAAAGAGGGAGATTGCCAAGGCGCTCCAGTCGTCATCGGTTGGAGAAGGCCCCGAGCGAAGAGAAGCATCCTCCGAAGCCTCTGTAGACTTCCCCTCATCGGTTGACTCAGATGGAGTCAACCCCGCTACTAGAACAAGCATTGGCCAAGATTTGCCTTTTCCTTTTCCATGAGCTGTCACCCATGCTGGAGCCGTCACCTGCGATGGAGACGTCATCTGTGCCGGAGCCATCTCTATCTCCGAAACTGCCTCCTTCACCGGAGCTATCTCCCATGCTAGAGCCACCTCCACTAAAGTTGATTCTGCAAACACAAAGGTATATACCATTATTTAAATGTTGTAGGTAAAGAATGAAGCAGAGCTCGATTGGTAAAGGTGTACCTACACCACCCTGCTACCGAACGAGCACTGGACTACTCGGATGTTCGAACATCCGAGTGAAGTCCTCGTCGGACTTAGGAGATTGGACCAAAGCAATGGTCACAGGAGTCCCCTCGGCTACGGCAACCACCACTTCATCCAAGGCAGGACCCTCCATTTCCAGGGTCTGAACCCCTTCAGCCTCGAATCCGCCTTCATCATGAACCGGGACCTCCGTTTGGCTTGATGGAGTGACTTCAACATCCACGTACCCAAGATCTCCCACCTCTTTGTTCGGCGTGACTTCTGCACCATCTTGGACGAGAGTCTCGATTTCCATCCGAGAACCCCCTTCATCATCCCCCGCAAGCAAAGCCTCGAACTCCTCCGCCATCTACGCGTCCGCATCATCTTCCTGTTTGGACTGCTCCGGCGATGAAATTGGAGACTTCGAAGGAGTATGAACTTTCGGCCTGCGGGCCACCTTCTTCCTCGGAGTCTTCATTGGGCTGGAGGCTCCAGCCTTGGCTTTCCTCTTTCTCGGCACCGGATCTACCATAGACCAATATGGAAGGGCTGGGGGCTCAACTCCGAGTGCACTCTAGACTCGGTTGAACCGTTCCTAGTTCCCTACCAGCTTCACCCTCTGCTCCTTCTCCACGAGCGAAGGAGCTCTGAGAACCTTCACCGCAGCTCGAACTATTTCTTCTGGAGTCAGCATCATCAGCGGAGCTACAGATATAAGATATCGTTTGTTAGTTCAATAAAATTAAATCAATGTATGTATGAAACAATTTGATGCAGGATATGTGGGAAGCTTACCTGCGGAGTTTGAAGAGATTTCCCAAAGTCCTCCCTCTGGGTACTCTTCGAAGTTGATAGGCTAGATGGCCATCAGCGGAGGAATTCGGAGGGCTATGAATTCCTCCGCCAAGTCGTGCATACTAATGCGTCGACTTATGGTGTACAACAACCTGAGGCATACTTGAAGTTGGCTCGGCTCTGGGCTAATGTTTGCTTCCCTCCAGACATGATTTCTTTTAGAGGCCCCTCCAAGATGTAGGTCACGCCCACCTCCGCATAAAACCAACAGAGGATCCAATCTGAGTACCATCGATCATTGACGACCTTCGCTGGAAACTTATCTTGAAACTCATCCCGAAGCTGGAAATTTATGCTTCCGAAGGCCACCACCATATTATCTCCGCCAGGTCCAGTATATGTATTTGGTTGGCAGGAAGCTTTGTGCAGAGCCGCAAAGATCTTTGCTCTCCGCGCACACCCTTCAGCTCGTAAGGCCCATTCAAATATGGCTAAGCGAGTGATGGCGTTCAAAGAAAGCTGAGGAAGCTTCACATGGAACAAATCCAATACCTCCACTAAGAAGTCCACAGAAGGGAGTCCGAGTCCGACTTCAAAAAAAGCTTCAAAAACCACGACTTCTCCCGCTTGCGGTACCAGAATAACTTCTTTCCCAGGGGCTTGCACCTTCACTCTGGCCCCTAGCCTCCAAGCAACTGCTTCGGCTATTGTCTTCTTTGAGCAGGTCGATGCCCCAAGGCAATATGCTTGATCCATATACTTGGTGGATGCCGGTCGAAGATCTCGAGGGACGGTGGGCCGAGGGTTCTCCAAAGATCCCACCGCTACCGCTGCCGATGCCACCATGGCCTACTGCTGTGCCAATGTCGAGGCCAACACATGCACCTTGGAACTAGTCCTCGCCATTGAAGAAAGCTAGAAGAGTTGAGAATGGAAACTGGAGAAGGGGTAAAACAAGTCTATGGAGTAGTTTGTAACATGCCTCAAAATCACTATTGTCCTCCCTTTTATAGCCTATGAAGTCCCTTGTGCTGTACGTTACGAAGCAACGTTTGGGTTGCTTTGTTTCGATTTCGACGCCATTATAACATGCAGGGCCACTACCGTGAAGACTTAAAACCGCCATGAGATCGTGCGACTATTAGCCTCCTTAGAGAGTAACGGCTCTTAATTGGGTCTAATGGCTCTAAGAGCTAACAACTCTTTTGGGTTTGGAGAGCTTCCGATTCCGAAGCTGCCCTCTAGACACCTCCGACCGGACCCTAGGTTTAGAGAGTTCTTATTCCCGAAGACATTACTGCAAATGATTGTAAGGATTTTCGATTTTTTCTAAATCTTGAGCATGAAAATATTTCTTGCGTATACTACTCTCTTCATTGCACAGGTCATTCGGAGAGACGTATTCGAGAGGCCACTATTGGGGGAAAACACTTCATCCTCATCATCATCTAAAATTGCTATATTCGGAGCATTCCACGACGGAGGTCTCCGCTAAGGCTTCGGAATAACAAAGAATCTCAGAGCCTCTTTACCCAGAGGGGTACTGCCAGCAAGGATGGAAGAGTTATTTTCTCACTGTTGACTTAGTCTTTTACCTTTTTAACCATACAAAGAATATTAAATAGTACCTTCTATGTCGGTTGTAATTAGAGGGTAAAGAGGTCTTTTCCTAATGTATCTTGTCTATAAATACCCATCTTTGTTCTGTAAGGGGCATCAAATATTCAGGTATTCAATATACACTTCGAACTATCTCAAGCTATTATCCAATTTGGAGGCTTAGAATAGTCCACATAAACAAACACTTCGTTTGTCAATCTTTCGAGTTTACTAAAACCTGTTAGTGTAATCTTTTGGGCCAACAATATTTTTTACAGACTCGATTTAAAAATGACATTGGGCCCAACTGGTAAAATAATAAAAACCTAAACCTAGATACTTTGTCCGGATGAGAGCTTTCATAGAAGCTATGGCTTCACATCATGACCTTCAGATGATGATCCTATGGTTTTGAGCCGAAACTGATAAAGCCTCTCTAGGTCTTGACATGTGTCATCAATCCCACGATCTCGACCACCGGCATGTCTCTCCCACTCTCGATCCCTTGAGTCACCTTGTCACTTGCACTGGCATCTCTTTCGCATGACTTAGTCAATATGTTGTCTCGATCAACCTTCATCCCACACTTGTACGATTGAGATCATCCTCAACTTCACCTGGCCTCCTTGATCGTCCGGCACCAAGCTCCTAGCTTGACCCTAATCACCCGCTATTGACCATTGAGTAGCATCCTAGTCCTGCACACCATGAGACAAGAAAACATATTTCTCACACACACACACTGAACCCTTCGGTGAACTCATCAGACAATCACAAGTCCAAACATTGAACCCAACAAGCTTGTCAATCACTCATCACATAGACAAAACCAAGGTACATTTCAACTTGTTTTCTCAATCTCTCCCTCAATGAGTGCGCTGACAACTCCCATAAGAATACAGATGAATTCAATGTTCAACACACAAGAGACCATAAAAAACTCAGAAAAGAGCCAAAACTTGTCACTTGATTTTAAAATTCTCCCCCTTGATAAAAGATTCTCCCCTTTGGCAGATGCATGAAATGAATTCTCTCCCATTGGTAATGCAAGAATCAAGGTGATAAAAATGATGCAAAGAGAGGTGTGAGGGTGAATGTAGATGCAAGCTTCTGAAACATAATTAACATCAATTACAATACAAAACAATCATTTGCGTGGAATATTGTCTTAAAGTACTCTATGATAAGCTCAAGTGAATACTATCCAATTACAATCATGAGCAAGTAGTTTTAAGATTTTTGCAAACAAAAGCATCACCACTCAAACTAGCAGACTAGACATGATAAAGCATGAAATGCAAAAGCTAGCAAGTATCTACCTAGATAATCATGTCCATAAACAAGGAGTTTCAGTAGACTTGTTAACCAATATTTTCAAGCTTTTAATTCCTTTATCTTTTTGATTTAGTACTAGGGGTTATTGGCTTGACAACCTTATACTGACCAACCCAGCTATGCCTAGGTCAAGCAAGTACCATCAGAAGCTTAAAGAATTCGTCTTGGCATACACTATAGTGTCCCAGTTCATACCAAAATGATATGGTAAGCAGCCAAGAACAAAATAGTGTGACAAAGCAAACCCACATGGATCTTTTCAATTTTAGCACAAAAGGCATGGATATCAATTTCATGATTTTTTTTATCATTTTCATAACAATATTTCCATGAAAAGCATATAAATGTTCAAGTTGCATGTTTGTATCCAAGTGAAAAGGACTTAGCTACCAGGTATGTACAAGATAGCAAAAGCAATCAACCTACACATGCTAGTTACCACACTAAGCAGTGGCCATGTTTTAAATTTTAAGAATTAAAATACACGCTCATGATATATATTAGATATATTCAATAAATAAAAATCAACATGATCAAAGACAATAATTTAAATGCATATACATGCATGTGCATGTAAAAGTGGTTAATCATATGAAAGAAGCTTGTGAATGCAATAACACAACTCCCCCTCACAAAATGCCATAAGGATGACAAACACTATGCTCTCTTGTCAAAAATGCAAAACGAGAAGCATCAAGAGGCTTGGTAAAAATGTCAGCTAGCTGGTTTTGGCTATCAATATATCTCAACTCAGTATCACCCTTCTCATTGTGGTCTCTCAAAAAGTGATAATGCACATCAATGTGTTTGGTCCTAGAATGTTGTATTGGGTTATTGGCTAAGCTAATGGCACTAGTGTTATCAAAAAGAAGTGGAACACTCTTAAAATCCAACCCAAAATCCCACAAAGTAGAAATCATCCATAAAATCTGTGAGCAACAGCTAGCAGTAGCTACATATTCAGTATCAATAGTAGACTGTGCAATGCTAGACTATTTGTGAGAAGACCAACACACAAGAAAAGAACCCAAAAAATGATAAGTACCAGAGGTACTTTTCCTATTAATTCTACAACCAACAAAATTAGCATCGTAAAATCCCTTATGGCATAACGATGATGATGCAGAATACCAAATGCCAAATTCCAAAGTGTGTTTGAGATACCTTAGTATACGCTTGAAAACGAGCACACAAACATACATCGAAGTTTATGTTAGGTGTCGTAGCTATCAAGTAGAGGAGGCAGCCAATCATGCTCCAACACTCCTTCTGATCAAATTCTTCTCCGGCTTCTTCTCGGTCAAGAGCGACTGATGTAACTATCAAAGTGGCAAGTGCCTTCACATCGCTCATGTAAAATCGCTTCATGAAATCCTTGGTGTACTTCGTCGGATGCATGAAAGTACCTTGTTTGCATTGCTTGATTTGCAAACCAAGGAAAAATGTCAGTTCACCCATCATCAACATCTCGAACTCCCTGCTCATAGAATCTGCAAACTTGGCAACAAGTGCATGAGAAGATCCACCAAAAATGATGTCATTGACATAAATCTAAACCAGAAGGAAGTATTTGCCATGCTTGAGAGTAAATAGGGTTTTGTCAATAGAGCACATTTTGTACCCATGCTTATGTAGAAAGGTCCTAAACCAATCATACCAAACCCTAGGAGTCTACTTGAGCGCATACAAATCTTTATGAAGTTTAAAGACTCTATGGTGGTACTTGTGATGTTCAAAGCTAGGGGGTTGTTTGACATAAACATCCTCTCCTATGAAACCATTAAGAAACTGATAGCGCATGGGGTTCCCAATCTTCCGTCAGGAGGGTAAAGACGATTTATGGAGATATCGATGTTGACGATCTGACTTCTGATCAGAACTGATATGAATCCAGCAATCACTATACCACGGTTCCATTGGTTATCAACCACGCACGAACATGATTGACCTCACCAACAAGGCTTATCCCTGCTTGCGAATCAAGAACACAAGCAAGAACACGGAAACACAATCTGAAATTGCAGATAATAGTTGAAGGACTCGAAGTTGGGGTTTCACAAATCGATTCACGACGATACTACGACAAAATATTTATCTAAGAAAAACCTGAATCCTAGCAATGGCGGCTACTGCCTATTTATAGGGTTTACAAGACGTGGGATGCATGGGCCTAACAAAAGTCTTAAACATTAAGAGATACAAAAACAGAAGTGACTCTGACCCTACATATTTCTATATACAGCTCTCAAATGGACTCAGTGCCTTCCGATTGGTGGCTTCTCAGATGGTGCTTGTCTGATATAGGATGGCCATTGGCTGGGTGGAGTCAGCAGTCGATGGACGATGATTGGAGTCAGGTGGTCTGAGGCAAAGGGTCGATGGGTAGTCGATGGTTGAAGTCGGGCGAGCAGTGGTTGGACCACTGACTAGTGGAGATGATCGACCGATTGGCAGTCGGCTGGAATGTACCGAAGTGGCCTATTGGGGTTCGATGACCAATGACCATTGGTTGAATCGACCGACTGGTGGAGTTGATCAGCTGACTTGTCCAGAAGCATTGCTCCCATGTTCCTAAGGATCAAAGTATTTCCCTTGAGTAGCATCTCATCCTTAAGCATATTAGTATGGGTAGGAAGGAACGAACGCACCTCATAATGTAATTTCCGAGCACGTGATTGAGTAATTGGGTGAGGTGTGTCGTCAGCATTGTGGGAGATGTCCTCATCAGAAACACACTTTTGACATCCATTTGAAAAAGTTTGAAACCATGAGAAGATGCAAAAGCAAGCAAAATCCTAATGGCCTCAAGTCGAGCTACAACAGCAAAGGTCTCTCCAAAATCAATCTCCTCAACTTGAGAATAACCCTGAGCAACAAGTCTAGCCTTATTTCTCACAATAGACCCATCATCCCCCTCTTTGTTTTTGAAAATCCATTTTGTGCCAATAATATGAACATTAGGAGGTGGTTTTATAAGGACCCAGACTTGGTTTCTCTCAAAATTTTCTAACTCTTCATGCTTGGCATTGATCCAACTTGAATAAGATAAAGCATGACTAACATCAAGGGGCTCAAAAGAAGCAACAAAAGCAAAATTTGTAAAATGAGCAAGAGATCGTGTTACCCTTTCATTTAACTCACCGATGTGCTCAAGAGGATGATGTCGCTGAATGCGAAGAGGAGCTTCTTGTTGAGAGAGAATCTCCCCCTCAACTCATGATGGGGAGTGCTCGAAGCTTGCCGAAGTTGATGCTTTAGGCCCTCTAGCTGAAGTAGAAGTAGTGTCCTTTTCAGGGGCTGCCTTAGTGCGAGGAAGGGGTACTTCTTCATCTTCTCAGAGATCTAATGGATCATCTTCCTCAAAAATGGTTTATTCACATCCTGCTCACTTGCATGCTCAAAAGAATACTAACACACAGAGAGGTCTCATCAAAAGTCACATCACATGACTCGATGACATTGTTAGTATCAATATTAAAAATATGATATGAATGACCATATAGTGAATAACCCAAGAAGATGCCATTAGAAGAACGCGACTCAAATTTGTCTAGATTTCCACGTTTCAGAATAAATCACCGACAACCAAAAACCCTCAAGTGATAAACCTTGGGATTTCTCCAAAAATGCAGCTAATAAGAAGTCAAATTCAAAAATGAGCGCAAGAAAATCCAGTTGGAGATGTAGCAAGCAATGCTCATGGCCTCAACCCAAAATCTTCTATGAGCCCTATGCTCATCGAGAATTGTCCTAGCCATCTCCACTAGAGTACGATTATTTCTCTCAACAACTCCATTTTGTTGAGGAACTCGTGGAGCAAAAAATTGATGTTCAATGCCATGCTAAAGGCAAAAATCAACGAAGAAAATATTCTTGAACTCGGTGCCATTATTACTTCTGATTGCATTCAATGCACCAGGAAGTTCATTGAATAGTCTCAAAGCTAAGCTCCAAATGTGTGAAAACACTTCATCCTTTCTTACAAGAAAGAAGACCCAAGAATAACGGGAGTAGTCATCCACCACGACAAGGATATATCATTTGCCTCTGACTGAACTAACTCTGAATGGACCTACAATGTCCATATGAAGTAATTCTCCAGGTTGTTCAGTCATCACCAGATTAACTGGTGATTGAGAGGCAACAACCATCATTCCATGTCGACAAGGAGCACATATGAGATTCTTATCAAACTTGAGCTTGGGAAATCCTTGGATCAAGCCTAGGGCACTAAGACGAGCGAGCAAGTTAAAGCTCATATGCCTTAGTCTCCTATTCCACATCTAGAGCTCAGAAGAAGGTTTAACAATTAAGCAATGAGAAGAACCAAAAGACTTAGAAAAATCAACTCCAAAGACCCTCCCTATTCTTGAAATATTACAAATCAAAGCACCAGAAGAATCAAGAACTTGAGAAGTATCGCGTCTGAAATGCACTTCCAAGCAATCGTCAAGAAGCTGGGATACAGACAACAAATTGAATCCCAAATGCTCAACTAAAGCGACATCTTTGAGAGTGAAATTTTCATTGATTCATACCATTATTTTACCTTTCACTCTTCCTCTTCTATTTTTTCGATGGTGTTGTACTCATGTAATTGGGTCGAGGTGAGGCTAAAGAACCATGATGACTTCCCAGTCATGTGGCACGAACAATCAGAATTGATGATCCAATTGTTCTATAGGCCTCTGTCTGCCACCTCGATGGAATCTAGCTCGTTGTCGTTGTTGTTGACGTTGTCCCTTTCTTCTCCTTCTTCCTCGGTTCATCATCATAAGAGTTGGGCTCCTTACTCGATGATGTGTCGATTTCACTGAGGGCTGCAATGGAAGCTTAGAAGCAACTTTGGCTGCTCTCTTAGCCAACTTGTCGCAGTTCTTTTGAAGAGAGGCTTCTTATCCCTCTTCTAGTGTCTATGGTCACTCTCATCTTTTTTTTAAGCTTGGGGTAGTCAGCCTTAAAATGATAAGTATCAACGCACTCAAAACACCTACGAGAACCTCTTCTCCTCTGACCCCATCTTTCATTATAGAACATGGTGAACTTCTTGACAATGAGATCAAGCTCCTCATCATCTAAGGTGTCCACCTACTCTTTTGGGATAGAGACCAGAGAGGACAAGGAAAAATCACTAACAAATGCACAAGTGCAAGAAGAACCATCTCCAGTAGTAGTGCCACTGATAGAACCAGAAACTAGTGCCATGGATGGTGGCCAAGAGTTTCCAAGACCTTGTTGAGACGCCTTGGCAATCTCGATGGACTTAAGATTACTAAAGAGCTCATCGCAAGTCAACGTGTAGAAACGTGTCGACTCCTCAATGCTAGAGATCTTCACCTCCCATATGCTACGATCTAGATCATAGAGAAGTTTTATTGCTCTATCATGATCCGAGTAAGCTAGAGTCCTAGTGGAGCGAAGTTGCTAACTATGCCATCAAAACGCGCAAACATGACATCTATCGATTCACTAGGGCCTTGCACAAAAATTGATATTCTTGGTTGTATGTTCATTGGCCCCTATCCTTGATCTAGGTAGAGCCATCATGGACAATAGCCTGAGTAGTCCAAATCTCTCAATTGGTGCGAAGGTGTTGCACCCTGTTAAACTCATTTCGACTGAGACTCGTGAACAATATGTTCCTATCCTTCTAGTTAGAATCATATTGCTCTTTCTCTGTCTAAGTGGTGCGAGTTTCAAGGATAATATATCATGAGTCTACAATATCCCAAATAGCACTTCCTTGGCTTTGAAGATAAGCCTCCATGTGTCCCTTCTAGTATGTAAAATCACGACCATCGAACAAAGGAATTTTTATATGTCTATCCATGTTGCCTATGGATCAAAAACCCGATTAAGATCAACTGGTGATCTAACCAGCTCTGATACCAATTGTAGGACCGAAACAAACGACTAGAGGGGGGTGAATAGGTCCCTCCACAAATTCTTTCGAATAGATGTCCTTTTCTTAACACCCAACACTCATGTCAAATATGATATGAGATGATAATATGAGAGATCAAAAGCACTAATTGAAAAGAAACAAGTGTCCTAATTGAAAAGACACCAACACAATGCTTAGAGGCACATTAACACTACTCATTGATCAGACAACAGATCAACAAATAGTTCATAAACTCACAAGCATTACACCAAACACTCAATAGAGAGTGCACTAGTAGGCTTTCAAACAATCACATGGTATGTAGGAAATATTTGTTGCAGAAAAATAATCAAATAATTTAAATACAAGAGAAAGAGATTGCATACCTTCACTTACCTGTGAAGAGTAGATAGGTCGATGAGGAACCAAGTGCAGTGTTTCGGTTTGTTGATGAACTCCGGTGGCATGGATGATTGTAGCAAAAAAACCGGTTAGAGCCTTGGCTCGGGCGGTAAGAAAACCAGAGCGAGTGGTGGTTCTCACGGGTGAATACCTGTCATGTGAAATGAGAAAATCTGGATGCATGTACTAGAGAAAATTGGAGTACTACAACACTAGGTTCAGCAACATTTTTGGAGAAGAAAATTGGCGACGTGTAGCACTAGGATTTAATAAAACCCAAACATTATTGAAATTCCATAGAAAATCAATAATCACAATATGTTCATCACACGATGACGCACATATGTCAAACATTCGTGGCTCATAGACCACATTATTACACAAGTGTTAAAATAAAAGAAACTATGAAAATACTAAACTCGATGAACATCTTCTCCAGGGTTGATTCCTTGACTAGGTTGCTACTCCATACCATCCTCATCGTAGTACGCCTCTGAAGTGGTCTTTCCAACGGGTGAGTACAAACGTAATCAATAAGCCACCGAGAAATTCAATGATAATGCAAGGTAATAACCAAGGGAGGTAATGGCTTAACGTGCGGAAAAGTACATTTTTATCTTGCAGCCTTTCATGTGAGTCAGGTTTATTCATACAAAATATTTAAATTATGGATGATGCAACATATTCTAACTCGAGGATTATAGTCAGCCCTCCTCGCTCGACAATCCTTACACGCCCAATCAATTTTGCAACACTTCACTAACATAAACTAACTGTGGGATGTCACTCCATTCGCCCTTCACCGTGGGCTCGACTTTTTGAAAAAAATTAACTCTGAACAGAGGTGTACCACTCTACCCATAAGGCACTCATTCCTGCAAACCGCAGCGTGTCAAATGACCCAAGTCACAGGAACTTATGCCGAAACCTTTAGCATGAATCGCTCCAATTCAATAATAACACACACTATAGGTTTCTCCGGCGTGCCGGTGCACCGGACCAACATCGTGCCCCCTTTTTGCCACATGTCCCAAGACACCCGCAGGTGATGCTTGTCCCTCTCCACATAGTGCCTCGGGTTGGAACGACCCATACCTCTAGTTAAGACTTACCCACTAGACTTGTGGTTGGTACGAAAGTGCTTTGCGACGAATCTCGTAGACTGGTCCTTCTAGTGCCCTGCCTATGACTAACCAATGCCCTCGCTTGCACCCGGAACCCACCATGCTAACTTATCAAACCAATTCTAAGACCAACAGAATACCAGGGGTGAGAGACATAGGGGATCATATATCAGAATCCAAGTACCTACGACTCATTTTTAAGCATATAGCGGTTGTGTCGATACATTGGACACTTCTAATATTAATAAGTATACTGGTGACAAGGAATTCAGGCTCAATAGCATGACTTGGGTTTGCACATCAAGGCCGGGGATCCGATAAGTATAATGTAGGGTTATTCAATTGACTAACGCAAATATAACCTATAAGTTTTAGCGATATTTAATTAAAAACTGGGTTCAACATGCTCAAAATGGGGTTTGTGACTTGCCTTGTTCAACAAAGGTGGCAGCAGAAACTTGGAGGAAGTCTTACTGGTCTGCAACGACATCGTAATCTTCTCGGTACGCAAATTTAGAAATAACAATCAATCAAAACAATATAAAATCACAATACAAGCATATAAATTTTATTGAGTCAAATTGAAGGGGATAAAATAGAAATCCTCTAAAATTAAAATAGGGATTTTTAGAGTTAACTTAAGGGAGTTATTGATTTTTGAAGGTATAAAATGATTTCTTAAATTCTATGTTAATCTCCAATTAAATAATGTACAATGTTAAGCATAAACATGTAAATTTTATTGGATAAACCTAAAGATAACAAAAGACAAGTTTTCTGAAGTTGGAATGGTAATTTTTAGAGTTAATTCCAAGGAGTTATGAATTTTTGAAGTTAGGAATTTATTTCTTTAATTTTATTTTAATCCCAATTAAATAATATAAAATATCTAGTTTAAACATATACATTTTATTGGATGAACAGGAAGAGGATAAAAATATAAACTTTCTGAAATTTGAATCGTCAAATTTGGAGTTAATTTGAGGAAGTTATGAATTTCTAAAATTTAAATTAATTTATAAAATTTAATTTAAATTCTAATTCGGCCTTAGGTCCACGGTGGACTGGGTTCACGACACTGTGCTGTGAACCGGTGGACTTTAAGTGAAAATGTATGACTGAGATCTATCGGTACCTCTTCGTTCAGATCAAGCGGCCAGGAATTAAACCACAGATGGGATTTAATCCCTATCGTTCGATCGCGATCCGGCGACCGAGATCATATCTGACATGGCAAGTATAACTACTGTGTCAGTCGTCTTCTCCGGTGATGTCTGAGTACGACAAGAGCACTAGTGGCAGTGACAGTGGCATAAAGTTTGACCTAAGCCCAAAATGCGATGAGAATAGTGAGGGGGTCCTGATGGTACCGTCGGCGAGGCTTGGGGTCGATTGGATGATACCGACGACGTGCGGGGTGGCGGTGATCTCTCCAGGGCCCTTTTTATAGTGCTTCGGCGAGGTTAACAGCGATTAAACCTATTTACTCCAGCGAGGTTAATTATGTTAATTGCAGCGCTCTTGAGCATAACAGCGATGGGATCCGAGGGCATTCAAGCGAGGGTATAAAAGCGAATTAATTCCGGTGATTAACAGGAGCTTGGGCTCACTGCGGAGGTGACCGGATCTCACAGTGGTGACCGGGGATCTCGGGCGCTCGAGGTTGAATACTACTGACGGGTGAGGTCCTCTGGTCAGCGAGGGTAAGAGGTTAATGGTTGGCACCGACAGGTGGGCCGTAGCGCATGAGTTGTGAGGGGAGGGGGTGACAGGTGGGCCAGGGTTTGGATGAGACTGAGCGCGCCGACAGGCGGGGCTTGCTTGTCAGCGAGAGGATGGCGCAGTGGATGAATTGGGCTGACCGGGGAGAGAGAAATGAGGGGAGCGGCCCATTAGCATTTAAATTGATTTTCTGAATAAAAATAATTGCAGATATTGATTCTTAAATTATGGACTAGCATCCAAGGTTGTAAAAATTATAAAATTCCCAAAATTGTATGTTGATCTTGTTGACACGAAAACGTGCCCCCGCACTTGGGTCAGTCCGACGATCCAAAAGGGCACGGATACTTAGGGATAGGCCTAAGCATGACATGACACCGACGTCGCGTTCCGACTACCCTTAATAGTGATAAGGGGGGTGGAGTCGCCAGGCAACCAGATTACACAGAATAATCCAATTAGCCGAAAAAGATAGATTAAACATAATAAAATCAGCAAACCAGTCAGAGCCTGCCTGGTTCGAAGTCTGGTGTGAAGGGTGCGCCGAAGGGTACTGTTGGGGGAAAATATCTCATCTTCGGGGTTATTGCCGCAACAGCATGAAAGCAGATAGTGGATTCGAAGGTTTCCAGACGTCCATCTTCGAAGATACCCTGAGTCAAGCTCGAAGTACGAAGATAGGCATTGGTTCGGAGTACATCTTCGAACTAAGGCTCTTCGAGATCTTTATTGCCAGCTAAGATGGAAGATTTATCTTTTATATTATTAGATTAGTCTTTTACCATTTTAGCCCTATCAAGGGTACTGAATAGTTTCCACTATGTCGGTTGCAATAGAGGGGTAAATAGGTCTTTTCCTTAATATTTGGGCCTATAAATACCCCCTATTTCACTCTGTAATAGGGACCGAATACAAGTTATTCAATACACACATTCGAACTATTCTAAGTTATTATCCTTTTGGAGGCTTAGAACAGTTCACTTCGCAAACACTCCATTTGTTAGTTTCTAATCTACAGAAACCTGTTAGCGTAATCTTTTACGCCAACAGTTGGCGCCGTCCGTGGGGAACTTAGTCCGAAAAACTTCGTTCTCTACCAACTTCTTACATCATGCCTCCTAAGCGGAGCGCACCTCGTAACCCTATTCGGAGGTCCTCTCGGATCTCCGGAGAGACACCATCCGATACGGTTGAAGTCAGAGGGCCTTCGACATTCCCTCCACCTCAAACTCCGGAAGGAGTTTCCATCCCTCGAACATACGAAGCTTCTCCGCCAAATCCTTCCATACTTCGACCACCTGGAATCCCTCTTCCACCCTCCATCCCACTTCGAACTGATCCTACTAGTTCTCAAGACCCGGAAGATCCTTCCGGAGGAGATGAAGACAATCTTGGAGATATGGCCACTCAAATGGCCAACCTTCAAGCTGAAGTAGCAAGCTGGCGACAAGAAGCCGCGAACAGGCTTCGCTCTCAAGCCATCCCATCTATCCCAGAAGTGCCCGAAGACGACGAACCCGACTATCCCGAAGCCCCGGAGAACGCCTCCTTCGATAATGAATCTCCGCTGCATCCTGAGCTGCAGAAAGTTCGCTTTGATCCGAAGTTTAAGACTTCGAAGCTCTGTAAGTATGCTGGAGATGAAGATCCCGGAGAGTTTGTTCGTTCTTATGCCCTAGCAATTGAAGCTAGCGGAGGAGTTCGAGACACCATGGCAAAGTGCTTCCCCTTAGCTCTTCAAGGAGTGGCATTAAGTTGTTTCTCGTCCTTGAAGCCAGGATCAATTAATTCATGGGGGCAGCTGAAGAAGAAGTTTATAAGCAATTTTCAAGGCACCTTCGTGCCTCCCATGTCAATAGGAAGCCTTTTCCAGGTGAAACAGCTCCCCGGAGAGACATTGAGGCAATATTTCAAGCGCTTCGCTCATACGAAGTTGCAGATCCAGGGGTTGTCTGCATCTTCGGTAGTTGATGCAGCTCGGGAAGGCGTCACTCATCAAGGCCTTTTGGATAAGATTCATCGGAAAAGCATCTCCTCGGTCTCTCAGTTGATGTCATACTTCGAGGAGTATGCGAGGTCGGAAGAGGGTTGGCTCCGAAGAACTGCCGCTACTTCATCCATATTACAAGAAGTTAAAGTAGAAGTAAAAACTTCGGCACAGCCGCAAGAACCAGTCTTCGAAGTTCAACATGATCGGAGAAGAGGGCAAAAGCACCCTCGTTCTGAAGTCATGAATATTGCACCCCCACAGAAGTTTACACAGAGAGCTCCACAGTCTTCGGGGAACAAGGCCAGCGGCTGGAGGCCGCCAGGGAAAATGGCTGGCAAGGGCCAGACCCTTTTCTGCTGCATCCATGGAGAAAATCGAAGCCATGCAACTGATACTTGCAAGGCTATACTTACCCTAAGGGGAGAGTATCTAGAAAGAACTTCGGGTCGAGGTACTACCGACCGAGTTCTAGTTGCAATGCGCCCAGAGCCGGTCCAGGCTGTGGCGCGGATAGAAAACTTTGATGCTGCAAGACACCCTCCAGTGGCCAATGTTATGCCACCTCCGAAGCAAGAGGAAGGGCAAGATCGAGGGAAAAGAGTAGTCCTCCCCATCTCCGGAGGAGGTACCCTCGGAAGCATGTCAAAGAGACAGCGAAGAGACTACGTCAGAGAAGTAGGCCATATTGGGACTTCGTCATCTGCAGCTGCAATGCTAGAGTGGTCTCATGTACCGATATCCTTTTCTGCGGAGGACGCAGCTGGCATTAAGTTCCTGCATGCAGACCCACTTGTTGTCACTTCTGATATTGCGGGCACTGAAGTTCGAAGAGTGTTGATTGACGGAGGTAGTTCGGCAGACATCATTTTTGTTCAAGCCTTCGATCAATTGTGCATCTCTAGAAAGCATCTTCTTCCAGCGGCTCATCCTTTGCAAGGCTTCGCAGGACCTCCGCTTGATGCACTTGGCCAAATAGGCCTGGAAGTTACCTTCGGAGAAGGTTTGTTGGCCCGAACTGAGGAAGTAATCTTCGATGTCGTAGATACCCCGTATGCTTACAACGTCATCTTTGGAAGAGGCATGCTAAACCAGTTCGGAGCTGTGGCGCATCACAATTATTTGTGCATGAAGATGCCCACACAAGCAGGAGTCCTTACTGTCTTCGGAGATCAAGCTATTGCTCGGAGAGCGGAATATGGTCATGGTCCCCCTCTTGATCCAAGACAAGTAAACAATGTACAAGATAATGAAGAAATTTTTTCAGCCCCTTCCGAAGCTTCAAAAAAATCCTTTCCGAGACCAAGTCCTGAAGGAGAGATTGCAGCGAAGGTCATTGTTAAAGATGGTAAAGAGTATACATTTCAATTTGGTAAAGATTTACCTCCAGAAGTTGCAACCTCCTTGGAAAAGGTGGTAGAAGAGAATTTGGATGTCTTCGCTTGGTCTGACGAAGATATCACCGGAGTCGATCGGGATATCATTGAACATAGTTTACTTGTAAACCCGAAGGCCCGCCCTGTTCGGCAAGGACTCCGGAAAATGTCTGCAGAAAGAGATGCTCTAGCGAAAGACGAAGTTGAGAAATTATTGAAGGCTGGGATTATCAGAGAAGTGGCTCACACAGAATGGTTAGCCAACCCAGTCTTCGTCAGAAAGAAGTCTTCCGGGAAGTGGCGCATGTGCATTGATTTCACATCCTTGAATAAAGCATGCCCTCGTGACCCCTACCCCATGCCCCGAATTGATCAATTGGTCGACTCCACCGCAGGTTCGGAGTTATTAAGCTTCCTTGACGCGTATTCTGGTTATCATCAAATATGGTTGAAGCGCGAAGATGAGATCAAGACAAGCTTCGTAACTCCTTCGGGAGTCTTCTGTTATGTAAGAATGCCCTTCGGCTTAAGAAATGTCAGGGCTACTTTTTCGAGGTTAGTTGCTAAGGCTCTAGGTCATCAATTAGGTCGCAATGTGGAGGCCTATATGGATGATATTGTAATAAAGAGTGCTTTAAAGCACCAACATAGCCTAGACTTAGCAGAAACATTCAATAGCCTTCGGGCATGTGGGATCCGTCTTAACCCCGAAAAATGTATCTTCGGAGCTAAGGCTGGAAAATTGTTAGGGTATTTAGTTTCAAGCAGGGGGATTGAAGCTAGCCCTACTCAAATAACTGCGCTACAGAAGATGGCTCCTTCGAAAAATTTAAAGCAAGTGCAAAAGCTGACTGGGCGTCTGGCAGCACTTAGCAGGTTTTTATCAAGGTCTGCGGAGAGAAGCTTTCCTATATTTAAAGCATTGAAGGGGTCCGAAGATTTTGCATGGACACTGGAGTGTCAGAAAAGCTTCGAAGATATTAAAGAGTATCTCAGTAATCTTGCTACACTCACGGTGCCTACTGCGGACGAAACCCTACTCCTTTACCTTGCAGCTACAGGTTCTGCTGTCAGTGCAGTCCTTGTCAGAGAAGTGGATTTCAATGGGAAGTTGGTCCAAAATCCTGTTTATTTTGTATCCGAAGCATTATCAGGAGCAAAGACAAGATACTCCGAACTTGAGAAGTTCGTTTATGCTCTGATAATGGCTTCGAGGAAATTAAGACATTATTTTTTGGCACACAATGTAATTATACCAACTTTGTATCCTTTAGGAGATATGCTTCGAAGTAAGGATTCCACTGGAAGGATTGGGAAGTGGGCAGTTGAGCTAGCACCCTTCGGCATATCTTTCTTGGCAAGGACAGCAATCAAATCGCAAGTCCTAGCAGATTTTGTAGCAGAATGGACTCCACCTGCAAATTTGGTTCCGGAGAAGTCAAGTGACGGAGTTTGGATTGTTTACTCCGATGGGGCTTTCCAAGCATCCGGAGCAGGCATCAGAGCAGTATTAATTTCGCCTTCAGGGCAAAGAGCAATGTACTCCGCAAGACTCAACTTTAAGTCTACCAATAATATAGCGGAGTATGAAGGGATTTTATTGGGACTCCGAAAAGCACGTGCTCTAGGGGCTACAAGAATTATTATAAAGATAGATTCTCAGATAGTAGCAGGGCACGTAGATAAAAGTTTCCAGGTTCGGCATCCACAGCTTGCAAAGTACTTAGAAGAAATCCGTAAGATCGAAGCACACTTCAAGGGTATTTCCATTCGGAGTATACCAAGAGTAGAAAATGTACAAGCGGACATCTTAGCAAAAGCTGCAGCCGGAGCTGTGGATGTACCAGAAGAAGCTTTCTATGAGGAGCTCAGTATACCTTCGGTGCCACAAATTCCCTCTTCAGAGATTCTTTGCATTCCTAGTACGGATTGGAAAAATTCAATCATGGAACTTTTACAGGGAGGAACAAATTTGCCCGAAGAGCCACAACTGTCAAGATTAAAGCATAGAGCTAGAAATTATCAAATAATCAACGGTATTTTATACAAGGCCGGAGTATGTTCCCCTCTACTCCGATGTATATCTCAAGCCGAAGGTCAAGAAATTCTTCGAGAAATTCATGAAGGCCTTTGTGGTAGCCATTTAGCCCCGCGAGCTTTGGCAGGAAAAACACTTCGCCAGGGGCTTTACTGGCCTACAATAACAGCTGATGCGGAGATCTTAGTCCGCACTTGTCAAGGATGCCAGTGGATGGGTCGACGAAGTCATCGCCCACCAATAGCTCTTCAAGTCATTGCTCCCGTATGGCCTATGGCCAGATGGGGTATGGATTTAATTGGACCCTTTCCAGTAGCCAAGGGAAATCTGAAGTTCGTAGTGGTAGCTATTGAATATTTTTCTAAGTGGGTGGAAGCAGAGCCCTTGACAGCTATCACTTTGAACAATGTACAGACATTCTTCTGGAAGAATATCATTTGCCGGTTCGGAGTGCCTAGACAACTCACAGTTGATAATGGAACACAGTTCGATGCAGAACCCTTCTGGAAGTTTTGCGAAGATCTAGGCATTCAGTTATGTTTTGCTGCAGTAAGACATCCTCAGTCTAATGGAGCCGTAGAACGAGCCAATGGAAATATTTTGTCAGGGCTAAATCGAAGGATAGTAGGACTAGCAAAAGGACTGTGGACCGAAGAGCTTCTGAAGATTTTATGGTCCATTCAGACTACGCAAACAAGGTCCACAGGTTTTACTCCATTCAGACTACTATTCGGAGATGAAGCTATGACTCCAACGGAGCTCAAAGGAGGATCGTTTCGCAGCACCGAACCGGAGATTGAAGAAGAAAAAGACAAGCTTCGCTAGATTTATCAGAAGAAACAAGACTTCGAGCTGTGGAATATTTATCAAAGTATCATCAGCAAATGAAGGCTTGGTTTGACCCGAAGGTTAAGCTCAATGAACTAAGACCGGGTCATCTTGTTCTACGAAGCATTATAGCGCCAGGGAAGTTAGGAAATAAATGGGAAGGTCCATACCTAATTGTTCGTTCAGGACGCCCTGGCTCTTTCAAATTAGCTAATTTAGAAGGTGAAGAGTTAGCACATACTTGGCATGCAGAGCACCTAAAGCGATACTTCGCATAAGGGCTCCTTGTAACTCACTTGTAATCATCTTCCAAATTAATAAAGCATATGGTCCTGATAATGCCTTCCCCTCATAGACTTCCAGCTTCCGAGTGGACGCACTGGAACCGCGGGGTCGACCGAGAGGGAAGTGTCATGAAGCTAGATCGTATTTTCGGACTTCGAACCATTGGTTCGAAGCTTCTGACGTGGGGGCTGACATAATCCAGAGTCCAAGCCACCAGCTTGTAGGCATCCGTAAAAGATCCCAAAACCACATCATATGGAGTCCAAGCCATTGGCTGGTAGACTTCCGTAAAAAGAGCCGAAGGTGGCCAAATCCTGCGAAGTCCAAGCCATTGGCTGGTAGACTTCCGCAAAAAGAGCCGAAGGTGGCCAAATCCTGCGAAGTCCAAGCCATTGGCTGGTAGACTTCTGCAAAAAGAGCCGAAGGTGGCCAAAATATACGGAGTCCAAGCCATTTGCTGGTAGACATCCGTAAAAAGAGTCCAAAGAGACCATTGCAAACTCCGAACCATTGGTTCGACAGAGATCGCAAAAAAGAGCCGAAGGTGGCTAAAGAAAAACAGAGTTTGAGCCATGAGCTTCGAATGTCTGTTAGCATAGTCCAATGTGACAAATTATCTAAGATACTAAGGTATCTTGAAAGTTATCTCAAGTGATTTCTTTCAAAAAAACAAAGGTACTAAGTTGCCATTCCTCCGACTACAAATACTCGAAGACATTTTATAAGATTTTAAAAGATCTTTAAATTACAGAGGGGCTCCGAACCCCCCAAAAAAATTGTACTCCGAAGTTTTTTCTTTGCGCATAACCATCATCGAATACACTTCGAAGTTGCTTATACCCAAAGAGGGGCTAGTAAATATGGAGACAATTTTAAATCGGTATTCATTATTCAAACAAATGTGTTTACAGATTACATTATGAAAAATTGGTATCTATACCAAGAAGGAATCGAAGACCTCTTCGGTCTCTAGAGCTAGGGTTGGAACGACTAGTTCCAGCGCCGGGAGTTCTAATAACTTCACGTTTAACTCTCTTGCCCCCCTTCGAAGCTCTAAAATCCTTCTGTTCTTGTTGAAGCTCGGCCCAAGTTCGAAGCCGTTCGGGGCTCCTTTCCCAGCTTCCAAGTTCTTCAGGATTTTTATTTTGAGCTTCATCTTCGTCTTCAGACCATATAACGTCTTCAAAAGACGAAGTGTTTAAGTTAACCTCTTTTTCTTCCTCTTTAATATAAGACAGTATATCTTTGATTACTTCGGGCGCAATTACACCGGAGTCATCTCGAGGAATTAGAAATCGAGGACGTTTATAAGCTTTTAGAAGATCGAAGGTGGTCCATAATGAGCGAACTTCGTCGTTAAGGTCTAACACTTCGATATCTTCTGTCAGAGGCAAAGCCTAAAAATATGACAAACAAATTTTCATTGATAAATGTTTATAAGCATAAAGCTTTACATGGCCAAAAATCCTAAGGTATTTCTAAACCTGCGGGTTCGGAGGAGGTTGACTGCTTGAAGCTTGGGTCCGAACTTGCTTCTGGCGTTGGCCTTCGTCGATCCAAGCCTTGATCGCGGAACGACCTTCGGCTCTCCATGAAGTTTGGAAGGCTCGCCAGGCAGCAGCCACACCTTCGGAAGGTGTCAGAAGTCGCTCGTCGTCGAAGGTGATTGGGCCCCCTCCTGCGTCCGGAGTTATCGATCGGCCCAGATCTTCGTAGTAGCGAAGTAGGCCGACAGCAGCCACTTGTCCGGAGAGTTCTCCGTATCTAATGCCCGCTGTCTTCATCTGCTTCGCCACTCCTTGGATCCTTTTCAACCGGCGCAGAAGAGTGATGTTATCGTAAGAAGGAAGTATCCCAGTAGTACCGAAGTACTCCAGGACACCTAACAACTGATTCATAACTTCCACAGCCACCTTCTCAGACTTCAGCTTATCTTCGTTCAACGCGTCCTTCGTCGAAGTGACTTCGCCCAAAACCCCAGAAAGTCTAGCATTTTCAGTGGTCAAAATATTCTTTTGGTTTAACAGCTGGCTAGCTTCCTCTTGGAGTCTGACAAGCTCGGACCCCGCAGTAGCATGCTCCGCCCGCAGCTTTTCAACTTCTGCTCGAAGCACAATTCTTTCTGCTTCGAGCTCTTTATTAGCAGCCTCCAAACCTTGTCTGGCCCTTCGCTCTGTTGATACTATATTGTCCATTTGAGCCACTCGACTTTCGGAGATGTTAAGATTCCTTTGAAGGACGTTATTTTCCTCCCGAAGACGAGCGATCTCTTCGTCATTGCATATATTCGCAGCTCGGGCCAAGACAGTTTCCTGCAAAAATAAAAAACTAAGGTAAATGTTTATTCGTAGATGAATTCTATGTTATTTCATAGTTGCTTCGTACCTGATAGGCTGCACGTTCTATAGCAGCATTAAGCTCCGTCCTATCCGCCTTGCTCAAAATGGCCACTAAGTTGGTCTCCCCAATGTCACGGCTAGCTCGATCCAAAGGTTCGAGCAAAGTCCGAAGACCAGTTGTTTGCCCTAAGAAAGGAGCTAGCAAGGGGAGTATACTTATTGCCTGTTGGTCATCTTCATCCAGCGAAGGACCGGAGCGTTGGCTTGTGGTCTTCGGAGCGACTGGAGACTGGCCCTCCCCGGAAGATTGGCTCTCGTCTGTTGAATCAGACGGAGTTGATCCGGAACTTGCAGCAGGGAGGGGCTCTATATGTCTTTTGCCTCTTCCAGGTCCCATTTGAGTAACTCTCTGGGCTGGCTCCGAAGTCGTCGAAGGTCCAGGAATTATTTCTTCTTGGTGGACCTCTTCCATAGGAGCGGACTCTGTAAAAAAAGAAGAGTATTATACATTGTATAAATACACAAAATAAACATGAAGGGGTTATTCGAAGTCTACCTTCGACATTTTGCAGAGGAGTCATCATCGGACTGTTCGGCGGATCAAAGGCTAGATCTTCATCCGAATCAGCCGTTAAGTCTTGGACTGCAGGAGCATTGTCCTGAGCAGTCCTTGTTACCTCTTCGGGAATCGAAGCCATAGTGACTTCGACCCCACTTTCATTCACAGGAACTTCGTCCTGAGAAATATCCTCCTGAACTGCCGAAGTCCTTGGTTGCTCAAGATTATCTTGAGACTCCGGCACGTTCGCAGGTATTTCGGCTTGTGCAGTCCTTTGAGTTTCATCTTCTTCTATTAGACGCACAAGCAATCTCCCTTCATCCTCTTGGGAGTCAGAAACTGAAGCCCTTGAGCTCGAAGGTGCAAGATTTTTTGGCTTTCGAGCCACCTTCTTCACCGGAGTCTTAGCAGAGCTCGAAGTCCCAGCTTCGGCTTTCCTTTTCTTGGGTCCTTTCTCTGAAGGCACCCAATCCATCAGAGTGGGCGGGGTGATTTCCAACATTCCCCATACTCTGTTAAATCTCTCCCAACTCCCAACCAACTTGATTCTCCATTCTTTTTCGGTCGGAGTTGGAGCGCCCAAAATCTTCTCTGAAGCCCTTACGATTTGCTCCGAAGTAACAGGGGCTGAAGAAGCTAAAAAAATAAATCAAGTTAGTTTCTCTTCGAATGAATATGCATAATACATGTTGTCTTCGAAGTTACCTGCAGGGCTCGAAGTCAAGGTGATCTTTCGGAGACCGCCTTCCGAATCCTCTTCGAAGATGATAGGCCAGTTGGCCATCAGTGGAGAGATTTGTAACCCGAGGAATTCTTCGGCTAAGTCTCGCATGCTCAACCTTCGGCTGATCCTCTGAAGTAGGTTGAGGCGAGCTTCGAGCTGACCTTGGCCTAGATGCACTAAGGCTTCCTTCCAGAATTGGATTTCTTTCAGAGGTCCGGCCAGAGGATTGCTCGCCCCAACTTCGGCATAGAACCATCTCATGACCCAGTCTGTGTACCATCTTGCATTGATGGCCTTAGCAGGGAATTGAAGGGCATATTCGTCCCGAAGCCTAAAATTGATGCTTCCGAAGGCTACCACTACTTTTTCACCTCCGGGACCTACGAAGGTTTTTGGCTGGCATGAGGCTCTCAACGCCCATTCGAAGATAGCCAGACGAGCTACTGCATTCGGAGACAGTTGAGGAAGGGTGACGTGGAATAAGTCAAGTACCTCCGCCAAGAAGTCTACTGCGGGAAGGCCCAAGCCGGCTTCGAAGAAGGCTTCGAAGACGACCACTTCTCCGGGCCTTGGTGACGGGATGAGTTCTTTTCCGGGTTTGCGGATCATAACTCCGGTGCTAATCTTCCCTTCTACTGTGATTGCCAACGATTCCCTCTTGCAGGTAAAAGATCTCAGTTGGAAAGATGGTCCAGGTACTTCGTTGATGGCGGGCAGAGACTTTGATCATCGACATTTTGGGGATTTCTCCCTCCTGCCGCCATGGATGTCGTTACCGATGCCGGAGGTGCCGTCGCCAACGCCGCAGCCGCTGCTGCTGCAGCCGCCTGCTGCGAGCCAAGGTCGACGGGGCTCCAGAACCCTTGGTCTTCACCATTGCAGTCGCTGGGTTACTTTGGGGAAAATGGAGGCTAGGGCTCAAAGAACTCAAATGGCTCAGAAGGTGTTTGTTTGCGAGAGAGCAGTGAAAAGGTAACCGGGTAAGTTCTAGGCCATCTATTTATAGCCTAGACTTTACATTTTTACCGTTAGTCCATGCCGTTTCGCATTCCTGCCATTACTTTTCTCCGAAATTAACGCATTCTACAGTTTCCGTTAGGAACAGAAAGCTAACGGCTATTTCCTCTAAGTCTAAAAGACTTTCGAACTTCCTGAGTCGGTTCTAAGATAGTTCGAAAGTAATTATTTTAAGACTGATTCGGAGTTTATATTTTCATACATTTCGGAGATGAATTGAAATCTAATAACCCCTATGTCTGGTTATTTTTTCCTTCCGTATACTGCTCTCCTAACATTACAGGTTAAACGGAGAAGCGTATTCGAGGGGCTACTGTTGGGGGAAAATATCTCATCTTCGGGGTTATTTCCGCAACAGCATGAAAGCAGATAGTGGATTCGAAGGTTTCCAGACGTCCATCTTCGAAGATACCCTTAGTCAAGCTCGAAGTACGAAGATAGGCATTGGTTCGGAGTACATCTTCGAACTAAGGCTCTTCGAGATCTTTATTGCCAGCTAAGATGGAAGATTTATCTTTTATATTATTAGATTAGTCTTTTACCATTTTAGCCCTATCAAGGGTACCGAATAGTTTCCACTATGTCGGTTGTAATAGATGGGTAAATAGGTCTTTTCCTTAATATTTGGGCCTATAAATACCCCCTATTTCACTCTGTAATAGGGACCGAATACAAGTTATTCAATACACACATTCGAACTATTCTAAGTTATTATCCTTTCGGAGGCTTAGAACAGTTCACTTCGCAAACACTCCATTTGTTAGTTTCTAATCTACAGAAACCTGTTACCGTAATCTTTTACGCCAACAGGTACCTTCGGCGTCTGGTGCGAAGTGCTCCGCCGAAGGGTGCTTCGGTGTTCGGACTGTTCCGGCCGAAGATGGACTCCGAACGGATCTAGACGCGGTGATCACCTCCGAACAACGGGGTTTGGCGTGAGATCTCCGATACAGCAAATTACAGAACAGTGACGCGAGGGCCATGCGCGAGTGCAACATCGTCCGGTGAAGAGTATGGTCGTGGCGAAGCCTGTCGCGACGAAGTATGCTAACGAAGCCTGTTGCCGAAGCCTGCGGTCTTGTCGAAGGGTGTCCTGGGGACCTCTGGAACCGATCTCTCAGCTCCGAACACCTCCGGCGAAGGGGCTCCGAACGTGCGAACCTGCAACAGAGACGATGCGAAGTACCAATTCGGCCTGAAGACCGAATTTTGCTAAGTGTTGCATGGGTAGCGAAGGTAGCAATCTATTACGCAGATTAGCGGATACTTCACAGGCGAAGTAACAAGGCGATAGCAATCTATTACATAGATTAACGGATACTTCACGGGCAAAGTAACAAGGCTTACCACTATTCCATAGTTGTCGTCGGAGGGCTTCTAGGCAAACCCACGAAGAGGTACAGGAAAGTAAAGGTAAAAGTAAAGGTACGATCAAAGCATGGCTTTGGTTTGGTTTGAGTTGGGGGGGGGGGTTCTCCACGCCGGCCATGCCTCTCTATTTATAGGGGGTTAACTCCCAATCTAATCTACTATTAATTCGGCCGGATAGAGATAGAGATTGACGCAAGCAATTCTATCTCTACCGAGGTGGGCTTCGGCCAGGCCCGTCGAGGCCTGCTCCTCGGGCCGAAGCTTCAGTACTGTGGGCTTCGGTCAGGCCCGTCGAGGCTTGTTCCTCGGGCCGAAGCTTCGGTAGCGTGGGCCTCCGAAGGCTTCCTGGCCGAAGCCCATGGGTTGGCTAGAGGCTTTCGGAGCCCATAGCTCAATGGACTTCGGCCCTGTAGGGCTTCGGACAGACCCTGGACATGTGTACATTCGGCCCAAATCACCAAAAATTGATATTTTGATAATCTAGCCATTAATGCCATTTTTTGCCATCAACAGATCTTAGTAACATAATATAAAATTTTTAGACCATGATTTGAATTATTTCTCTAGATTCTATTTATTTATGCATTTATGACTTTATCAGAATTAAAATAAATCTTTTATGAAAATTCTGATTTTTCTGACTTTATTTTATTGCTCTAAAATTTGGGGTGTTACAAACCTATCCCCCTTACAGAGAATCTCGTCCCGAGATTCGGAAAGTTCATAGAATATCTCAGGGTATTGGGCTTTTAGGTCATCTTCTTTTTCCTAGGTGGCTTCTTCGACGGGTGGTTACTCCACTGAACCTTGCAGAAACGAACTACTAGATTTCTGGTCACTCTTTCCTTGACCTCTAGGATTTGGATGTGCTTCTCAATATAGGTCAGGTCTCATTGGATATCGAGCTGCTAAAGGTCTGCTCGTTCGGTGGGTACTCGAAGACACTTCTTCAATTGGGGGACGTGAAACACATCATGTACTCCGGCTAAGGAGGGTGGTAGATCCAACTAGTATGCGACCTATCCTTGCTGATATAGGATCAAAAAAGGACCAACGTAACGGGGAGCTAACTTTCCCTTCATGTTGAACCTCTAAGTGCCCCGAAGGGGAGTGACTCAAAGATGGACGTAATCTCCTTCTTCGAACGTCAAATCTCTGCGTCGATTGTCAGCATAGCTCTTCTGGCGGGACTATTCTATCTTCAATCGGTCTCTGATGACCATGACTTTAGCTTCGGCCTCTCACAAATGTCAATGCCAAACAACTAAGATTCACCAGCTTGATCCCATAGTAGCGGTGTTCGACACTTACATCCATATAACGCCTCGAATGGGGATATCTGCAGGCTGACCTAATAGCTGTTGTTGTAGGACAATTCTGCATAGGGCAAACTTTTGTCCCACATCCCATCAAAGTCTATGGTGTAGGCCCTAAGCATATCTTCCAATACTTGGTTCACCCTTTTGGTCTAACCATCGGTTTGCGGATTATACGTTGTGTTGAAGTTCAGCCTGGTGCCAAGATCTTCCTGAAGATTCTTCCAAAACTTGGAGGTGAATTGACTACCTCAGTCGGACACAATCTTCTTTAGATCCCTATGTAGACACACGATCTAGGTCATGTATAATTCAGCTAGCCTCGAACCACTGTAGGTTGTCTTGATGGGGATGAAATGAGCCACCTTGGTGAGTCGATCGATGATCACCCAAATGGAATCATATCTGTCCTAGGTCCTGGGCAGTCTAGTTATGAAGTCCATTCCTACTTCTTCCCACATCCATTCAGGAATCTTGAGGGGTTGCAATAGACCAGCAGGTCTCTAGTGCTCTGCCTTGACTCGCTAACACATGTCACATTTGGCTACATATTTAGCTATCTCTCTCTTCATGCCGACCCACCAATATTTCTCTTTCAAGTCCTAGTACATCTTGGTACTTCTGGGATGTATGGAGTACAAGGTCTCATGGGCTTCTTTGAGAATGAGAGCCTTCAACTCTGGCTTGTTGGGCACGCAGATCCTATTTCCGAACCATATTGTGCCAACCTCATCTTCGGAGAACCCAGGCGCTTTACCCCTCCTCTTATTATGTTGGATCTCTTCTATGTCAAGGCCCTCCTTCTGTGTCTCACGGATCTAGTCCATCAAGTCAGGCCTTGCTTCAAGTGCAACGAGATACTCCCTGAGGGTGATCCCTAAGTTCAATCTTTCCATCTATTTATATAGAAGAGGGGCCTGATCTTGTACAATGATGATGTTGTAGTATCCCTTTCAGCTTAGAGGATCTGCCACTACATTTGCCTTGCCAGGATGGTAATGGATGCCTAAGTAAAAATCCTTAATCAGTTCCAACCATCTTCTATGCCTAAGGTTCAGATATGGTTAGGTGAATATGTACTTAAGGCTCTTATGGTCATTGAAGAATTCACACTTGTTACCCACAAGGTAATGCCTCCATATTTTTAGCGCGTGGACTACGGTAGCTAATTCTAAGTCATGTGTGGGGTAGTTCAGCTCATGCGGTCTCAATTGTCATCAGGCGTATGATACCACCTTCCCGTCTTGCATGTGAACACACCCTAGTCCTAGGCGAGAGGCATCGCACTAGACATGGAAGTCTTTCTGGATGTCCAGCAGTGTCAACACTGGGGCTAATACGAGTTTCTTTTTGAGGGTCTGGAAGTTGTCCTCGCAGGATGGAGTCCACTCAAACTTTACTTCCTTCTGTAACAATCTGGTCATGGGCTTGGTGATCTTGGAAATTTTTTTGATGAATCATTAGTAGTATCCGGCCAATCCTAGAAAACTCCAGATCTCTAATCCATCTTGGGCTATAACCAATTTGTTACTGCTTCCACGGTGGTAGGGTCCATGGCTATCCCTCCAGCATATATGACATACCCTAGGAACTTCACTTCGGACGACTAGAATTCACACTTGCTATACTTGGCATACAACTAATGCTCCTGTAACTTTCCCACGGTCAGACGGAGATGATCTTCATGCTCTTCCTTGGTCTAGGAGTAGATGAGTCTATCGTCTATGAACACCACAATGAACTTGTCCAAGAACTCCATGAAGATAGTTTTCATCATGTTCATGAAGAATGCGGGGGCATTCGTGAGTCCGAAAGACATCACAGTATACTCGTATAGTCCATAACAGTATGTGAAGGCAGTCTTGGGGATGTACTCTTCTCTGATCCTGAGCTGATGGTAGCCCACTCAGAGGTCAACCTTAGAAAAGACCGAGGATCCCTTGAGCTGATCGAATAGGTCGTCGATCCGTGGAAAAGGGTACTTGTTCTTGATGGTTACACCATTCAAAACCCTATAGTCTACACACATCCTCTTCGTCTTATCCTCTTCATAGCGAATACGACCGGTGCTCCCCAAGGTGAGATACTCGGTCTAATGTAACCTTTCTGTTCGAGCTCTTCAATGTTACTCTTCACTTCTGCTAGTTCGTTTGTGGCCATGCGGTATGGTTGTTTGGAAATGGGTGTGGTTCCTGGGATGAGCTCGATCCTGAATTCAATGTCCCTCTTGGGTGGCATTCCTGGCAGTTCTTCTGGGAAAACATCTGCATACTCTCGGACTACAAACACTTCTTATACGGCTATCTGGTGGAGAGAAGTCCTTCTTAGATCCTTGGTGGCCATCTCAAAGGTGATGATGATTCCATCCTCGTTAGTTACGATGACGGACTTGCTGGCGTAGTCTATCATTCCCTTCTGCTTCATCAACCAGTCCATATCGAGGATGAGGTCTAGGCCCTTGCAATCTATAAGGATCGGGTCTGCCCAAAATAATACCCCTTGGATTTCTATCCTTATCCTTGGACTAAATAGGGTGGCTAGATTTTGGTTGCTGACGGTGGCAATAATCAAAGGTTTGAGTAGTCGGATTACTTCTAGTCCATTATTTTTCACAAAATTCTTGGATATGAAGGAGTGTGTTGCTCCTGAGTCGAATAATATTATTGCAGGTATGGAATTTGTGGTAAACATACCGAGGACGACTTCCGGGGCTTCTTGGGCTTCTTCCACGGAGACGTGGTTGACACGGGTGTGGATCGCCGGGTTGGGAGCAGCTCGTTAGGTTTGCTTGGGGTGAGGACACTGATGGGAGTAGTGCCCTTCCATACAACAGTTGAAGAATACAACCGGCTTTCCATTCCGGTCTCTCATGGTGGCGGTCTTGATGGCCGGTGCCGATGGCGCCGATGGAGCTGGTGGAGCTAGCGAAGCTGGATGGGGATTCTCGGTGCTTAGACCGCTGGAGTGGTACTACGGCCTGAAGGCGGGATGAGGGTGATGACTTGGTGCATGGGCCGGACGAGTGAAGCGGGGCCTTTCAAGGATCCCTGGTTGTGCTTGAAGGCTATCATTTTCCTCTTCTTGAGGTCCAGCCGGTTCTGCTCGGTCTCCTGGATGATAGCTTTATTCACCAACTGTTGGAAAGTTGGCGTAGTCCACTATGACAAGTTGGATGGATAGCTCGTCCTTCAGTCCCCTAAGGAACTTGGCTTGGCGGGCGGCGTCGGTGCGGACTTCCTTTGGTGCATAACGGGCCAAATGGTTGAACTCATGGAGGTATTCCATTACCGACTTGCCTCCCTGCTGCAAGTCGCAGAATTCTTGCTGTTTCTAGGCCATGATCCGAGCTGGTACATGGGCGGCATGGAAGGCGGTGGAGAATTCTGCCGAAGTGACCAGGGGACCTTTGGGTTGGGACTCCCGGTAGTTATCCCACCATTCTACTGCCGGGCCCTAGAGTTGATAGGCGGCGAAGGCCACTCACTCTGAGTCGGAGCACGGGAGGAGGTCTAACTTCTTCCCGATTGTCCTCAACCAATCCCGTTCCTTCATTGGGTTGGTCGTGCTCGAGAACGTGGGAGGTCACACCCGTAGGAATTCTGATAGTTGGGTGGTGGGGACCGGTGCGGGGGCTTGAGGTTGTAGAGGTGGCTCCAAGTGGTGTTGTTGCTGTAGATGGTTTATCTGAGCCTACTGCTCATGCATGTGGGCATGTTTCTACTGCATCTGAGCCAACAACATGGTGATGATTTGATTCTGGTTGGCCATCATCTTAGCCAAGGTAGGGATGTTGGAAACGGGTGCTCCGGTCTAGCATTGCCCTAGAACTTCTCCATTGGGCACCACGTGGCTTGGTAGGTTGGGGGTGGTGGACGGGTTCTGATCGTTGTCCATTCTGAAGATGGGAATACCCCAAGATCATAAGAGAAGGTTTAGAAAATTTATCCTCAAAATAACTCACAGACTCTTTATTAAGTGTGATATGAAATAGTTCATTACAATTCAGCTCTTATTTTCTATATCACCCATAGCACAAGTCGCTATGGATGGTACAAACAAGAAAAGCAAACATTCGGTGTCTAGCATCTAGCATTCTACTCGCCATCAGAGGCAGTCTCGGTGCTCTCTGACCCATGGGCGTCTCGGGGTACATTGGGCTCGATGAAGTTTTCTATCATGGATTCCACGGTGATGACCGG
This sequence comes from Zizania palustris, assembly GCA_019279435.1. Classification (NCBI taxonomy): domain Eukaryota; kingdom Viridiplantae; phylum Streptophyta; class Magnoliopsida; order Poales; family Poaceae; genus Zizania; species Zizania palustris. The sequence continues at coordinate 37,599,382 of JAAALK010000285.1, read as the reverse complement.
TCCCGGAGTGGCGATGCTGGTGGAGGGATGTCCGGAGTGTGTCGGGGGTGGGGTGATCCTCTTAGGTCGAGGGGTGGGCTTCCTGATGGCCTTCTTCCTACGAGGAGGTAGTGGCGCCAACTGTTCAATATCTTTTGTGAGTTCTTGAATCTGTTGTCGGAGCTCGGCATCTCGGCATTCTCGGCGACACTTTGCCGTAGCTTGATAACCTTTTGTTGTAACTCCCCATTCTCTCAGATCAGGCCGGTTACCGTATAGCGATAGAAGTCGAAGGTGGCTTGCTGATCGTCGGCTTCAAGAACAACCTCCATGTGAAGATAATCCATGGCATAAAGCAGGCGAGTGCTTCTGTCTATGATAGTGTCACGGTATGAAATGATGGTGACGTAGATGTTGTGGTTGGCTCCCGGGGTGCGCATCAGTATGAAGCGGAAGGAAGTATCTCGAAGCTGCACGTCATACATCAGTCTCAACTTGGTGAGAGCCTGGAAAGCGACGCGCTAACACACCACCTCGAAGGTTGGGCCTCCGATCATGGATGTGAGGAAGGGAGGGGGCTCTCTTGAGGAATGGATGGTGATGGTGACGTTGCAAGCGCCTGCGGACTCCTCCAGGTAGAGCCCATGGAACTAGGGCTCGTGGATGAACCCGATGAAGGTCACGAGCATCCAAAGCTCACAGACGAATCCGTCGCGGTCCCGAAGGTACCCGTGTACGTGATGGCCTGGCATCTACAAAGAAACCAAAGTTTAAAGAGTAAGGAAGAGTGGAAAATTATGAAATAGATTTTTATGAAATAGTTTTGCAAAACTAAGTCTAAGGTGGGTCCGTTTGGCTTCCTACAGTCAAGTCGGCTCTGATACCATCTTATAGCGCCTAGATTTAATAAAACCTAGACTTTATTGAAATTCCATAGAAAATCAATAATCACAAGATGTTTGTTGGCATAACGGATTATGCTAACTGGTTCTATAAAACCAAGAACTGGCAGGTGTTTGTGAATACGGACTATCTTAAGCCTCCGAAAAGGAGAATAGCTCAGAATAGTTCGAAGTGTGTATTGAATATCGGAATATTTGATGCCTCTTATAGGGTGAGAAGGGGGTATTTATAGGTAAAATCTCTAGAGAAAAGACCTTTTTACCCCTTAATTACAACCGACATAGTGGATACTATTTCGGTATCACTTATAGGGTTAATATAGTAAATCATGCTCAAAGGATGTTGATAAGGTAGACATCCCATCCTTCTAATTGTTTTCCACTCCGAAGGAGAAGTCTCTCGGAGGGTCTCTTCAGATGGGATCTTGGACAAACCCTTCTGCTTTGAGCCATTCAATCTAGAGACAAATCTTAGGCTCTGAAATTAAGATTTGCCCTTATCTTAGAGGATCATGAGGATGAATTATTTTCCCTCAACAGTAGCCCCTCGAATACGCTTCTCTAGATAGTCTGTATAGCAAGGAGAGCAGTATACACAAGAAATATTTTCATGCTCAGGACTTTTAGAAAAAATACAAGGCATTATAACCATTCGAAACATCCTTGGCATCGGAGGTGTATCGTATCCAGGTTTCGAACTTGAACCTCCGTATGATAGCTCTGAAGGAAAATGAACCTTTATAATGGAAGTGAATTACAAAGAGCCGTTACATTCGTACCGTTAGCTCTCAAATAGCTGTTAGACCTTTTGAGAAAGCAATAGCCACAAATTTTTTACCACGGGTTCACATTATTTCACCTTTTGGCCCCACCTGTCATTGACGCAGGTTGGATCTACAAATGTGAAAACATATGTGAATTGCGTCGAACAAGAACAGAGCGGTTGTAAAAGAGGAAAGTAATCGGTGGTGAAAATTTTTACAAAGTCTTTGCGCTTCGACATTTCCACACTTTCAACCTTCAATCTTACTCTCCGGAACTTTTGAGTGCTCGATCAATGGCAAGAACCAATGCGAGAGTGTCGGCGGCAATGGCAACCTTGGCGTAGCAACAAGCTTGGGCCACCTCTACGGCGGCGGTGATGGCGAGAGCTCCAGGGGGGTTCTTGGCCCAAGGATCCACGAGAACTCCGCCCATCGTCAAAGAAGCCGCTAAAGCAGACGTTCATCCTTGGGCGATCAACTTGCTCGGTGGAGTCTATCAAAGAATAAGTGAATGGAAAGCTAGGGCCGGGGATGAGGACTCGGATCCCCGAAGAAGAAGTGACTCCGACGCCAAGGAGCGGAGAAGTCGTCATCTTCGAAGCCTTTTTCGAAGCAGGACTTGGACTTCCTTCGATAGACTTTTTGACAGAAGTCCTGGAGATGTTCCACATCACTCTGTCATAGCTATCTCCGAATGCCATAGCCAGGCTGGCAATATTTAAGTGACCCTTCGAGCTGAAGGGTGCGAGGGGAGGTCCGAAGTATTTGCGGTGACCAACGAGGCTTCGTGCCAGCCTAAGCCGCATGACGGGCCCAGTGACTCCAAGTTGCTAGTGGCCTTCAGGAGCGTCAACTTCCAGCTCCGGAAGGGGCACCTAAAGAATTTCCCGGCGAAGGTGATCAACGACTGCTGGTATTCAGACTGGATACTCTGGTGGTTCTATGCCGAGCTCAGAGAAGACTCTAGTCTTGCAGGGCCCCTGCAAGAAATATGGTACAAGAGGGAGGTGGAGGTGACTCCAGACTCAAGTCTGCTCTCAACGCGACTTGAGTTGTTGTCTTTGGTGGCCAAGCACATGAGTATGCCAAACTTGGCGGAGGAGTTCATCGCCCTCCAGATACCTCCACTCGGGGCCAATTGGCCTGTTGTTTTCCACAGCGCTTCAAAGGGGGAGCTTCGAGCTCTAGGTAACACTTCGAGATTTCCAGCATTTAGATTAGTCATGTAGAATATCTGTAGTTTTCTTAATAGATTGTTACCTTATTTTAGCGGCTCCATTGGCGCTGGCTCCAGAGCAGATAGCTCGGGCTGTGGAGAGGGTACTCGGGGCCCCTACCACAGTAGAGAAGCAATAGAGGGTCGAGCTGGTTGGGAGCTAGGAACGCTCCAACCGAGTGTGGAGCACGCTCGGAATTGAAGCTCCTTCGCTTTTATCAACACAGCAGGCCTGGTCTCTCGAAAGATAAAGGCTGCTGCTTGGACCTCCAAGGTTGTGAAGACTCCGGTGAAGAACGTGGCAAGGAAAGATAAACTCCCTTCACCTCCGGCGTCTCCATCTTCGCTTGAGATTCGGAGCTCTTCTTCAGAGGAGTCTAAAGAGGAGGAGACCTCGGAGGCCTGGATGGGGAGGGAGCTTGAAGCTCTACTGATGGAAGGTGGCGAGGGGGATTCCTGGTCTAATATCGAGGATCCACTTCGAGTGAAAGTCAGAGAAATACCGACGGTAGAAGACGAGGTGGCGATCTGAACTGAGCCCGCGGGGGTTCAGGGAATGGAGCCGGAAGGTCCTGGTTCGCCAGTGAATGGAGTAGTGGTGACGGAGGTAAGGGCCTCGATGACTACTACTCCGGCCCAAACTTCGGGGGAGGACATCGAGGAGTACCTCATAATGTACGAGTTTCTTGGGGATCTTGTAATTCTCCCTCAAAATCTAAATGCAGGTAAGCCTTCGATCTTTATTCCATGATATACCTGAAATAATTTCATTGTTGTGGGATCGGAATGGCGACTAGAGGGGGGTGAATAGGCGCCTCGACACTTTCTTTCGAATGTGATGGCCTACTCAAATCACCCAACGCACCTCTAAACACTCAATATCAAGTTTTAAACCAATCAATACAAATTTGAGCTCAACTAGATTCAAAAACTCAAAACAACTTTGTTTCAAGAGATTTTTAATCAACACAAATCAAAACACTCACACACAAGATCAATTCAAGTTTGTAGAAGTGAATCAACTTGTCTCAATTCAATCTCAATTGAAATCCCTATACTTCTAAAATTTTTCGGACGATGAATAGTAAAGGTAACTTCAACAAAGTTCATTTGACATATTTTGGTTCAGATTGCAAATCTCAATTTCAATTTAGTTTCAAATCAGCACACAATTATTCAACACGTGTCAACCTTGCTGAACTCTGGACTTTCAACATGCAGTACAATAATTTTAGACTTCTTGTAGTGTACCCAACAAGGCAATTACTGTAGCAGAACCGACAAAATCTAGGGCAACACAAACTAGAGCAGGAAAACCACTTTTCAGGATATATCTCAAGTTTTAAACTGAATATGTTTAAACAGATCAGTGATGAATTGTCAATACAGGTTCTGAACTAAACTGCATGATCTTCAATCCAAGTTATGAACAGATGTGTACTGAACATATTCAGAGAACTCTAGCAAAGGATTCAAATGTAGCTCAACCAATCAACACAGAAACAAAACTGATCTCAGCTAAACAGAACAAGGGTTGAAATACAGCTCAAGTTCTGAACATTCAGTACTAAACAGATGCAAATTGATTTTCACAAGGCAACAAATAGCACACAAAATTGACAGGATCTGAATTTATATGTTAGTATTAACAAACCTTGCACAACTAGATTGCAAAAATTCACACAGCAGTCAAACATCTGCAGAACTAAAACTAAGATCATTTTCAATCCATCTCTCCATCAGCCACACCTAAACATCTTTTATCCATGCACACTCATTCAGTCACACATATATATGGCTCATATCTGAGCAACAAGATACATGCTAATCTGTGATCAATAATTTCAGTGAACAAAACATAACCTACATGAAAACTGAACCAGTTCACTGATCAAAACTCATCAACATGTATAACAATCAAATCCAGTAGAAATTACACAAGAATATAGTTCAGATCATCACGATTTAACAGAAAAGCAGATGGAGAACTCACATAAACATATACTGAAATCAGGCGCTTCTTGATGATGAACAGCGAAATCAGCACGTCCTGTTGCCGAACCGACAAAATCCCCAATCGCTGTTCACAATCATATATGCATCGCAGGAGAAGTATTCTGGTTTTCGAAATGAAATTTGCTGAAGAAAATTTTGATTCGATCACAAGGTTCTGTTCAGCCAGTATAAAAACAAACTCGAGACAAGATCCTCAAAAATTTTATTAGTTGAATCACAGTAAAAAGAACTCGATCCTCATATCAAAAATTTGTTCATCCTTCTACCATGAAATCACTCAAGAAACACTACAATTATCAGCAAAAAACAAGATGAACACTTGATGAAACATTTCATCAAACATGTGGGGAGCAAAAACCAAAACTGAACCACTTTTCAGAATATTTTTTCAGCACTGTGGTGCCTACTTTGAGCAGCAAAATAATTCAGAAGACATCACAGAAACATGTTGTAACTTTCGAAAATGGATCATTCAACTATTCCCAACAAAAGTTACATAAACTTTAACATCAACTTCTACACTAGATTCTCCAGAAAACGCAGCACAAAAATGATCACAACCACAAAAGTACTCTGCGCTGGAGAACTTACAGAACACAAACGCTGCACTGCAGTTGATCCGAAAATTGCTGAAAATCTTGTTCCTCTCCAAAGCTGATGGAAACTCAAGTTTTCTCATCTCATTTCATTGTAAATTTTGTCTCTAAAGTGCTCAAATGGTTCAGCCAACATGGGAGGATAATATCCTACCAACTCCTCTTCTAGAAGCCCCCATTTAACACATAGACCCTTAGTAATTTAAGAATTAGCAATTCTGAAAATTACCCTATAAAACCTAAAAGAAAATTGCAATTAGACTCTCCTTTCAATACATTTTCAGAGTAAAACCACTCTAAAAAATATACCAAAAGGCTACACACTACAAAACTGAAAATTTAAACTAAAACTAGACACAAATTTATTGAATTAACAAAAACATTAAACGTTTCGACACTTTTCAGCAAAAACAGACAAAGTCTCCCAACCCTTCGACTCGTGACACCGCTTCGCGACTCCGAGCGCCAACAAGCCACTTCCGCTCCCGATCCCCTCGAGCCACCTAAATGCTTGTCCTGGCCTCCATCTCACGAACCCGGTCGACACGCCGTCGCAGTCAGCCGTCCATCCAAGTCTCGCTCCGTCTCTTCGTGCACTCTTGAGATCTTCTCCAACTTCGCTCGGCCTCCCTGATGCAAAGAGGGGAAAGAGGGAAAAGCAGAGATGTGAGCTTCTAAGACATGAGCAGCTGCAATTACAATACAAACAAGTATCTGCCTTGAATATCATCTAAAAGTACCGAAAGACATCCTCATATGTATACCATCTAAAATAAAAAGAATGAGCAAGCATTTTCAGATTTTAGCCAATAAAAGCATCAACATTAAGACTAGTATACGAGACATGTCAAGGCATGAGATGCAAAAGCTAAACAAGCACACACTAGAAAAGCGTATCCCACTTCAAGGTGCTTCAGCAAACATGATATGCAATGAATTTCATTTTTTTTCATTTTTTTGCCAAGGGTTATTTGCATGTCAACCTTATGCTAACCGACCATGCTAAACCTAGGTTGAAACCATGTGAAGCTTAAAGCAATAGTCTCGGCAAACACTACAACGTCCCGGTTCTTACCAAAGTGATATGGTAAGTCGTCCAGAACAAAATAGTGCGACAAAGCAAACCCACTTGGATCTTTTCAATTTTAGCACACAACTGCATGAATATCATTCATTTTCATTTTCATTCATTTTTCATTTTCATTTTCATTCATTTTTAATGAAACCAAGTTGCGTATTAGCATCCAAGTAAAAAGGACCTAGCTATCTGGTGTATAAAAGCTAGAAAAAGCACTCAACCCATCTTAGCTAGTTTCTAGACTAAGCAGTGATCATTTTCAAATTTTCACAAATAAAAGCCATGCTCATGACAATTATCAGATGAATACATGCCAAGTAGTCAACAATATTAAAGACAATAGATCAAAGGCATTATAAAGCATGTACATGTAAAAGCAATTAATCATATGAAAGAAGCTCATGCAATGATACATAGCTCCCCCTCAAAACATGCTAGTATCTCTCGGATGCTCGGTGAGAGGGTGAGATAAAAATTGTTTTGGTATTCAGCATCGCAAAACACGAGATCCAAGCAAACTAGTAGACTGACCATGCATAGGAGATAAGCCATGATAAAAAGTGCGTGGTCTAGCAATAAAGCACGAACCTGGAAATCGACGAGGTCTCCCAACCTATCGAGCATCAAAGCCTCTTACACGTGATCTACCACCATATGAAGCATGGTGTACACCACGAGGGGAAAAATCACTCTCAAAACCATGTGGGGCCTCAAAACCAGGAAAAGAGCGGAAAGCATACTCATGCATACCTAAAGATGGGTAGTGTATGTCCTGAAAGCTCATAGCAAAAGACCGAATCTCATCCATGATACGACGAAAGAAAAACCCAATCAAATGACCCACCCGATGATAATAAGAACAGTGATACACTTTCTTGGGTGTGTGAGTATGGGTTTCAGGCGCAAATTTCACAGTTTTCTTGGGTTTTGGCTGAGGAGGTTCATCTGAAGCACGAAGAGCTTTCTTTGTCGGTTGGGTAGGATTCTTGGCTTTTTGATCGGTGTATAGCTGGGCTCTTTCTTTCTCAAGGGTAGTGGGAGGAGTGAACACAGTTTCGCTCAAAGTGTTTGGAGTGGTTCTCTCATAACCCAACCCGAGAGCTAACCCTTCCCTGTCAGCACACATTTTGGTTTTAGCCAAAAGCAGGTCCATCCTACCCTTTCCTCCAGTGCATTTTTCCACTACGGAGAGAAGGTAGTAATTCTCACATTTCAATTTTTCCGCTTGCTCTCTAGCAAGCTGAGTTGGTCCTTAAGGGTGATGCAGGTGGGATACGCCGGCTGCACATCCTTAGAACACTCAGCACTCTCCAATCTAGCCTTAAGTTCATCAACATGCCTATCTCTCAAATTGATGCTCTCAACAAGCAAAGGATAGCTCAGACATTCATTAATGACCACAGGACTAGACTCCACCAACAAAAGCTACTTTTCAGTTAATTCAAGTTTTTCAACAGTTTGAACATGTATAAAATGCAGCTGAGCAAGCTCATCCATAACAGTAAGACATGACTCACAATCGGCAACATCAGACTTATATTTCAAAATAGCAAGTTCAGTAGAGATAGCTTCAAGTCTGAGTTTTAGATCTTTACATTCTTTAGCAGCAAGTTTAAGCAATCTATCCTGAGAATAAACAACATCATGCAATTCATCATTCTGAACAAGAAGCTGATCATGGGATAGATATACCTCAGAAGTGTCGAGCTCGTCGCTGCTGTCGTCGCCGTCGACCGCAAAGCAAAGGTCGATGAGGTTCACTGTCTTCTTCTCCTTCTTCTCCTTCTCTTTCTTGGGAGGCTCCTCTTCCTTCGAGCTTAGTCCTCGCTGGACGTGTTGTCGATGTCGCTGAGGGCGGCCACAAAATCTCTGGCTACTCTCATAGCCAATTTTCCTCGCTTTCCTTTGAAATAAGTTTTCTTGTTCCATTTTTGGTGCTTGTGCTCATTTTCATTTTTAATTTTTCAGTTTAGGGCAATTTGCTTTTATGTGAGACGTATATCCACATTCAAAATACCCCTGTGACCCTCCTCTCCTTTGGTCTCGTCTATCATTGTAAAAGTGAGTGAAATTTCTGACAATGAGAGATAGCTCCTCATCATCTAGAGCATCCACTTGTTCTTTTGTGACAGAGACAAGGGAGGATAAGTTAAAAGCACCAGAGAAAACACAAGCTCCATAAATGCCATACAAATTATCTCCAGATGAGGTACCACTGCCAGGACTGGAAACCAAAGCAATTGAAGGCAACAAAGATTTTACAGCTCCTGGTCAAGACGCCTTGGCGATCTCGGTGGACTTAAGCTTACTAAAGAGTTCATCGCAAGTCGGAGTGTCAAAGCTTGCCGACTCTTCAATACTGGAGATCTTCACCTCCCATATGCTACGATCAAGAGCATAGAGAAGTTTGATCACCCTATCATGGTCAGAGTAAGCCAACGTCCTAGTGGTGCGCAAATTACTGACAATCCCATCAAAACGCGCAAACATGGCATCTACCGATTCGCTAGGGCCTTGCGTGAACATTTGGTATTCATGATTATACGTGCTCTGCCTACTAGCCTTAATCTAGGTAGTGCCCTCATGAAAAGTACTCAAGGTCAACCAAATTTCTCGTGCAGTGCGAAGGTGCTGGACCCTGTCGAACTTGTTGCGACTTAGACTGATAAATAGAATGTTTCTAACTTTGCTATTACATTCATATTGAGCCTTCTCAGTCTCTGAGGTACGAGTGTCAGGAATCACATACTGGGATGCAACAATGTCCCATATCGCACTTCCTTGACTAAGCAAATAAGCCTCCATGCGCACCTTCCAATAGGCATAGTATCGACCATCAAACATCGGAATCTTGGTGTTCCTTTCCATGTCGCCAAAACAAGGATCACAAACCTGGTTAAGGTCAACTAGTGATCAAACCGGCTCTGATACCAATTGTGGGATCGTAATGGCGACTAGAGGGGGGTGAATAGGCATCTCAACACTTTCTTTCGAATGTGATGGCCTACTCAAATCACCCAACGTACCTGTAAACACTCAATATCAAGTTTTAAACCAATCAGTACAAATTTGAGCTCAACTAGATTCAAAAACCCAAAACAGCTTGGTTTCAAGAGATTTTTAATCAACACAAATCAAAACACTCACACACAAGATCAATTCAAGTTTGTAGAAGTGAATCAACTTGTCTCAATTCAATATCAATTGAAATCCCTATACTTCTGAAATTTGTCAGACAATGAATAGTAAAGGTAACTTCAACAAAGTTCATTTGACATATTTTGGTTCAGATTGCAAATCTCAATTTCAATTTAGTTTCAAATCAGCACACAATTATTCAACACGTGTCAACCTTGCTGAACTCTGGACTTTCAACATGCAGTACAATAATTTTAGACTTCTTGTAGTGTACCCAACAAGGCAATTACTGTAGCAGAACCGACAAAATCTAGGGCAACACAAACTCGAGCAGGAAAACCACTTTTCAGGATATATCTCAAGTTTTAAACTGAATATGTTTAAACAGATCAGTGATGAATTCTCAATACAGGTTCTGAACTAAACTGCATGATCTTCAATTCAAGTTATGAACAGATGTGTGTTGGAAGGTGATATGTTAGGCAAACGGAAATAAGGAATCAATCAGATTAAAAGGAAATTGATTGATTTTTTCGGTTATGGAAAGCTTGATTCAGATCTCCCAAAATCGCGCCATGATCGGAGGCACAATCAACTGCATGGTTGCGGCCCCAGATCGAAGAGCGCCATATAAAAGGGGTAGAAGGCGAATTTTTGAGGCTAACGTTCACATTCTATTAAAACCACCCCATATTTTCTAACACCGATCCAAAAGGGCGCTTGATTGATCTGAAGGTCGCCACCCATCGTCGTGGCGACGACGACCTCAAGATTCGTCCCCGGACAGTGCTGGCACTACAACAAAACATAATATTTTCGTCGGCCAAATTAACTTCCGTCGGCTTTTGGGAAAGCCGATGGAAGTTAAATAACTTCCGTCGGCCTCCAGGAGCCGACGGAAGTTAACTTAACTTCCGTCGGCTTCTGACAGTGGCCGACGGAAGTTAGCGGGGATTTTTCCGCGGTCGATCGGATCCCCTAACTTCCGTCGGCCAGCATTAAAGCCGAATAAAACTAATCATGTCAGGACTGAGGAATTTTTTAATATATTGTCATGTTGTCATGTTGTAATGAATTGGATCATGGTTGTCACGGCGTCGCCTAGGCGCCGACTAGGCGTCCAAGCGGTCCCCGCCAAGCGCCATGCCGGCTAGCCTCGCCTGGTGGAGTTGGGCGCCCGCCTGGCCATTCAAGGCATCACCCATGGTGACTAGGTGGTCACCGGGTGTCTCTGGGCGGCCGACTAGGTGAAAGTGCCTTCGACTAAGGCGTCAGCGCGTCACCCTAGCTAGCCCCCCTATCGAGTCTCGACTGAGTCGACTCTCTACCTCCCCTTCCACTTGCGCCACCACCTCTGCCCCTTGCGCCGCTGGCCGCCGCCTCTGCTACCCCTCCCCTTGCGCTGCCAGCCGCCGCCTCTGCTACCTCTCCCCTTGCGCCGCCGGTCGCCGCCTCTGCGCTACCCTTCCCCGTGCGCCGCATCGCCGCCTCTACTACCCCTTCCCCTTGTGCCACCGCCGCCTCTGCTACCCCTCCCCGTGGCACCTCTCTCCTTTCTGCCTCTCTAATCCTCTCCCCTCCCTCGCAGCGATGGCGCGGCGAGGGCTCGATAAGGCATGGCGAGGGCGCAGCAGGGCACTTACGTCGGCCAAAGGCTAACTTCCATCAGCAATTGGTCGTCGGGTGTCTCTGGACGGCCGACTAGGTGAAAGTGCCTTCGACTAAGGCGTCGGCGCGTCGCCCTAGCTAGCCCCCCTCTCGAGTCTCGACTGAGTTAGGGTTTACAAATGGGCTTTAAATGAGCTAAAATTTAAATGGGTTGTGTGGTAAAATTGAAATATATATGTGCTATTAATTATATTCTTGTGTTAATTTGTGGTTTGTTGATGATTTCATTACGGTGATTAGTATATTATATATATACTTTATTATTATATATATTTCTTTTCGAATGCAATTTTTTATTTGACAACAACGTAGATAGTGTAACGAAACCTATGCGTCACCCGTTTCGGACCAACATGTCTCACACGTGTCATGCGTGTGAGATGTGTAGGTCCGGAATTGTCCCTTTTTGGACAGCCTCAGAGTGGGCGACAGAGCGTGGTTTTATGATGAGTCATGAGTCCGAATGGGATTTCAGTAACATAACCTTGTTGTTCTCCATTGCACCACTATCAGGCATGCAATTGCAGAACAACGGGGTCATGCTGCTGAAATTTCGTTCGGACTCATGGCTCGTCATAAATACCACGTTTTGTCGGTCACTCTTGGGTGGGTTTAGGACCTATCTTTTCCTATAGACCATGGTTGTCACGGCATTGCCTAGGCGCCGACTAGGCGTCCAGGTGGTCACCGTCGGACGCCATGGTGAATCGCCTCGCCTGGGTGGAGTTAGGCGCCCGCCTGGAGCTTCTAGGAGTCACCCATGGCGCCTAGGCGATCGCCAGGCGTGTCTGGGCGGGCGCCTAGGGTCCATGGTAGTGTCTAAGGCATGGCACAGGCCTTTCGGTTAACCCTATTCCCTTGCGCCGCGGGCTTTGCTTCCCCTTGCGTCGCCGGCCGCCCGGCCACCTCTGCTTCCCCTCCGTTGTCCGGAGGCGGAGGCGGGGGGTGGCCAGGGTGTGTGTATGTTGCGAGCCCTTTTATAGCGGCCAATGCATGAATCTTCTGGGCCGTGCGTGAATCCTGTTATCCTGTATGCTATGCCAATTTTTGGTCGCATAGGCCCGTGGTACTTATGCATGATGCATTCTTGATTGAATGAATGTTTTGCATATAGAATGGCCGAGGACGACCGACGGTGGATGTATAGTGGTTGGATGAAAAGTGGAGCTCACACGAGGGAGTGGGTAATCAACGTTGAGAAATTTGTTGATCGTGCATTCGCTTTGACAACAAACACTGGCGCGAGGTGCCCATGCATGAAGTGCAGAAATTCTCGTTGGCAAGACAAGAGGACGTTGTCATTGCATATTTGCAAATATGGTTTCGTGCCAGGTTATGAAGTTTGGTCTTTTCACGGCGAGACAGGCCGTGAAAAAATGGTATTAGTAGTGGAAGAAGAAGATGATAGCGTTGCTGATGATAGGATGGATGAGATGGTTGATGCTATACGATCGGAGTTTGAACCAAACCCCGAGGATCCTCCAACACCGGAGGTTCAAAAGTTTTTCGACATCCTTCGAGCTTCAGAAGAGCCATTGCATGAGCACACCACCGTAAGCGTTCTCGCTTTCGTGACTCGTATTATGGCTATTAAGTCAAAGTTTGCATTTTCAAACAATTGTTATAAGGAGCTCTTGAATCTGATCAGCGATATCCTTCCTAAGAACCATAAGGTGCCGAAAGACATGTACCAGTCAAAGAAAATGCTTTCTGCTCTCGGTATGGAGTATGAGAAGATTGATGTGTGCCGAGATAATTGTATGCTGTTCTGGAAAGAACATAGTGATGAGGTGAAATGCTTAAAATGTGGTAAACCGAGATTCGTAGAGGTCGTAAATGAAGACGGAGAGAAGGTGACGACAGAGGTTGCTCATAAGCAACTTCGTTACATGCCTCTTACACCTCGGGTGAAACGATTGTTTCTCTCAAAGAAAACCGCTAGACATATGCGATGGCATAAAGAAGGTGTACGTGAGAATAATCAAGTAATGGTGCACCCATCTGATGGTGCGGCATGGAAGGCTCTAGATGATTTTGATGCAGACTTTGCTAGTGATGCAAGGAATGTTCGCATCGGGTTGGCAACTGATGGATTCACGCCTTTCAATGTAATGGCATCGTCGTACTCTTGTTGGCCTGTGTTTGCTATTCCATACAACCTTCCACCTTCGTTTTGTATGAAATATGAATTTATGTTCCTGTGTCTCATTATACCCGGTCCAGATCATCTTGGAAAACGACTAAACGTGATGCTGAAGCCCTTAATTGATGAGTTGAAACAATTGTGGAAAGGAGTTGAAGCATATGACTATGACCAGAAACAAAAATTCAATCTTCGAGTTGCGTATCTGTGGTCGGTCCACGATTTTCCGGCATACGGTATTTTTTCTGGTTGGAGTTGTCATGGAAGGTTGACATGCCCGATATGTGCGAAGGACACAGATTGTTTCCGTCCTGAACTTCGGGGGAAAGATTTGTTACTTTGATTGCCATAGATGCTTTTTGCCCTTGAATCACCCATTTAGGTTACAGAGGAACAATTTCAAGAAGGACAACATTGTTGTAAAGGGACCACCAAGGCGTTTAAATGGTACAGAAATCGCTGATATGCTGAATGAGTTGGTCCTTAATGAAAATGAGGATGGATTTGTGGGATTCGGAACCGAACATAATTGGACCCACATATGTGGCTTATGGGAACTGTCGTATGTCAAATCACTAATTCTGATGCACAACATTGACGTTATGCATTAGGAACGTAATGTTGGTGAAAGCATTATAAGTACATGTATGGATTTTACTGACAGGACAAAAGATAATGTAAAGGCGAGAAGAGATTTAGCTGAGATTTGTAATCGACCAACCCTTGAGTTGACGAATAGTGGTGGCAAGCCACGTGCCCCATTTTGTTTAAAACCTAAAGAAAAAAACATGTAATGAGGTGGTTGAAAAATTTGAAATTCCCAGATGGTTACGCCGCGGGATTTAGAAGAGCTGTGAACTTGAAGACAGGGAAATTAAATGGATTGAAAAGTCACGATTACCACATAATAATGGAAAGACTCCTTCCTGTAACGTTTCGCGGGTACCTGAATGATGATGTGTGGAAGGCGTTAGCTGAGCTGAGCCATTTTTATAGACAACTTTGTGCGAAAGAAATTAAGAAAGATATGATGGAGATGCTAGAGAAAGAGATCCCGGTGCTTTTATGTAAACTGGAAAAAATATTTCCTCCAGGGTTCTTCAATCCAATGCAACATTTACTGGTTCATCTGCCATATGAAGCTAAGGTAGGTGGCCCTGTGCAATATAGGTGGATGTATCATATTGAAAGGTCCCTAAAGAAGCTTAGAGCGATGGTTGGTAATAAGGCCAGAGTTGAAGGTTGCATCGCAGAAGAATTTAAATTGAAAGAGATAGCATACTTCACTAGTGTATACTTCGCTGAGCATCACAATGTCAACACACCTGCTACACGGTACCATATGGATGAAGACCATCCTTGTAGTGATCTCCAAATATTTGGGTGGAAGGGCATAACTGTTGGTGTCTCCACGACATATTATGTAACTCAGGAAGAACGAACAAATGCCTTGCTCTAAATGTACTCAAATATGGAAGAGATGGAACAATATTTCGCGTAAGTGATTCTTTTTAGTTTTATATTTTGCCTCCAAATTTTATACCCGTTTGTTTACCTATTCGTTACAATGACAGTATGTTTGATTCGAAATACTTGACGTCTGGTCGTCAACCAACGGAGAAGCAATTAGATAAATTGCGTCGAGAAGGAGTAAATGGCGGGCCTAGTTTCCTCACTTGGTTCAGAGAACATGTAAATCCTTACCTTTTGTGACACGTATTATTTTAGTCTACTAGGTTAATTATCTGATAATCTCCTATGATTTGCAGTGTGTGCTCACTGACAATGTACATATAGACTTGCGACAGCTCTCTTACGGGAGTATTAGTGCCAAAAGTTACGGTCGCTATGATGTTAATGGTTTCTGCTTCCGTTCAACTATTTTTGAAGCATATTGACCTCTAGCGGCAACAACTAATACTGGAGTTGTTACAAGGGTCGTTGATGGACAAGGACATGAAACTATGTATTATGGAATCATCAACAATATAATCGAGTACAAATTTGCCGGGAATAAGGAGATTAAAGTAGTCTTCTTCGATTGTGATTGGTTCGACCCTAAACATGGTACTCGTGAAAACCAATTTGGGATGGTTGAAGTCAAACACGCGGAACGATTATCTGGTTGCGACAATTTTGTCCTTGCTCACCAAGTCGAGCAGGTGTATTATATGCCCTATCCATGTGAAAAACTAAGTGCTTGGTGGGTAGTCTACAAAGTGAATCCTCGGGAATGTCTACACACCCCTAGTGATGGCGCTTATCAATTGGAGGTTGAAGAGGTCGATGAGGTTTACCAAGATGATGAATTGCCGACTTCGTTTAATGTAGAGTCAGAATCGTCGACAGATTCTTTTCTCGGCGATTCTAATGATGTGGCAGTTCCCGAGAAAAGGAAACACCAACATAATAAGAAAAAGTAACATGGCGTGCTTTGGGGAGAAAAGGACAAATTGATCCTGGTTTTGATGATAATTGACAAGTAATTGTGTTCATACATGCATATGCAATATACTTCATATTACATGTTTTTTATATGTTCAAACCTTCTTTACTAATAAATGCTCGTTTGTGCTTGTTTTGAATAGGATGTCAAAAAAGATGAAGAGTGTCACGAGGAAGCTCTTCCGCTTGGGGAGTTCATCGGCGAGTACTCCGGCGAGTACACCGACGAGTCCGGAGGACACCCTATTTCAGGGTAGTTCCTCTTCGTCAAACAGACGTCGTCAAGAGCAGCTCCTGAGATGCATAGATCCGACATTAATTGGTCGGCCTATTGCATTTCAACTAGATGATGAGGTAACTTTCAAATTGTTTTTTATGCTAGTTATAAACTATTACTAATTGTTTCAATACTGTTTTGTAGGAGGAAGAACACTTGGAGAGTGCGGGTCACGAGGATCATCCGGTGGGTGGGGGGCAGGAGGGGGATGTCCCAGAGTGTGCGGCACAGAGGGATGACCCAGAGGGTGTGGGGCAGGGGGATGACCCGGAGGGTGCGGGGCAGGGGGATCTCCCGGAGGGTGCGGGTCAGGAGGAAGGTGCTGAGGCTACCGGTGGGTCCTCAGTATCTTTCAGGACGAGCCACCTGGTCGCCCCACCAGTAGTCTCTTCTGGTGGAGCCAAGATCGAGATTACGCCTGTAGGTGACGGGTAAGTGTAATACTCTTCTGTTGTTTTGCTTTTTTTTTTCAAAAAATTTCTTTCACTAAACTGACTTTATTTATTATGTATTTCTAGATCTTGGATTAACTCTTGGTTTGGCGGCACTTCGAGGGTCAGGCAGGTTAACCAGATATTGGGTAACCTGTGTCGTCTGCACTACCCAGGGGTCTTGACAATGCCGACCGGTGAGCGGGTTCTATGCCAGACATGGGACCAGTATCGGTTTGCTCCTGACGGGCGCCACAGGAACTGCTCAGGGGGCGGTGTCTCATGACTTCTGGGTATGCAAGTGTTTTTTCAATCTTCTTTTAGGCTTTTCGAGTTACAACACTTTACTAATCATTACTTTTGCAGTTACGCTATTGCTTGCCAGAAGTCGGCAATCACCATAACCATGCCCTTCAAGTCTTCAACAACAATGCACATAAGGTGGTGAAGGACGCCATTTCGTATGCCCGCATTCAAGCGAACAATGCTTACTACAAGGAGAAGCTAGGGCAACGAATGAGCAAGGCGACGAGCTCATCGTCAATCTATTTGACTTAAGAAGAATACCGTTCGGTAAACAATTCTAACTTTTTAAATATTCGATTGTTGAGATTTGTTGTCATATAATACAAATAGCATCTCTGTTCAGGTGAGGATTCCGTGGTTTGCAAACCGCGAGGACGCATATTTCGAATTCTGCAAGATTTGGTCTTCAGCCACATTTAAGAAGACTTCCGAGCAGAAAAGACAGTGCCACGGGACAGATCCGAAGCACAGATATGGTGCCGACGGACATATTCGCCACGCTAAACGCTTGGTAAGACCTCCTTCTGTCACTCTCTAGCTATAGATACATTGTAATGCGACTAACTCATTTCTAATGTACAGGAAGCTAAATCTGGCAACGTGCCAAGTGACATAGAGGTGTATACCTCTGGTCACAAAGGAAGCGATCCTACACAGCCAGATGTCTTGTGTAGCCAGACAGCCACATACCATTTGGTGAGATGTTATTAAGAGTTTACGTAATTTTATTTTTCTGCGGCTAGCTAATCGGACATGTTTTTTGTAGGCGCAGTATGGTGAACACATGGTTCGACTCCATGGAGAGGACTATGATTGGCGGAGAGAACCTGTCGACCAAATGGCCGTGTACTCCAGCGGAGGTGGCAAAAGCCATGGACGGTGAGACAGTGTTTTTATTAATGTTTTGTGTATGGTATTGTGATGGTAACTAACTCATTCAATGTTGCAGGTACTCCATGTTCAATGGAGTTATTGACTCGAGAGCAGTGAGAGCTCAGAAGTCAGCTCAGTCGTCGCAGAGCTCCGTCGGAGTTGGCTCCAGCCGTCGTCGCTCTTCAGAAACCCCGGAGGTGGATCGGGCGAGGGAGGAAATGAGGCAGGAAATGAGGCGGCGCGACGAGTACTATACCGCCTGCTTAGCACAACAGCAGGCGATGATCCAAGTAAGTTTAGTTTGGAGTGTTGTAGTTAAAAGTATTCAGAAATAGGTTTAGAACTAACTGATTACATTACAACATGTGTAGCAACTAGCCCAGCAGCATGGTGGATTTGACATGTCCAATTTCCAACCACTACCTCCCCCGCCACCACCATTATATTCTACATCACCTGAGGTACCTCCTGACATATCGTTACTTCAGATACTTAAGTTAGTGTTTAGAAGAGTAGTTGAGTTAATTCGTTCTCTAATTTTGTCTATTTCTTCAGACTTTCCGTACGCCTGGCCAGGATGGAGCCTCTCGGGCAAATGTGGATGAAGCGGGAGGAAGCAGTGGCACTCATGACCCAAATGTGCGTGAAGCGGGAGGCAGCGGCGACACCCACGACCCAAATGTGGGCGATCAGTGAGTATATGGACAAATATGACTTTGTATGTGGCTCTCGCTATGTTTTGTGAATTTGTATGTGAATTTGGATGTTATATGTGAATTCAGATGTGTACTGTGACTTTGGATGTGAATTCAGTTATATTATGTGATTTTGGATGTGATGTGTGAAGTGTGGATGTGAATTTGGATGTGAGATGTGATTTTGGATGTTATATGTGAAGTTTGAATGTGATTTTGGATGTGAAATGTGAATTTGATGTGTATTGTGAATGTGATTGAAATTGTGGTTGGATGTGAGTGTGAGTAGGGGAACCAAGAAAAAATAAAAAAAATACCAGCTAACTTCCGTCGGCTTTTACCATAGCCGACGGAAGTTAGCTGGTTTCGGCCACGTGGGCAGAAAGGCTAACTTCCGTCGGCTTTGGCCCTAGCCGACGGAAGTTAGCGCCCCTCTGCTGACGTGGCAGAGTTCAGGGCTAACTTCCGTCGGCCACGTCAAGCGGACGGAAGTTAGCTAACTTCCGTCGGCGGCCGACGGAAGTTAGCTAACTTCCGTCGCCTCGCTTCCGTCGGCCAAAGGCCGATGGAAGTTAGCATTTTGCCGACGGAAGTTAGCTTCTTCCGTCGGGAAAGGGCTAACTTCCGTCGGCTTTGGCCGACGGAAGTTGCCTGGATTGTTGTAGTGTGGTGGCGCCCCGAAGGGAGGAGGGACTTGATCCGGCAACAACACCGTCAGGCCGACGCCGTTGCTGCCTCTGTCTCCTCTCCACCAACAAACAAGATGGCCGACGATCAAGCTCTTGGACAGGGCATACAGAAGGAGGGAAAAATCAAGTGAATCAAATAATATAATCCCTCGGTAGCTAACCCAGATATACATATATATATATATATATATATAAATCCCCAAAATCCCTAATCCTAAGAGATGGTTGCAGGACTTATCTGGGCAGCACAAATTGAGGT
The DNA here is from genome assembly GCA_019279435.1 of Zizania palustris. Lineage (NCBI taxonomy): Eukaryota > Viridiplantae > Streptophyta > Magnoliopsida > Poales > Poaceae > Zizania > Zizania palustris. The sequence continues at coordinate 37,579,907 of JAAALK010000285.1, read as the reverse complement.
GTGGCCTGTCCTTGACTTTACTTCACGCCATGCACTGCTGACTACTGATCTGCCGTAATGAGCTCCATGGCATGAAGTGTTGTCGTGGTTGCTGGAAGATCTGGTGATTTGCGGAGAGAACTCACGCCGGTTGGATTCAGGCCCGATGTTTCCATAGCCTTCCTCGCTTGTCTCTTCTGTGGTTGCTTCATGGCAGCAGCCCCAACAGCTTCTGCGCCGGTGACTCGTGGGCAGCTCTGGCCTCCATGCCGCTCACTCGCTTGCCTCGCGCCGCACCGTAGAAACCAGGTGAGGGAGAAATGAAATGAGCTAGGGTTTGATGGGGGCTCGCGGCGGGCAGTCATTTTATATTCCTATCGCGTGCAATAAGGACCATCAATCCAAGATAAATGGCTCAGATTAATCTGTAAGGGGGGAGCAGGCCTTATATATTTTCAGCCCATGCGGGTGCACACATCCATTAAATGGGCTGGGTTGAATGCGGCCCGTGTTCGTTGGGTGAGAAAATGACCAGCCAGTGAAAAATTCAGCCCATTACTAATTTATATTTCCAGATTATTTTACCAGTATTTCCTCCCGTTTTATTCATATTAATTGCATAATTAATTTTTTTATGCTAGAAAATCACGTAGAATTCATGAAAAATTATCTGATGATGTCTCTGAATAAATGGAACCAACGGGAAATTTATTTAGAGATTGTTTATGATTTAATTTAAATGTACTTGCATTATGGGATTATGTTATTGCGTATAAATAATTTCTGGCCAAAGCTGATTTATTTATGCGTTCTACCCACTGTTTATGAATATTTCGTTTCTGCCCAACAGTGATGCGAAGTATGTTCATGTGTGATTTTTTGTGCATGTTTAATTAATCAAGCCAACATAGGTTAATTACATGCTTTATTTATGTCAATTTTACCTTACTAATCATTCATTATTTATTTGATCAGTGATGATGCCCTCCAGCATCGTTACATACATGAACGGTGTTGAAAAGCTAGGGGGAACTAACTTCACTAAGTGGAAGGGTGAACTAATGCTAATCTTGCCCATTATGGACCGAGATCACTCCTTTCATGAAGACAAGCCTGTTGTACCAGTAGGTGAAGGTGATAATGATGCAACCTTGGTACACCATATGGCTGAATATGAAAAGGCTAAAGCCCAATGGGAGAGGTATGATAGAGTGGCATTAATGATCATGGACCACTCTATCAACCCTGCCATAAGAGGGGCTCTTCCCAAGACTCCATCAAGTGCAAAGGAGTTCATGGCCAAAATTGAGGAACACTTCCAAGGATCCTCTAAAGCTAATGCTAGCATGCTCATGACAAAAATGATGCATGCTAAGTATGATGGACGTGGAAGTGTGAGGGAGCACATCCTTAAGTTAATTGATGTCTCCAACAAATTGAAGGATCTTGAGATGCCTCTTCCGGAGCCATATCTTGTCCACTACATTATGTTGTCGCTCCCCGGTGTTTTGACAACTTCAAGATTAATTATAATGGGAGCGATAAGAAGTGGTCCTTGGCTGAACTGATTGCAAAATGTAGCCAAGAAGAGGAAAGGCTCAGGGCTGAGAATAAAGACTTTATAAATCTCATAAGTCAAGATCTGAAGAAAAAATTTGGTCATGGCAAGATTAGTGGGAAAGCTTCTCATTACAAGAAAGAAAGGGGAAGAAGCCTTATTGTTGGCGTAAAAGATTACGCTAACAGGTTCTCTGAGATCAAGAACAGACAAACAGTGAGCTTGTGCTTAAGGACTATCTCAAGCCTCCGAACGGATAATAGCTTAAGTAGTCCGAATGTGTGTATTAGAATATCTGAGTATTCCATCCTTGTTACAGGGTAAAGAGGGGGGTATTTATAGGCAAAAATGTCTAAGGAAAAGACCTATTTACCCCTTGATTACAACCGACATAGTGGAAACTATTCGGTACCCTGAACAGGGTTAAAATGGTAAAATCTATCCGGGGCAAGTGGATAAGCCAAACGTCTTATCAATCCTGTCGCTCTTCTTTCGAGCCTCATATCCTGTAGAGGGCTCCTTCGGACTTCAGATCGAGGCACCCTTCGGCTTAACGCCTCCACCTTCGAGTATGAGCCCATCAGCTCCGAAGCTTAGTAAGTCTTTTTGAACTGTTAATCTCTAAGTCCTAAAATGAAGCATTATCCCCCAACAGTAGCCCCTCGAATACGCCTCTCCGAATTTAACCTGTACAGAAGGGAGGCAATATACGCAAGGAATATTTTCATATTCTAAGACTTAGAGAAAATTTGAACACATTACAGTCTTTCGGAGGATCTCTGATACGAAGCATTCGGACCCCGACTCCGAGTTCTCAACCGCTGCGTGAATACTCCGTGGGAAAGAGAACCGTTATGAAGCCCAAACACCGTGAGGAACCGTTTGATTATATCCGTTACTGCGCAAGTAGCCGTTACGCTCTGTAAAAGGTAACAGTCAAAATTTACGGCAGTCTCTCGCCGTTCCACTTTCTAGACCCACCTGCCAGCGACGGAAGTCGAACCTGCAGTGTGAATGCGATCGAAGCACAGCCACACCGTTCCGGAAACAGCGGGCACTCTAGTGCAGAGGCAAGCGTGGGCCGCCTCAGCCATAGCAGCAATGGCGGGAGCTCCGGGCGACGCCTGACCCAAGAACCCCCAGGAGCTCCGCCCACCATCTAAGAAGAAGATCCCTCAGAGCTTCCTCATCGGCCAGTACACGAGCACCACCGAGTCCATCGAAGAGGCCGTGGAAGGGAAGCTGGGGACCGGACTGAGGACTCGAGTCCCTGGGTCGGAATCAAACCCGAAGCCACGGAGTGGAGAGGTCGTGGTTTTCGAGGCCTTATTCGAGGCAGGCTTGGGACTTCCGGCCATCGACTTCCTAGTGGAGGTATTGGATATGTTCTACATCACCTTACCTCAATTGTCTCCCAATGCCATCGCCCGCCTTGCTGTCTTCGAATGGGCGCTCCGGGCTGAAGGGTGCGAGGGGCGATCGAAGGTCTTCGCTGCCACCCACGAAGCCATCTGTCAGCCGAAGCCGCAAGATGGCCCTGGGGACACAAAGGTGATAACAGCCTTCGGCAGCGTCAACTTCCAGTTGCGGAGGGAGCATGCCCAACACTTTCCAGCGAAGGCCATCAACGACCGATGGGACACCAACTAGATCCTTCGGTGGTTCTACGCCAATGTCGGAGAGGATTCTTCCCTCGCTGGGCCTCTTCAGGAGATCTGGTTCCGGAAGGAGGCGGAGGTTACTCCGAACCCTAGCTTGCTCTCAACGCGGCTAGGGCTACTGACTTCGGTGGCCAGCCGCATGAGCATGCGTGACCTCGCCGAAGAGTTCATTGCTCTTCGGATTCCACCCCTCAGGGCCAACTGGCCGATAGTGTTTAAACAAGCTTCGGAGGCTGAGCTCCAAACTCTAGGTAAGACTTCAACTCCTGCAGTAATATGTTAGATGATGAAAATAACATACTTATAATATATTACCCTTTTTTCAGCGGCTCCACTAGCGTTAGCTCCGGAGGAGATAGCTCGGGCCACCGAACGGGTCCTCGAAGCCCCTACGGTAGCTGAAAGGCAGAAGAGGTTGGAGCTGGTGGGGAGCTGGGAGCACTCCAACAGAGTGTGGGGAGCTCTCAGGATGGTGCCCCCTCCTCTGCCGGATTTTAACTCGGCCGGAGCGGCCCCTCGGAAAAGGAAAGTCGTCACCGAGCTTCCGAAGAAGGCCGGCAAGACCCCCTCGAAGAAGAAGAAGGTGGTGAAGATCCCTCCTCAACCGACCCCTACTTCGTCTGCTTCGTCTTTGGACGTTCGGAGCTCAGCTTCAGGGGATTCCGAGAACGAGGACTCTAATGCCCAACTGGCGAAGACCTTTCGAGAACTACCTCTTGGAAAGTGACGAAGATGCGGCAGGGGTCCCAACCGAAGCTCCTGTTTGGGAGGCTGCAGAGGTGGACACGGCTCACACTCCCACGCTCGCTGTCTTGAGCTTGGAGCTGGAGGCCGTCGCCCTCAACTCACCCGTATCCGGGATGATCATGGAGGAGGTCGAGGTTCTAGCTGCAAACACACCGGAGAGGACTTCGGGGGATGACCTCGACGAGATTCTCTGGATGTACGAAGTCCTGGGGGACTCGGCGATTTTACCTCACGGTGCCTCCGAAGGTACACTTCGAATCTTTTGCCTTGGTCAATTCCTGCAACAATTTTTACTTGTAAATGTTCACCAAATACCTTGGTACCACAGGTACATTGAAGGGCGACGAAGCCTCGACTGCACACGAAGTCCCAGCCTTGGTACCACTAGACGCCCCGGCCCCGGTGACGGGGGCCGTTCCCACCGACGCGGCTCCGGTGGCTGAGGTCACCCCTGCTGATGCGGCTCCAGCCGAAGGGGTAGCCATCGAAGGAAGAGCTACCTCCGTCATAGTCGAGCCGTCTGCCTTCGTGCCATGGAGGGGCAAAAGCATGTCCAGCCTCGGACTCCCTCCCGGTCGAACGACGACCTCGGCTAGCATCTCGGAGGAAGAGGCCATGGAAGATGATCGCCCAGCTTCGTCTTGGCTTCCTCTGCTGGCTCCATTTTTGGAACACCGGATAGGCCTCCGGGAGCTCCTGGAGCCTTTGGCGGAGAAAAGCCAAGACATTGCCAACTCTGACTTGGTCTCTGTTCTGAGCGAAGCCAGGGCCCCGGTGCTCAACATGGCCCTCGAAAGGGCCGCCCTTCAGGTATAAAGAGTACTGCAAATATTTTCAATTAATAAATGTAAACACCTGGTTCTTACTTGTTCTTTTTGCAGCAATTCGTCCTTGCTAGAGCGGCAGCGACTTCCAATGAAGTCGAAACCAATCGACTCAAAAGGAAGGTTACCACCCTCCAAACCATGCTCAAGGGCTCCGAAGAAAGAGCACTTCTGTTGGAGGAAGAAGTCCTCGAAGAATGGAGGGCTAGGGCCGAAGCTGACGACGCCATCCGACTAGCAAGGCAGGACAGCGACGCACTCTGGACTTCAGCCCAAGAAGCTGAAGCCGAGTGCTTAGTGCTCCGGGCGGAGGTTGTTGGATCGGAAACGGCGACCAGAGGGGGTGAATGGGAGATTTTAAAATTTCAGACTAGAAATAGCCTTCTGTTTTAATTCTGTCTTCTGCGGAACAGGCTTTGAACACACCCTTCGAAATTCTGGTTCGGAGGTATTTCACAGCTCCGAATATAGGCTTTGCAAGGAGCAAAAGTTCGAAGCCAAGAAGACTTTCTCCACCCACAACCCCGAAAACTCAGCTCTGCTAAGTCAGTGCAGGCTCCGCACATAGGTTGCCTTCGAGCAGGCTTCGCACTACAAGCTTCACAAGAGCGGACTTCCCTCTGAGGACTTCGATCAGCTCTGCTGAGTCAGTGCATGCTCAGCACACTAGGTGCCTTTGAGATGTACCCGTCGCAAAAGCAGACTTCCCTCTATAGACTTCGACCAAATACTTAGCGACAACAACTTGTGCTGGGCTTCGTACTTCGAAGGTCTAAACGCACAATGAACACACTTCGCCAAGGGCTTCGACAAGGGAAGAAAATGGGCTTCGAATAGTGCTTCACTAGTAATCAGAGAGGTCTAGCCTCCAGTTTACACAGAGCGAACAAACACTGAAAAACACACACTTCGCTCGAACACACTTCGCTCGAATAGGCTTCTCACACACTTCTCTAGAAAAGATTCAGTGCACAAACACAACTCAAAGAAGTGAGACAAGAGAGATCTAAGCATGCAGAGAAGTACGCATACAAGCTCAAGCAGTAAATGAACACAGAATCAAAGCTTCAATGCTTGAACAGGGAACACAAAAATGAACTCACAGGATGAATACAAGGTATGTGGCGGCTAGCACAAAGAGCTCAAAAATGACTGCTCAAAGTGTTGATGTGACCTAGCTAGCCTCCACTATTTATAGGCACTATTCAGCCCTGTGAATAGACTACTTTACCCCTAGGGTTTACACCGGTTTTGTCTCATCAGAACAGGGGGTACAACTGGTAGTCTACTTTATTTGGAGGCTTCTTTTGTCATCTTCGCAGAGGGGACAACACCAGCTTTTGCAGAGCAGACACTGTCAGCCTTTGCAGTTTTGGACCCTTCTGAAGCCCCCCTTCGCACGCGAGGGGTGTGGTAGCTTCGGTGAGAAACCTTGAGCCTGACAGCCTTCACTTCACCGAAGTCAGCCTTCGATACAGTGACGGTTTTGAGCCGAAGCCATCAAAGCCCTTGGGCCTTCGCACCAACACCTCGGAGTGGACCATAACGGCTTCGCAGCTTCTCCCAGCTCGAACTCCGTCAATCCGTGTACCGAAGCCATGCATGGCCGAAGTACCTCAAGTCATTCTCGCTCCGGAGCCTGCCTCGCTCCGGAGCCTGCCTCACTCTGAAGTCAGCTTCACTCCGAAGCCCCACCTTCGGAGTACCACCCTTCGAAGTCTCTCATTCGTCCAAGGCCTCCGCATGAAGCATTCCATGAGCACTTCGTTACAGTCTCTCCCCGAGCACACTCCTCGATGATCCTCACCTGGACCATGCCTTCGATGCACCTCGACTTCTGAGACCTTCGTCGGGTATACCTTTGAGTGCCTCCCTCTGGAGCACACTTCGAACACCTTGCCTCATTGTTGAGGACTTGATCCACCATACTCTGAAGTCACTCCATTCGGAGTACCCTTCGAAGTGCCTCGCCTCCGAGGACTTTGTCTCGGAGTACCTTCACCCGGAGCCAGGCTCCGCACTTACTGCCTTCTCCTGGCGCACCTCGACCCGAGGTCCGACCTCGACCCCTTCGCAGCCTTCATGACGGCGCTCCCTGCTCCCCTGGCATCAAGCCTCCCGCTTGACCCAGGTTCACTTGCTACGAACCGTCTGTCGCCTCCGAAGTCACCTGCGCACAACAGACAGACAGACAAGTGTATCCAGTACCCCGGAGACCTCTCTGGGTAAACAACCTTCTATACACACTCCGGTGTACCGCCCAAAGTACCGAGACCTTCGGTACGAACCAGTCATCGTGTACTATTGGACTCCTCTGATAGGCACACTCCGCTGCTAAACCTATAGCAACCAGAGTCCACCGGACCCTTCGGTGAAACAACCTCCGAACCCCTTTGGAGGGACCCCTTCGAATCAGAGGGTAAAACCTGTCAATCACTCATCACAGACTCCAAAACCAACCCTTGGTTTCTCAATCTACCCCTTGGTGAGTGCATTGACAACCAAATTCAAGTTCAAGAAAATTTAAAAAATTTCAGCACACAAGTGACCATAAAAACTCAGAAATGAGCCAAATCATGTCACTTGATAAAAGAATTTTCCTCCCCCTTTTTCAACAGAGTAAAAGCTCCTTCGGCAAATCTTCCCTTTGCAAGATAAAACTCCCCCTGAGTTATTTTACCCATGCTACAGAGAACTCAAAAATTTCTCCCCCTTTGGCAATGCAAGCATCAAGGAGCATGTAAAAGGTGCATAGCTTCGAAATGGGCAGAGTTGCAAAGACACATAAAGCAACAAATATGCCAATATTAATACCAATGATCATGTGCTCAGCTCAATTTAACATTCTCTAAAAACATGATGACTACATGTGATTTTATCATTTTGAAATAAAAGCATCACCACTCAATCAAGGTAACTAGACAAGTAAAAGCAGAGACTGCGCAAAGCTAGTCAATTTCTACTCTAGACAGACAAGTCCAGTTCAAGTGGAGCAGTAAAAGCAAACTTGATGATCAATGAATTTTTTTTGTTTCATAATGCTAGGGGTTATTTGTTTGTCTACCTTATACTTTCCAATCAGTCCAAGCCTAGGCATGAAAGCCATCAGAAGCTTAAGGCGGTGATTTTGGCATACACTACACTATCCCAGTTCAGACCAATGTGCAATGGTAAGTAGTTTAGAATAGGGTAGTGCGACAAACAAACCCACCTGGATCTTTTTGCTTTGAAGCATGCAAATCATGGATTTTTGGAATTTGAATTAAGTGAACAAACTGTTTAGCACTTTATGAATATCCATGAGTAAGTAACACAATTTTTCATGTTGCAATGTTTAGCATCTAATAAAAAGAAGTCTTGCTATCAAGCAGATAAAAGATAGCTAAAGCAGTCTTGCCTAAACATGCTAGATTCAAGACTAAGCAGTGAGCATGATTTGATTTTGGAAAGAAGAATCATGCACATAATGTTTCAGACATAATAAATAGAGTTGAGCTGACATGATTTCATGAATTAAAATCAGGCATATAAGTGCAAAAGATGTAAATGCAATTTCACACAAGATGAGCATATGCAAGACAATTAAAATCTGATCCCCTCACAAAATGTCGTAAGGGTGACAAACACCAAGTTCTCCACGCAAGTAGGCAAAACGAGAAGCATTGAGGTGTTTTGTGAAAATATCGGCTACCTGGTGTTGGGTATCAACATATTGATGCTCAATATCACCCTTCTCATTATGATCTCTGAGAAAATGATATCGCACATCAATGTGTTTGGTTCTGGAATGCTGAACCAGGTTGTTTGCAATACAAATAGCACTAGTGTTATCACAGAAAAGTGGAACACTCTTATAATCTAACCCAAAATCTCGCAAAGTGGAAACCATCCACAAAATCTGAGAGCAACAGCTAGCTGCAGCAACATATTCGGCCTCAGCCATCGATTGTGCAACACTAGACTGTTTGCTGGAAGACCAGCAAACCAGAGAAGTACCCAGAAAATGACAAGTACCAGAGGTACTTTTCCTATCAATCCTACACCCAGCAAAGTCCGCATAGGAATAACCTCGAAGACACAAAGAGGAAGATGCAGAATACCAAATGTCGAATTCTAAGGTATGTTTGAGATACCTGAGAATGCGCTTTACCGCTTGGCGGTGCGAAGCTCGTGGTGAAGCCTAAAAACGAGCGCACAAACATACTGCGAAGTGTATGTCCGGCCTCATAGCAGTCAAGTAGAGGAGGGAGCTGATCATGCTTCGGAACTCCTTCTGGTCTACGGATTCTCCATCCTCATTAGGATCCAATGCTACAGATGTAGCCATTGGAGTGGCAAGGGGCTTCGCATCAGCCATGTCGAACTTCTTGAGCAGGTCCTTGGTGTACTTCGTCTGGTGGACGAAAGTACCTTGTTTGCTTTGCTTGATTTGCAAACCAAGGAAAAACGTGAGTTCGCCCATCATGGACATCTCAAACTCCCTGCTCATGGCATCTGCAAACTTGGCAACCAAAGCATGAGAAGAGCCACTAAAGATGATATCATCTACATAAATTTGGACTAGCAGGAAATATTTGCCATGCTTGAGAGTGAACAGGGTTTTATCAATAGATCCCATCAAATATCCCCGCTCAAGCAGAAAATACTTAAGTCTATCATACCAAGCCCGAGGGGCCTGCTTGAGTCCATAAAGAGCCTTATGAAGTTTAAGGACTTTATGTGGGTATTTGGGGTTTTCAAAACCAGGGGGTTGTTTTACATAAACATCTTCGCCTATGAAGCCATTAAGAAAAGCACTTTTGGCATCCATTTGATAGAGTTTGAAACCACGGGATGCCGCAAATGCAAGTAAAATCCTAATGGCATCAAGACGAGCAACAAGTGCAAAAGTTTCAGTAAAATCAATCCTTTCTAATTGAGAATAACCCTGAGCTACAAGTCTAGCCTTGTTTCTAACTACAGTCCCATCCTCCCCTTGTTTGTTTTTGAAAATCCATTTTGTTCCAATGAAATGAACATTTGGTGGAGGATCAACTAAAGTCCAGACTTGGCTTCTCTCAAAATTTTCAAGTTCTTCATGCATGGCATTGATCCAACTAGAATCAGAAAATGCATGACTAATATCTAAGGGCTCGAAAGAAGCAACAAAAGCGGAATCAATGAAATGAGCATGAGAACATGTTACCCTTTGATCAAGCTCACCAATGATCTGCTCGGGAGGGTGCATCCTTTGAACATGATGTGGAGCCTCACGGCGGGATGCAGTCTCCCCCTCAACTTGTGCGTTGGAATGGTCCAAGATGACCGATGTTGAGGTAGTTGCTTCGGGACCTTGTGCCAAAGTGGTTGAAGTGGGGTCGGCTTCGGGGGTTGATGTCGACGGTAGTAGGGGTACATCCTCGAACTCTCCGGGATCTTCTTCTTTGAAGATGGTCTGTTCCATGTCGTGTTCATTTGGCTGTTCAAGAGCAGAACTAACAGAGGGGGTCGATTCATCAAAAGTCACATCACATGACTCGATGACTGTGTTAGTCTCCAAATTATAAACATGATAAGAATGATCATGTGTAGTGTAACCCAAAAAGATCCCGTCAGAAGAACGCGACTCAAATTTGTCTAAGTTTCCACATTTTAGGATAATGCAACGACAACCAAAAACTCGAAGATGAGTAACTTTGGGTTGTCTCCCAAAACGTAGCTCATAAGATGTCAAGTTCAAAATTGAGCGCAAGAATATTCGGTTTGATATGTAACATGCAGTGTCCATGGCCTTAGCCCAGAATTTTCTAGGAGTCCTATGCTCATCGAGCATCGTCCTAGCCATCTCAACCAAAGTGTGGTTCTTCCTCTCAACAACACCATTCTGTTGAGGAACCCGTGGAGCAGAGAATTGTTGTTTTATGCTGTGCTCCATGCAAAAATCAACAAAGAGACTGTTCTTGAACACAGTGCCATTATCACTTCGAATGAATTTCAATGCACCAGGGAGTTTAGTGAAAAGTCTCAAAGCCAAGTTCCAAAAGTGTGAAAACACTTCATCCTTGCTGGCAATAAAGAAGACCAAGAGTAGCGAGAGAAATCGTCGACAATGACTAACACAAACCACTTGCCGCTTAAAGAACTAACCCGAGAAGGACCTACAGTGTCCATGTGGAGAAGTTCTCCGGGTTGTTTAGTCATCACTGTGGTGACTGGAGAATGCGAAGCGGCAATCATTTTTCCATGTCGACAAGGAGTGCAAACTAAATTCTTCTCAAACTTGAGCTTGGGCAATCCTCGTATCAGACCTAGGGCACTCAGACGAGCGAGCAACTCAAAGCTCATATGCCCTAGTCTCCTATGCCACTTCCAAAGCTCAGCAGTAGAATGTGCAACAAGACAACGAGAAGAACCAGATGACTCAGAAAAATCAGCTCCAAAAACTCTCTCAACTCTAAAGATCTTGTAGACAACAACACCATCAGAATTGAGTACTTGCGAAGTATCGCGATGGAATCGCACTTCGAAGCCCTCATCAAGCAACTGAGATACAGAAAGCAAATTGTATCCCAGGTTTTCAACCAAAGCAACATCTTTGAGAGTGAAATTTGAGTTAATTCTTACCACACCTTTACCTTTCACTCTACTCCTTCGATTGTTGCTGAAGGTGATATGTTCCCTTTGCTTGGTTGTGGTGAGGCTGGAGAACCATGCTGCATCTCCGGTCATGTGGCGTGAACAACCGGAGTCCATAATCCACGTGCCCTCCAAGCCTCGGTCCGGTGCCTACACATGATAAGAAAATCTCGATCGCTCAGTGCTGGGGTGAGTGAAAATATGACGAGGCATCCAGCACTGAGTGATACGAGTAGTAGGCACAGTAAAAGTAGACTGTCTACGCATAGGATAATCATAATGATGCAAAGTGTGAGGTCTACCTACATGCTGAGATCTAAAAGCATGATGAGGTCTCCTAGTCAGACGAGGTACAAAGCTACTCGCCCGAGGTCTATCACCATATGGAACATGGTGAACACCTCGAGGAGCAAAACCTCTCCGAGAAGCACGAGGAGCCTCGAAAACAGGACAAGAGTAAAACTCAGACTCTTGCATACCTCGAGATGGGTAATGCATGTCCTGGAAACTCATCGCCTGAGAGCGTCACTCATCCTTGATGCGACGAAAATAGAACCCAACCAAATGACCCGCCCGCTGACAGTGGGAACAATAAAAAACTCTCCTAGGGGCACTCTCATGGGTCATAGGAGCAACTCTCACAGGTTCCTTGGGCTTCTGCTGAGTGGTTTTCTTGGGAGGGATTTTTTGGCAGGAGGAGTTGTTTTCTTTGGAGTTCGGGTAGGCTTTTTGGTTGATGGAGTGTCAAACAGGGCTCTTTCTTTCTCTAAGGTAGTGGGTGAGGTAAAAATAGTTTTGTTCTCACTGTCTGAGGGAGTCCTCTCAAAACCCAATCCTAGAGCTAACCCTGCCCTATCAGCACACATCTTGGTCTTGGCCAAGAGCAAATCCATCCTAACCCTTCCCTCAGTGCATTTGTTAACCACAGAAAGAAAGTATTCATTTTCAGTCATGAGGTTCTCAGCTCGCTCTCTAACATTGCCTAGCTGGTCCTTAACGGTTATGCAAGTGTCACACACAGGTTGCACATCCTTAGAACTACCGGCCCTCCAATCTAGCCTCTAAATCCTGAACATGCTTATCACGTAAATCAATGCTCTCACGTAATAAGGGGCACTTCATGCATTCAATTATATCATGAGGACTAGAATCCACCATCAAAAGCTGCTTATGTGCAGTCTCAAGCTCAGAAAAAGTTTGAGCATGCACAGAACGCAACTGAGCAAGTTCACCCATGGCATAATCAGTAGAAACAGATTCTGAGCCTAAGTCTAAGGTCTTTTCTATCTCTAGCGGCTTGCAGAAATAACTTATCCTGACCAAGAACTACTTTATTCAGTTCATCTAGTTTAATTGAAAGCTGGTCATAGGATAGTGGTACCTCAGATGAGTCAAGCTCATCGCCGCTGTGATCGCTGTCGGCCATGAAGCAAAGGCCGGTGAAATCTCGTCTCTTCTTGTCCTTCTTCTCCTCCTTCCTTTGAGACTCTTCCTCCTTAGAGCTCGACTCCTTAGTTGAGGAAGTGTCGATGTCGCTGAGAGCAGCAACAAATGCTCTGGAAGCAGCTTTGGCTACCCTCTTAGCCATCTTGCCACGCTTGCCCTTCACAAAGGGTTTCCTCTCCTTCTTGTGGTATTTGGGGCGCTCACTCTCATCTCTATTCTTGAGTTTAGGACAATTGGCCTTGATGTGAGAAGTGTCGCCACACTCAAAACAACCACTAAAAACACTTCTTCTCTGATCCTGTCTCTCATGGTGAAAATGGGTGAACCTTCTTGCAATGAGAGCAAGCTCATCATCATCCAGAGTATCCACCTGCTCCTTAGTGACGGAGACCAGGGAGGACAAAGCAAAACCATCTGCAAAAACACAAGTGCCTGATGTGCTTGGTTCTGTAGTGGTGCCACGGCTAGTGCTAGAATCCAATGCCAACGGCTGTGGCAAGGAGTTCCTATGCACTGCAAGAGATGCCTTGGCAATCTCTGTGGACTTCAGCTTGCTGAAGAGCTCATCACAGGTCAATGTGTCATAACCTGCGGACTCCTCAATGCTGGATATCTTCACTTCCCAAATGCTACGGTCAAGAGCATAGAGAAGCTTGATAGCCCTGTCATGATCATTGTAAGCAAGCGTCCCGTTGGACCCCAAGTTACTCACTATCGCATCAAAGCGAGAAAACATGGCATCTATAGATTCACCAGGTGCCTGCACAAACAGCTGATACTGTTGATTGTATGTGCTTTGGTGCGTGGCCTTAATCTGTGTAGAGCCCTCATGAAAGATAGTGAGTGTAGTCCAAATTTCCCTAGCTGTCCTAAGGTGTTGCACCCTATCAAACTCACTCCGACTCAAACCAATGAACAATATATTCCTAGCCTTGGAGTTGGCATTATACTGATCCTTCTCTGTTTGAGAGGTGCGAGTTTTAGGGATGGAGTATTGTGAGTCCACAATCTACCAAATTGCATTTCCTTGGCTTAGCAAGTAAGCCTCCATGCGCACCTTCCAGTATGCAAAGTTCGTCCCATCGAGCAGAGGTATTTTACAAACTCTATTCATGTTGCCAACAGATCACAAAATCGGTTAAGGTCAACTGGTGATCTTAACCTGCTCTGATACCAATTGTTGGACCGGAAACGGTGACCAGAGGGGGGGTGAATGGGAGCTTTTAAAATTTCGGACTAAAAATAGCCTTCTGTTTTAATTCTGTCTTCTGCGGAACAGGCTTCGAACACACCCTTCGAAATTCTGGTTCGGAGGTATTTCACAGCTCTGAATATAGGCTTCGCAAGGAGCAAAAGTTCGAAGCCAAGAAGACTTCGCTCCACCCACAACCCTGAAAACTCAGCTCTGCTAAGTCAGTGCAGGCTCCGCACACAGGGTGCCTTCGAGCAGGCTTCGCACTACAACCTTTGCAAGAGCGGACTTCCCTCTGAGGACTTCAATCAGCTCTGCTGAGTCAGTGCAGGCTCAGCACACTGGGTGCCTTCGAGTAGGCTTCACACTGTACCCTTCACAAGAGCAAACTTCCCTCTGCAGACTTCGACCAAATACTTAGCGACAGCAACTTGTGTTGGGCTTCGTACTTCGAAGGTCTAAACGCACACTGAACACACTTCGCCAAGGGCTTTGACAAGGGAAGAAAATGGGCTTCAAACAGTGCTTCGCTAGTAATCAGAGACGTCTAGCCTCCAGTTTACATAGAGCGAACAAACACTGAAAAACACACACTTCGCCTGAACACACTGCGCTCGAACAGGCTTCTCACACACTTCTCTAGAAAAGATTCAGTGCACAAACACAACTCAAAAGAAGTGAGACAAGCGAGATCGAAGCATGCAGAGAAGTACGCATACAAGCTCAAGCAGTAAATGAACACAGAATCAAAGCTTCAATGCTTGAACAGGGAACACAAAAATGAACTCACGAGATGAATACAAGGTATGTGGCGGCTAGCACAGGAGCTCAAAAATGACAGCTCAAAGTGTTGATGTGACCTAGCTAGCCTCCACTATTTATAGGCACTATTCAGCCCTGTGAATAGACTACTTTACCCCTAGGGTTTGCACCGGTTTTGTCTCATCAGAACAGGGGGTACAACTGGTAGTCTACTTTATTTGGAGGCTTCTTTTATCAGCTTCGCAGAGGTGACAACACCAGCTTTTGCAGAGGAGACGCTGTCAGTCTTTGCAGTTTTGGACCCTTCTGAAGCCCCCCTTCGCACGCGAGGGGTGCGGTAGCTTCGGTGAGAAGCCTTGAGCCTGACGGCGTTCGCTTGACCAAAGTCAGCCTTCGATACAGTGACGGTTTTGAGCCGAAGCCTTCAAAGCCCTTGGGCCTTCGCACCAACACCTCGGAGTGGACCACCACGGCTTCGCAGCTTCTCCCAGCTCGAACTCCGTCAGTCCGTGTACCAAATCCATGCATGGCCAAAGTACCTCTAGTCAGTCTCACTCCGGAGCCAGCCTCACTTCGGAGCCTGCCTCGCTTCAGAGCCTGCCTCACTCCAAAGTCAGCTTCACTCCGAAGCCCCACCTTCGGAGTACCACCCTTCGAAGTCTCTCCTTTGTCCAAGGCCTCCGCATGAAGCATTCCATGAGCACTTCGTCGCAGTCTCTCCCCGAGCACACTCCTCGATGATCCTCACCCGGACCATGCCTTCGATGCACCTCGACTTCTGAGACCTTCGTCGGGTATACCTTCGAGTGCCTCCCTCCGGAGCACACTTCGAACACCTTTCATCATTGCTGAGGACTTGATCCACCATTCTCCGAAGTCACTCCATTCGGAGTACCCTTCGAAGTGCCTTGCCTTCGAGGACTTCGTCTCGGAGTACCTTCACCCGGAGCCAGGCTCCACACTTACTGCCTTCTCCTGGCGCACCTCGACCCGAGGTCCGACCTCGACCCCTTCGCAGCCTTCGTGACGGAGCTCCCTGCTCCCCTGGCATCAAGCCTCCTGCTTGACCCAGGTTCACTTGCTACTAACCGTCCGTCGCCTCCGGAGTCACCTACGCACAACAGACAGACAGACAAGTGTATCCAGTACCCCAGAGACCTCTCTGGGTAAACAACCTTCTATACACACTTCGGTGTACCGCCCAAAGTACCGAGATCTTCGGTACGAACCAGTCATCGTGTACTGTCGGACCCCTTCGGTGAAACAGCCTCCGAACCCCTTCGGAGGGACCCCTTCGAATCAGAGGGTAAAATCTGTCAATCACTCATCACAGACTCTGAAACCAACCCTTGGTTTCTCAGAGGTTGAGAAGCTCCGGCAAGCGGCAGGCCACTTCGAGCACCCAGCTGGTAGAGCTCCAAGGCTCTCTCAAGCAAGCGATGGCCTAGAAGAGCTCCTTGCTGCTCCAAGTGGCCAAAGTGTCTGCTACCACTGTGGAGCTAGAGACGGCAGAGAAGAAGAATGCCAGTGCAGCAGAACGTACCTTGGATGCCCTTCAGGGTACCTTGAAATATTTTGGCACTATGTGCCCTTCGTCTTCTGTGGTGGCCAGCGAACCCCTCGACCAGAAGCTGAAGAGGATCCATGTGGCGGTGTCACTGATGATGAACTCCGGTGTCTGGTATGGACTCCGAAAGACTTCTGACTTGGGCCGAGCTTCAAGAGGAGCAGAAGAAACTACGAGCCTCGAAGAAGAAGAGAAGCACTCGAACAAAAAGGACAATCCCGGTGGCTTCGAGCTCCGAAGGACAGAGTAGCCGGAGAGGTAGCTCTAAAGGTCGACAGGGTCTCCGATTTTTCTTAGGCTTGGACCAAAATTTCTCTTAATGTAAAAGTATGATGAATTAATGTGAATTGCACCGGAAGCATCTTGTTTGTTCTTTTACCCTCCTACCCCTCCTTGTGGATGGGGGACCTTACGCATTGCAAAAAGGTTCGTCGGACACAATGCTGCGCCGAACAAACCGATGCTTCGCAGGGGCTTCGAACATAGTTTCGTATTATGATTTTGTGAGTTTTGGAACTGAATCTACCTTGGCAGGCTCTTATACTAGTCGCTTTAGGATTTTAAAAGTGTCTCACTGGCCGGAGCCTTGAAACCTTATTGCTTGGTCACCTTCGACTCTTTTACAGATGCTTCGAACCCGTAGGGCGGAAATCTGTTTATCTTTAAAGTCCTTGGACTCTTCTACGGATCGTAACAAGCCTAGGCCTGGAATCCGTAGGGTGGCCACCTTCGGCTCTTTTACAGATACTTCGAACCCGGAGGCCGGAAATCTGTTCGTTTAAAGTCATTAGACTTTTCTATGGATCCTAACAAGCCGGAGCCTAGAATGCCATAGGCTGGCCACCTTCGGCTCTTTTACAGATAATTCGAACCCGGAGGCTAGAAATCTGTTCGTTTAAAGTCCTTAGACTCTTCTACGGATCCTAACAAGACGGAGTCTCGAATCCGTAGGCTGCCCACCTTCGGCTCTTTTATAGATACCTCGAACCCGGAGGCTGGAAATCTGCTCTTTTAAAGTCCTTAGACTCTTCTACGGATCCTAACAAGCTGGAGCCTGGAATCCATAGGCTGGCAGCGAAGCCCTTGAACCTATGGTTCGCAGGCTATTGCCCGAGTCTTGGGAAAGATGTTTGACTCTGCAAGCATCTCCGTCCTCTCGATGCCTCCATCAGGAGTAAGGGATATTTGAAGAGCAAACAAAATTCAACCCTCCACTTTATTTAGAAAAGGAATTCTTTTTTAAGTGATTACAAGGAGCCCCTAAGCATAGTAACGCTTAAGGTGCTCCGCATGTCATGCATGTTTCAATTCTTCCCCTTCTAACTTAGCTAATTTGAACGATCCGGGGCGTCCTGAGCATAGGATAATATATGGTCTTTCCCATTTATTTCCTAGCTTCCCCGGGGCTATTACACTTCACAAAACTAAATGACATGGTCTAAGCTTGTTCAACTTTATCTTCGGGTCATACCATGTTTTTGTTTGGCCTTGGTACTTCGTCAGATTGGCGACAGCTCGAAGCCTTGTTTCTTCTGACAAGTCCAGCGAAGTGTTTCTTTCATCTTCATCTCCGGGCTGCACTACACGAAGGGATCCACCCCTGAGCTCCATAGGAGTCATGGCCTCATCTCCGAATAGTAGCCTAAATGGGGTAAAGCCTGTGGACCCGGCTTGAGTGGTTCAGATGGACCACAAGATCTTGGGAAGTTCCTCGACCCATAGCCCCTTGGCCAACCCGACAATCCGTCGATTCAGACCGGAGAGAATGTTCCCGTTGGCTCGTTGGATAGCTCCGTTGGACTGTGGATGGCGCACTGCTGCGAAGCATAACTTAATGCCCATCTCTTCACAAAATTCTTTGAATGTGTCAACTTTGAACTGGGTTCCATTATCCACGGTTAGCTCCCTTGGCACTCCAAACCTGCATATAATATTTTGCCAGAAAAACTTTTGCACATTCCTTGAAGTGATAGCAGTCAATGGTTCTGCTTCAACCCACCGCAAACTTCAAGCTGCCTTTTGCCATTGGAAAAGGGCCTATGAGGTCCATTCCCTACCGAGCCATTGGCCATACCGGTGCAATAACTTGAAGTGGAACTGGCGGACGGTGGCTTCGTCTTCCCATCCATTGGCATCCTTGGCAGGTTCGAACCAACTCCTCCGCATCTCTTACAATTGTCGGCCAGTAGAGCCCCTGCCAAAGTGTCTTGCCTGCTAGAGCACGAGGGGCCAGGTGGCTTCCGCACAAACCTTTTTGAATGTCCCGAAGTATGTCTTGGCCTTCGGGTTGTGAGATGCATCAGAGTAGGGGGGAACACACTCCGGCTTTGTATAATATTCCGTTCACAAGCTTGTAATTTCGAGCCCTTGCTTGCAATCTTCGGGCATATGGACCTTCTGAAGAATATATGCCACCTTGCAAGATATTCATTATTGGAGCCCGCCAATCTGTAGCTGGAATGCAAAGTACTTCTGCGGAGGGTAATTGATTGACTGCAGGCTTGACTAGCTCTTCGTAGAAAGCACCCTCCGGGAGGTCCAATGCTCCGGCTGCAGCTTTTGCTAGAATATCTGCGAGTTGATTATCTGCTCGAGGTATACTTCGAACAGAAAATCCTTTGAATGCTGCTTCAATCTTGCGGATTTCTTCAAGGTACTTCGCTAGATGCGGGTTCTTTGCTTGGAAGCTTTTATCGACATGCCCTGCGATGACTTGAGAATCTGTTTTAATTATTATCCTTGCTGCTCTAAGTGCCTTTGCCTTTCGGAGGCCTAGCAGGACCCCTTCGTATTCTGCGATATTATTGGTGGTCTTAAACTTGAGCCTCGCAGAATACATGGCCTTTTGCCCTGACGGTGATATGATGACCGCTCCAGCTCCGGCACCAGATGCCTGATAAGCTCCGTCAGAAAATATTGTCCACAAACCTTCAGAGGGCTCCTCCGGAGCCCAAAATGCAGATGGCGTCAACTCTGCTACGAAGTCGGCTATGATTTGGGATTTGATAGCTATTCTTGCCGTGAAGGGGATTCCGAAGAGGGCTAGCTCGACAGCCCATTTTCCAATCCTTCCCGTAGAATCTTTGCTTCAGAGCATATCACCAAGAGGGTACGAGGTAGGAACAATTAGGTTATGCGCCAGAAAGTAATGCCTTAGCTTCTGAAACAAAATAAACTGGGTTCTGCACCAGCTTTCCCTTAAGCTCAACTTCCCTGACCAGTACTGCACTTACTGCGGAGCCTGTTGCTGCGAGATAAATGAGTAGTGTTTGCTCCGGGAGGGGCACAGTAAGTGTTGACAGGCTTCCGAGGTATGCTTTTATATCATCGAAGCTCTTCTGGCACTCCGGCGTCCAATCGAAGCTTTTGGACCCCTTAAGGGCTTTGAAAATTGGAGGCTTCTTTCTGCTGACCTGGCTAGGAACCTACTAAGAGCTGCGAGCCTTTCTGCTAGCTTCTAGACTTGCTTCAAATTCCCTGGTGGAGCCATTCTTTGCAGTGCACTTATCTGCGTTGGGCTAGCTTCGATTCCCCTGCTCGAAACTAAGTACCCTAGCAGCTTTCCTGCTTGCGCTCTGAATATACATTTTTCAGGGTTGAGGCGTACTCCACATGCTCGGACGCTCTCAAACGTTTCAGCTAGGTCTAGGCTATGCTGGTGCTTTTGAGCACTTTTTATTACAATGTCATCGATATAGGCTTCGACATTCCGGCCTATTTGGTGACCTAGAGCCTTAGCTATTAAACGTGAAAAAGTGGCTCCGGCATTCTGTGAGCCAAAAGGCATTCTTACATAACAAAATACCCCGGAAGGAGTTATGAAACTTGTCTTGGCTTCGTCTTCACGCTTTAGCTAGACTTGATGATACCCGGAGTAAGCATCAAGGAAGCTTAGCAATTCGGAGCCGGTTGTGGAATCCATGAACTGGTCTATTCGGGGCATTGGGTAGGGGTCTCGCGGGCATGCTTTATTTAATGAAGTAAAGTCAATACACATGCGCCACTTGTTCGAGTCCTTCTTCCTTACAAAAACAGGGTTCGCCAACCACTCGGTATGGGCTCCCTCCCTGATGATGCCAGCCCTTAATAATTTTTCTACTTCGGTCTTGGTGAGGCTTTCCCTTTCTGTAGACAGCTTGCGGAGCCCCTGGCGCACTGGCCTAGCCTTCGGGTTGACGAGCAGGCTGTGCTCGATGATACTCCGATCAACCCCGGTGATGTCTTTGTCAGTCCACGCAAAGACGTCCAGATTTTGCTTGACGACTTCTTCCAACGAGGCAGCTATCTCTGGGGATAGCCCCTTGCCGAACTGTACTGGGTATTCTTTGCCATCCTTTGAAATTATCTTCGTCTCAACATCACCTTTCGGGCTTGGCTTAAGGGAGAGCCCCTTCGAAGAGTTCGAAGCCTCTAGAACCTCTTTTGCGCGCTCCGTCACGCTGTGCACTTGCCGGGGGTCCAATGGCTGGCCATGCCCATACTCCATTCTCCGGGCTATATCTTGGTCTCTTGAAACAGTAAGAACTCCACCTTGCGTGGGCATTTTGAGACAGAGATAGTTGTGATGCGCTATAGCTCCGAATTGGTTCAGCATCCCTCGCCCGAAGATTGCGTTGTAAGCATAGGGGGCATCGACAACGTCGAAGATCACCTCTTCCACCCTGGCCAAATGCCCCTCTCCGAAAGCAACCTCGAGGCCTATCTGGCCGAGGGCATCGAGAGGCGGTCCTGAGAAACCTTGAAGTGGCTGGGCCACTGGAAGTAGATGTTTCTGAGGTATGCACATTTGATCGAAGGCCTGGACAAAAAGTATGTCTATGAAGCTCCCGCCGTCCACTATGATCCCTCGGACTTCCACCCCTGCTATGTCTGCGGAAATGACCAAGGGGTCATCATGGGGGAACTTTACCCCTGCAGCATCACTAGCAGTAAAAGAGATGGGCACATGGGACCATTCTGGCATTCCCTCCGCGGAGCTCGAAGTCCCAATGTGCCCTACTTCGCGGACGTATTCACGCCGCTGCCTTTTGGACATGTTGAGAAACCATGTTGAAGAATATGGTTTTGATATTCCAGATGTGATGAGTGATTGTCAACGGAAGTCAAAGGAAGGGAGAGATGAAGACCTGCTGAGTCTGAGGCGCATGTGACTCAGGTACACGGGCAGTGAGCGACGACCGGGCAGAGGGGCAGCGGAGTCGGGCTGGCCCAATCTGGGTACATGGCTAGGAGCGACAGATGATCCACTGGTCTATTGACTGGGTTTGACTCAAGTACACGGGCGGCGAGTGATTACCGGGCTGAGGAAGCTACGGGGTCGGGTCGGCCCAATCCGGGTACCCAGTGCGAAGACGGTGGACGCTTTGTCAGTTTCGGCGCAAAACTGACAATCTATGATTAATTCGTTTTTAGGATATTAATATTTAGTTTTTAAGTTTATAATATTTTTATTTGAGTAAGGTGATTTTTCTAAGAATATTTTAGTAATTTTCGGAATTTATTTTAGAGTCAGTTTAATTTTACCCGAGAGTAAATTAGTCTTTTCATGTACTAGGAGTCGCCTATAAATAGGCCCCTATCCCCTTGGGGATAGATGACTGTTTTCCAATAGATCAATCTACAGTCCACTTTTGGTTTCACCCGCATTCGTCCTTCACCAAAAAGTTTTTCATCTGCAAACCCTTTTTTTTGGCGTAACATCGCCGGGCGAAAAGCTATCGCGGTATTTTTTTTCTCTCTTCGACGTGCACACTGTTCATCGCGTTGCACGGCAGGAAAAGCTGCCTTCCAGCATGCACGACTACCGATTTTTGCAGGGCGCGGGGCCCACGGCCGGCCTGGGTGGATAGCTTGACGCAAAGTTTCTCCTAGGGCCTCACGCCGGCATGAAAAGGAGGCATTCTTTTTCTCACGCTAGGACTTTGGGCGGGATCCACTGTGTTGTCTGTGCTTAGCTCTGTGAGGCAGCAGCGAAAGGCACGACTTTCACGCCAGGCGCAAGTTTTCTGTGGCAAATTAATTCCCCACGGCAAGGCTTTGCGAAATTGTTTCTTTGGCTCTGCTTTCGCACGGCGGCGCACGGCTGAGTCCGGCTAGATCTTTGTGCACGGTGAACGAGATGCAGGTTGGTTATCTATCTCCTATTTTCTTGATAGAATAAATCTGTTGGTTATCTATTTTAATTAGTCTGAAATTAATAAATTCGTAGCAAATTTTTATCTGTTAAATTGTTATCTCGTATTATTTAAATATATCTATTTAACCCGTTCATATAAAAAGAAAAAAATTTATTAGTCACGGTCATATATTTCAGTCTATTTCCGAATTAATTTTTAATGATTCATATCTTATTCATTTGATTAGTATTTTATTCCTAGACTGAAATATAAATATTTCATGATTTTTCTAAGTGTTTGTATTTACTGCGGTATTTCTATTTAGACTATTTTTAATATCATTTTAATTAGGACATCGGTCATTTTTTTAGCTAGACAACTTTAACTTCTAAAATTTGCTTTGCAAATATTATTTGGCTGGTTAAGTTCATTTGAGTGTTGGGATTAAAATATAGTTTAGCAAGAAATTTTTAGGCGCCCATTCAGCCCCCCTCTGGTCGCTACTTTCGGTCCTACACATGTTTCCAAGGGTTCCCCCTCCGGAGATGGGTAGGACCACTTGCTTGCCGCGGTCTTGTGGGTCTTCCTGCTTCGGTGGTGGCATAATATTGGCCACCGGAAGTCGCATGGGGGCTTCGGGGACACCGGCTCAGGCCACGATTTGCACAGGCTCCGACCGTGCCACTGGTGGGGCTCGATCTGAAGTACCCCGCCCGGTACTTCGCCCTAGGTAGTCGCCCCGAAGGGCCAACACTACCTTGCAGTCCTTCGTGTCATGGCTTCTATTGTCGCCATGCACGCAGCAGAAAAAATTCTGGCGCCTGCCAGGTACTCTTTCTTGAGGCTTCGGCGCTCCAGCCTTGAATCCTTGCGCCTGCTAATAACTGGCAGGCGCCTTCGGAATGGAGGGTGCAATGCTTAGCACCTAAGAACGGAAATGTTTCTTCCCTCGCCTGTGCTCGTTGAAGCGATTGTCTTGAGGGGGTTGCAGAGGAGCTGAGGCTTCGGGCTCCGTCTTTACTTCTCGGAGGGCAGGTGCGGGTGCTATGGCTCGCCGAAGGCAGCCTTCCTCTGCCTTGGCATACTGTTCGAAGTATGCCATCAACTGTGCCACAGACATCACGGGCTTCCGATGGAGCTTGCTGAGGAGGTCGGGGTTTAGCACCCCTTCGCGGGCGGCATCGACTACCGAAGAGGTAGACAGGCCCTTGATCTGCGACTTGGTGTGGGTGAAGCGCGTGAAGTACTCCCGAAGTGTTTCTCTCGCTCGCTGCTTCACCTGGAACAAGCTCCCTGTCTACATCGGAGCCAAAAAGGCACCCTGGAAGTTGCTTACAAACTTCCTCTTCAACTGCTCCCAAGATCTGATTGATCCTGGCTTCAAGGACCAGAACCATCGGAGCGCCACACCTTTGAGAGCGAGGGGGAAACACTTTGCCATAATGTTGTGCACCCCTCCGCTTGCTTCTATCGCCAGGGCGTATGAACGAGCAAACTCTCTGTGGTCTGACCCGCCGGAGTACTTGTGCAACTTCGAGGCTTTGAACCTAGGATCGAAGGGCACTCTTTGCAAGTCCGAATGTAGCGGAGACTCATCATCAAAAGATACGTTCTCAGCCTTCTCCGGGACTTGAACAGCTTCGGGAAGATTGCGAGCACCACCGTCTTGGGGCCCTTTTGGAGTCTCGGTGGAGGCTTGGGAGCGGAGGCGATCAGCGGCCTCTTGCCTCCATCTAGCCACTTCCTCCTGAAGCCTTGCTAACTGGGTAGCTTCGGTTCTAGGAAGGTCTTCGTCTTTGTCGGAGGGTAGCTCTGGGTCTTGGGAACTGACATAATCAGTTTGGAGCACCGTAAGAGGAGCTCGAGGGCCCCTAGGCACTCGACGCCCAGCGGCACCCTCGGGAATCATTGGAACAGCTGAGGGTCCGGCTCTGTTGGTCCGAGGGGACCTTCGGAGAGGACCCGAGGCTTGGCTTCACTTCGGAGGCTTATCTAGTAACGGAAAGGTCCGAAGACCGAAGACTTCGATTGGTATGGGAAGGCGAGGGAAGGCCTTCGAACCGCACTAAGAAGTCCCTTATCGAAGGGTGCGCGGAATCTTGGGACTCCAAGGCTCCCTCCGTAAGTGCTCTTCAAAGTGCAGTAAGCAGTAGAGAACAAGCTTCTAGAACTTGGTTCCCCACGGACGGCGCCAACTGTTGGCGTAAAAGATTACGCTAACATGTTCTCTGAGATCAAGAACGGACAAACAGTGAGCTTGTGCTTAAGGACTATCTCAAGCCTCCGAATGGATAATAGCTTAAGTAGTCCGAATGTGTGTATTAGAATAGCTGAGTATTCCATCCTTGTTACAGGGTAAAGAGGGGGGTATTTATAGGCAAAAATGTCTAAGGAAAAGACCTATTTACCCCTTGATTACAACCGACATAGTGGAAACTATTTGGTACCCTGAACAGGGTTAAAATGGTAAAATCTATCCGGGGCAAGTGGATAAGCCAAACGTCTTATCAATCCTGTCGCTCTGCTTCGGAGCCTCATATCCTGTGGAGGGCTCCTTCGGACTCCAGATTGAGGCACCCTTCGTCTTAACGCCTCCACCTTCGAGTATGAACCCATCAGCTCCAAAGCTTAGTAAGTCTTTTTGAACTGTTAATCTCTAAGTCCTGAAAGTGAAGCATTTTCCCCCAACACTTATGATCCCCCCAAGAAAGAAGCTCCTAAGGAGGAAGATGCCTCAAAAGAGAAGAAGGTTCCTAGGTGTCTCCATTGTAAGGATTGGGGGCACATAAGGAGGGACTGTTCTGAATTTAAGGCATGGCTCGCTAAGAAAGGTAATGATGACATAATTTCTTTCATTGTACGAGTCCTTCTTTACTTATTATTCCTTAAACACATGGTGGATTGATTCTGTGCCACTGTGCATGTCACGAATTCATCACAGGGATTCCTTGGCGCCTGGACCACAAGAGGGGAGAGAAATCTCAAAGTGGCTGATGGGCGTGAAGCGAAGGTTGAAGCCGTCGGGACTCTCCCATTAGAACTTCATGGCGGCTTTACACTCATTTTAAATAATGTTTTATTTGTACCCTCATTACAGAGAAACTTAATTTTTGTCGCTCTGTTAGAAGATGAGGGTTATGAGTGTGTCTTTGGGAACAATAAGTGCATTATTAAACATAATAATAAAGTTGTTGGCCTTGCTCCTAGGCAAGGAATGCTCTATATGTTATCCCTTAATGACTTCCCTGTGATGAATGTGTGTGATGTCACAAATAAGTGTAAGAGAAGTACTAGTGAAAATGAGACTTCTTCGAAATTATGGCACTATCGTTTAGGCCATATTTCGAGGGGGAGAATGGAGCGTCTCATTTAGGAAGAGATACTCCAGCCACTTGACTTTTCTGATTTAGACCATTGCGTGGAATGTATTAAAGGAAAATTTGTAAAGCATATCAAGAAAGACGGAGCTACACGTAGTTCGGGTGTCTTAGAAATTATTCACACCGACATATATGGTCCCTTTAATGTTACAATGGTGGATGGTTATAACTCATTCATTACTTTCACCAATGATTTCTCCCGGTATGGTTATATTTATCCCATACGTGAACGATATGAGGCACTTGAAAAATTTAAAATATTTAAGGCTGAAGTAGAAAATCAGCATAATGTTAAAATTAAAGTGGTAAGATCAGACCGAGGTGGAGAATATTATGGGAGACATACCCCTTATGGACAAATTCCTGGCCCTTTTGCAAAATTCTTACAATTGAATGGTATAGTCGCTCAGTACTCGCTGCCTTATGAACCACAGCAAAATGGTGTAGCTGAAAGGCGAAACCGCACTCTAATGGATATGGTGCGTAGTATGCTTAGTAATTCTACATTGCCATTGAGTTTGTGGATGGAACCGTTAAAAACTGCCACACACATAATTAATCGTGTTCCAAGTAAATCAGTCCCTAAGACCCCTTATGAATTGTGGACTGGTAGGAAGCCTAGCATAAATTATTTCCATGTGTGGGGCTATCCGGCAGAGGCCAAAATATTTAATCCACAAATTGGGAAATTAGAACCCAAGACTATAAGCTGCCATTTCATTGGATATCCCGAAAGGTCCAAGCGTTATCGATTTTATTGTCCAGACCGTACCACAAAATTTACTGATACAAGACATGCAGTGTTCTTGGAGTGTGATGTAAGCTCGGTTCCAAGGGAGATTGATCTTAAGGAGGTTCGGAATATTGATTCCTCACCAATGAATCATGATGATTTTATCCCTACAACTGTAGTTGCACCTCATGCGGGTATCGCTCCTTCAACTAAAAATATTGGCGTTGCACCTGCAATTATTGAAACTAAGGAAGCACATAGTGGATGAACAACAAATTGAGGGTTCCGGGACAAATGAGGCCCCACCTGATAATGAACAAGAGGTGGAGCCTCAATAGTCCCATGAAGAAAATAATGAACCTCAACCCGTAAGGAGATCACTACGTGAAAGAAGAAGTGCCATTCCTAACGACTATGTCATGTACATAAGTGAAGACGTAAATGACATAGGGAAAATCGATGATCCAGCTTCATATAAAGAGGCCATGATGAGTGAAAATTCACAAAAATGGATTGAGGCTATGGAGGATGAGATAATATCTATGAGCTCTAATGATGTTTGGGACTTAGTAGAAATTCCCGATGGAGTCAAGAAGGTAGGCTGTAAATGGGTCTACAAAACTAAATATGACTCCAAGGGGAAGATTGAAAGGTTCAAGGCAAGGCTTGTAGCTAAGGGCTTTACTCAAAAAGAAGGAATTGACTATATCGAGACCTTCTCTCCTGTCTCCAAGAAGGATTCATTCAGAATTGTAATGGCACTTGTAGCTCATTGTGATCTAGAGTTACAACAAATGGATGTTAAAACCGCATTCCTTAATGGTGACTTGCAAGAGAATGTGTACATGGCTCAACCAGAAGGTTTTGTTGTAGAAGGCAAGGAACATATGGGATGCAGACTTAAGAAATCCATTTATGGATTGAAACAAGCATCCAAACAGTGGTACCTTAAGTTTGATGAAGTCGTTAAGAAATTTTGCTTCATTGAAAATCAAGTGGACAATTGTATATATATCAAGACCAAGGGGAGTATGTTCATAATCCTAGTATTATATGTGGATGACATCCTATTAGCGAGCAGTGATAAAAATTTACTGTGTGAGACAAAGGGATTTCTGTCATCACATTTTGATATGAAGGACTTAGGTGATGCCTCTTATGTTTTGGGCATAGAAATTTATCGAGATCAGAACTAAAAGTATGCTTGGATTATCTCAAAAAGCATATATTGAAAAGGTGCTTAAGAGATATAATATGCACAACTGTTCTGGTACGCCTGCCCCAGTCGTAAAGGGTGATAAGCTTGGAGCATTCCAAAGTCCAAGGAATCAATTAGAGATTGATCAAATGAAGTCGATTCCTTATGATTCAGATGTTGGAAGTATTATGTATGCTCAAGTATGCACACACCCTGATTTAGCATTTATTACCGGGCTACTTGGCAGATTTCAATCTAATCCAGGATTGAAGCACTGGAAGGCCACTAAGAAAGTCTTGCGTTATATGCAAGAAACTAAACATTACATGCTAACGTACAAAAGAACTGATAACCTTGAGGTAATTGGTTATTAAGATGTGGATTTTGCAGGATGTGCAGACTCTCAAAAATCCACATTAGGATATGTCTTCTTGCTTGCAAGTGGAGCCATATCGTGGAGAAGTTGCAAACAAACGATCACTACATCCTCTATGATGTACGCTAAGTTTATAGCATCTTATGAGGCCATGGGGCAGGCCATGTGGCTTAAAAACTTTATCCCCGGTTTAAGAGTGGTGGACAGCATAAGTAAGCCACTAACATTATACTGCGATAATAAAGCCGCAGTTTTCTTCTAACACAAAAATAAGTCAAGTGGGGCTGCCAAGCACATTGACCTTAAGTATCTTGTGGTGAGAGAAAGAGTCCAGGATCACACCATTAATTTGGAGCATATAAGTACTAAGAAAATGCTTGTTGATCCATTAACTAAAGGCTTACCTCCCAATATTTTTCAAGAACATGTTGCCGGCATGGGTTTATTGGAAAGCCTTTGTGAGAAACCAAGGGTTGGTTTCAGTGCTTGTGATGAGTGATTGACAGGCTTTTTACCCTCTGGTTCGAAGGGTACCTCCGAAGGGTGTTCGGAGGTTGTGCCTCCGAAGGTGTTCGGAGGAGGGTACCTCCGGAGGGGTTTCGGAGGTTGGACCTCCGAAGGGTGTTCGGAGGTGATTTCACCGAAGTGTGTTCGGTGGTTGCTTGCTGCAGCTGTTGCAGCAGAGTGTGCGTGTCGGAGGGGTCCGACAGTACACGATGACTGGGTTCGTACCGGAGGTCTCGGTATTTTGGGTGGTACACCGGAGTGTGTGCCGGAGGTTGCTAACCCGAAGAGGTCTCCGGAGTACTGGATACACTTGTCTGTTTGTCCGTGGTGCGTAGGGACTTCGGAGGCGACGGACAAGGTTCGTAGCAAGTGAACCTGGGTCAAGCGGGAGGCTTGATGCCAGGGGATCGGGGAGCTCCGTCACGGTGGCTGCGAAGGGGTTCGGGTCGGTCCTCGGGTCGAGGCGTGCCAGGTGAAGGCAGAGAGTGCGGAGCATGGCTCCGGCTGAAGGTACTCTGAGACAAGTCCTCGGAAGTGAGGCACTTCGAAGGTACTCCGAATGGAGTAACTTCGAAGTTTGGCGGATCAAGTCCTCTGCGGAGGCAAGGAGTTCGAAGTGTGCTCCGGAGGGAGACATTCAAAGGTACCCGACAAAGGTCTCAGAAGTCGAGGCGCATCGAAGGCATGGTCCGGGTGAGGCTCATCGAGGAGTGTGCTCGGGGAGAGACACTGCGACGAAGGGCTCATGGAATGCTTCATGCGGAGGCCTTGGACGAAGGAGGGACTTCGAAGGGTGGTACTCCGAAGGTGGGGCTTCGGAGTGTGAAAGGCTTCGGAGAGAGGCTAGCTCCGGAGTGTGGTTGTCTTGAGGTACTTCGGCCTGCATGGCTTCGATACACGGACTGACGGAGTTCGAGCTGGGAGTAGCTGCGAAGCCGTGGTGGTCCACTGAGGAGCCATGCTGAATAGCGTGGGCCTCATGGCTCTAGAAGTGATGAGTCATTGTCAACGATAGTCAACGAGGACTGAAGAAGAGAAGAGATCTGCTGTTTCATGGGCCGCGTGTGACTCAGGTACACGGGCAGCGAGCGACTGTCGGGCAGAGGAGGCTGCGAAGTCGGGCTGGCCCAATCCGGGTGCATGGGCCAGAAGCAGTAGAAGACCCACTGGGCTGTTGACCAGGATTGACTCAGGTACACGGGCGGTGAGCGATTGCCGGGCTGAGAGAGCTGCGGAGTCGGGCCGGCCCAATCCGGGTACCTGGTGCAAAGCTGGTGGAGGCTTTGTCAGTTTCGGCGTAAAACTGACAACCATTGATTCTGTATCCGACTGTCCAGAAGAGAAGCCGTAGTCGCTACGAAAACTTAGCTTCCGGATAAGTCATCTGTAACTCTAGGCCCACAGTCAGTCTGTCGTGTCTGTAAAAATACCTAAGGGCAGTAGAGTCTTTTCCGTTATTTTTTGAGTCTGTAAAAACCCTAAGGGGCAGGTAGAATATTCCTAGTGTTGGGCTGCCTATAAATAGGACCCCAACCCCTAGGGTTTGAACTACCCTTTTGCTGAAAATCAATACTCCTCCTTTGGGTCACTTTGTTTCTTGCATTCTCTCTCTCCTGTTCATGCGTGAGCCACCAGGCAACAAGCCTTGTTCTTCCTGAAGTTTTTAAGTGATTTTTGTTGTCTGGGAAAGCTTTTAATCTGGCTGTTTTTGCTTGTGCGAAGCATTTTTGTGCACTGCAGTTCATTCTCTGTGCGTGTGGTCAATTTATTTGGAACAGAAGCTTCTCTGTTGTATGTGTTCTTCGTGAGAAGTAGTACTAGTTCTTGCTGTTGCAAGTAGTACTACTACTCTGTAGCAAGTAGTACTACTTTCCTGTAGCTACAGTATGCTAGTACTTTAGTCTTGCTTTTTCTGTGTTGCTTTTTGATCGAGTTGGCAGGGTCAAAGTCTCTTTTCTTGTGTGAAGTCCAACTCTGTGTAGCAGACTTCGAATCTGCAAGCTTCGAATCTGCAGGCTTCGAATCAGCAGACTTCGAATCTGCAAGCTTCGAATCTGCAGACTTCGAATCTGCAAGCTTCGAATCTGCAGACTTCGAATCTGCAAGCTTCGAGTCTACAGACTTCGAATCAGCAGACTTCGAATCTGCAAGCTTCGAATCTGCAGACTTCGAATCAGCAGACTTCGAATCAGCAGACTTCGAATCTGCAGGCTTCGAATCTGCATACTTCGAATCAGCATACTTCGAATCAGCAGACTTCGAATCTGCAGGCTTCGAATCTGCATACTTCGAATCTGCATACTTCGAATCTGCAGGCTTCGAATCTGCATACTTCGAATCTGCATACTTCGAATCTGCATACTTCGAATCTGCAACCTTCGAATCTGCAACCTTCGAATCTGCAACCTTCGAATCTGCAACCTTCGAATCTGCAACCTTCGAATCTGCAACCTCAGAATCTGCAACCTCAGAATCTGCAACCTCAGAATCTACGACCTCAGAATCAGCAAACTTCGAATCTGCAGACTTAGTCAATTTGTTCTCGCTTTGCTGTTTAGTTTTCTTTTTAAATGCATTGGGTTTTGGGAGTAGGCCATTGATTCGAAAGAATTTTTTAGGCGCCCATTCACCCCCCCTCTGGTCGCTACTTTCGGTCCTACAAGTGGTATCAGAGCGAGGTTAGGGTTTTTCCATACCTTAATCGGTTCTAAACCCCAGTAGTGACTATGACGTCTCCAGGCAAGGTCCCGTCCTTGGAAGCCTATGGCTACAATTATTGGAAGACTCGCATGCGAGCCTATCTCATGAGCCAGGGTTCGGACATATGGGACATTTGCGTTCACAGCACGTTTGTCATTCTGCCAGTCGCTGAGCACGGTACTGCTGGTATCATTGCTCAGCATCTGAGCAACAGTAAGGCTGTGAATATTTTGTTTTCTGGATTAGGTCCCACTGAGTTTGAGCGTGTGAGTCATCTCTCCACTGCGAGAGAGATCTGGGCTACCCTCAAGGCACACCATGAGGGAACAGCCCAGGTCAAGGCTCGGCTCTATCAGACCTACCGGCGTGAATATGAGAACTTCACACAGAAGCCGGGTGAATCTGTTGAAGCCTTGTTTGGTCGCTTTCAGTCGATCATTAACAAGCTTCGGGACAACAAGGCTGAGGGTGCTCAGTTAGTCTCAGATCATGAGCAGGCGCTCAAGGTTCTTCATACCTTGGACCCAAAGATCTGGGAGATCAAGGTATCATCTATCGTTGAGAGCACTTCTTACGATACCTTGACCATTTCTGAGTTATTTAGCAAGCTGAAGGCCACTGAGGTAGATATCCAGTTGAGATCAAATCTCACTGGCTCTGGATCAAAATCCCTGGCCCTTGCTACACCTTCTGTTGATCCCTCTGCTGTGAGTTGTGCTGGGTTCTCCTTGATGTCTATCACTGAGGACCAGCTTGAGTTGTTGGGAGATGATGATTTGTGTCTCTTTAACAACCGGGTGCGTCGTGTCTATGATAAAAGAATGTTCAAAAGACACGGCACAAAATCCGGATGCTTTGAATGTGGTGATCCAGGACACTTCATCGCCGACTGCCCCAAGCGCAATGGATACAAGAAGGGCACCGGTAGCAGCTTCCACGACTCCGGCAAGCATGAGAGCCCCTCCTTCACCAAGGGCAAGCCGAAGACCCGGTTCTTCAATGAAGGCCCTGAAGGACTACCGGCGAGAGAACAAGAAGCGCGACAAGGCCTTCTTCGCCGAGATGGAGAAGAGCTACTCCAAGAGATCCACGTCTTCTTCCTCTTCATCGAGCTCAAGTGATGAGGAGATTACCATCAAGAAGGGGAAGGACAAGGATGATCCGGCGGGCCTCTGCTTCATGGCTTTCGGAGACAAGCCGAAGAGCCGCACACACCAGCGCCGAAGATCCCGCAAGAGCTTCTGCTCCATGGCTCTTGGGGATAGAGAAGAAAAGAGCTCCTCCGACGACTCCGACGACGACGATAGCAAGGTATCATCTTATGAGCGTGAAATTGTTGATTTACTAGAGAGCAATCGTCAGGAGTTAAAGTATCGGGAAAAACTGCTTAGGGGGCTAAGAAGAGGATAGATGAGCTAGAGAGTGAGCTTGCCGTGGCCAACGGCAGAATTGAGAGTCTATCCTCTTCCCCTTGCTTGGGTGTTAGCAGTGAGTGCCCGAAGTGTGAGGTGCTTCTGTGTGACCTGTCGACTCTGAAGTCCAGGTACACAGAAAGGGTTGATGAGAGGGACGCTTTGGCCACTGAGCTTGAAAGCGCTCAGCAGGAGCTGAAAGATGCTCACGCCACTGTCGTCGCACCCTGTGTTGATTGCCCATCTCATCTAGCTGCCTTAGCTGAGCTGAAATCCAAGGGCGATGAGCATTTGGGTGATGTTGAGAGGTTGAGAGCTGAGCTTGCCCAGACTAGGCTAGAGCTTGAGACACTGTCAGTTCCACCCACTGTCTGTGAGAACTGCCTGTCTCTTAGAATGGAGTTGATTAAGCTAAAAGCCGGGAAGTCTGTCCAAGTAGAGAATGAGTGTGAGACCTGCTTGTCTCAGGTGGAGGTTCTAGCTTCTTTGAGAGAGGAGCTAGCTGATTCTCAGAATGAGAACTTTTACCTCCGGTCTATCCTGAGTTGGATCAGTGCCAGAGAGCCACAGCTTGGCATGATGATCCAGCAGTTCAAGAGGCAGGATGGGTTTGGGGTAGGTTACACCTACACCAAGGCTGACTTTGAGAGTGCCCTCAGCCGGGCAGTGGAGTGGAGTAAAATGACTCCAGAGCAGAGGTATCCCAAGACTCACTCCACTGAGACCTCCCAGGCTTGTCAGCCCAAGGATGGAGTGATCCATGAACCACCCAAAGCTCCACCCAAGAAGCCTATCTGGGTTCCTAAGC
Organism: Zizania palustris; assembly: GCA_019279435.1. Classification (NCBI taxonomy): domain Eukaryota; kingdom Viridiplantae; phylum Streptophyta; class Magnoliopsida; order Poales; family Poaceae; genus Zizania; species Zizania palustris. The sequence continues at coordinate 37,546,326 of JAAALK010000285.1, read as the reverse complement.
CCAAACTCCTCCACTCTTCTCTAGACTCTCTTCCTGGACCCTCTCAGCCCAAGAAGACCACACCAAACACTACCAAGCCCAAGAATCCCAAGCCTCAACCACATCCCAAGAAGCCTACCTATCATTGTGAGTTTTGTCAGAGAGACGGGCATCTTGCGGAGTTTTGCTTCAGGAGGAAGCGGGTTGAGAGAGCAGAGAGGGCTCGTAGTGATCAGGTGCAGTTCTACCAGCAGGGTGGTAGACTGCGTGTTCCTCGGCGCGGGGAGAGGCTAGAGGCCAGGCCGCGTCGTGTAGGTGGTGGTAGAGGAGACGGTTTTCCTACCCGTGCTCCAGTAGGTGGTGTTCGTTCCGGCAGAGTTCCAGACCGAGTTGGCTACGGTTCTGGACCTCGTGGCCGTAGGGTTAGGAAGAACCATGGACCGCGTTTTGAGCCGCGTTTTGGTCCAAACTCTTTTGATGGTTTTCGCTTTCCATCTTTTGAGCAGATGGCTCGACACTGGTTTAGCTCTTTTGCTAAACCTGGTGCCGGACCATTTGCTCCCACTTACAGACATTGATTGTGCAGGACCGGGGACTGGAGGATGTTTGGATCATGGACTCAGGATGCTCTCGCCACATGACGGGACATCGCAGATGGTTCTCCAGTCTCACTCCCCCGAGCTCCAAAGAGTACATTACATTCGGGAACAGCGGTCAAGGGAAAGTAAGTGGCATAGGCTCAATCAGCATCTTAGACCATTTCTCTTTAAAGAATGTTGCTTTGGTTAAAAATCTGAACTTTAATTTAATCTCTGTGTCGCAACTTCTTGAGGATGGTTTGGAAGTGCGTTTTAAGAAGGGAAATTCTTCTGTGATTGATTCTAGAGGGTCTTTGGTTTGTCAGATTTTACCCTTCGGTAAAGTTTTTCGAATTGACTTCTCTAGTTCTTTTGGCCCTTCTCGCTGTTTGATTGCTGGATCTTCTTCTGAGCTCTGGAAGTGGCATAGGAGGTTAGGTCATTTGAGTTTTGATCTGCTAGTCAGGTTAAGCTCTATGGACCTCATCCGAGGATTGCCCAAGCTTAAAATGGAGAAGGATCTAGTTTGTCATCCCTGTCGTCATGGGAAAATGGTTGCCGCTTCTCATTCACCTGTGACTCAGGTGATGACTTCGTATCCAGGCGAGCTTTTGCATTTGGACACTGTAGGTCCAGCTCGGGTACGCTCAGTCGGTGGGAAGTGGTATGCACTTGTGATTGTTGACGACTTTTCTCGTTTCTCGTGGGTTTTCTTTTTGGAGTCTAAGGATGAAACTTTTCAATTTGTCCATGACCTGGTTTTGAAGCTGAAGAATGAGAACAATGGTCGGATGCGAGCAATTCGCTCTGACAACGGCTCTGAGTTCAAGAACTCTCAGTTCGTCAGCTTCTGTGGTGATCAGGGTCTGGACCATCAGTTTTCTTCTCCTTACACTCCCCCACAGAACGGCGTTGTGGAACGAAAGAACCGCACGCTAGTTGAGATGGCCAGGACGATGCTCGATGAGCACAGGACTCCTAGGCGTTTTTGGGCTGAAGCCATGAACACGGCTTGCTATCTGGCCAATCGCATTTTTCTTAGAGCTTACATTGGTAAGACATCATATGAGTTGCGGTTTGGCAGACAGCCCAAGGTGAGCCACTTGCGAGCGTTTGGCTGCAAGTGCTTTGTGCTCAAAAAGGGAGGGCATTTGGACAAATTTGAGTCTCGTTGCTGGGATGGTGTTTTTCTTGGTTATGCATTGCATTCTCGAGGCTTCCGTGTTTGGAACCTCGAATCCCAGCTGCTTGTCGAGACGTGTGAAGTTTCATTTGATGAGTCCCTGCCTTCTTTGACTCCTTCTTTTGAGCTTTCTGGTGATGATGAGCTCGGAGAGTCCATCTTCGAGGAAGATGAGGATACTCCAGCTGCTGTTGAGGGTGGGCCTTCTGCATCCCCCGCAGAGCCCACACCTTCTGTGACTTCGACTGATGATGAGGGCGGACCTCTGATCACTTCTTCCACTTCGATCGAGCCCCCTCAGTCGAGTCCAGAGGTGCCAGCTGCTGACTCCGGTGAGGTGACTTCAGATCACCAGGGAACCCGAGCAGTTCAGCGTGACCACCCCTCAGAGCTCATCATTGGTGATTTAACTGAAAGGACTTTGCGTTCTTCTGCCTCTCTCGCTGTGTTTGCTGAATCTGCATTTGTTGCATCTTTTGAGCCCAGAGACATTTCTCATGCTCTCTCTGATTCTAATTGGATTAATGCCATGCAAGAAGAGCTTGAGAATTTTGTCCGCAATCGGGTTTGGACACTAGTTGAGCCGCCACCAGGATGCAACCCCATAGGCACCAAGTGGGTATTCAAGAACAAACAAGGTGAAGATGGGGTTGTGGTGCGCAACAAGGCTCGACTAGTCGCCCAGGGTTATTGCCAGAAGGAAGGTATTGACTTTGAAGAAACCTTCGCTCCTGTGGCCCGTCTTGAGTCCATTCGTATTCTTCTAGCTTTTGCCGTTTCGAAGGGTTTTAAGCTTTTTCAAATGGACGTTAAGAGTGCTTTTCTGAACGGGTTCATAGAGGAGGAGGTATATGTTAGGCAACCCCCCGGTTTTGAGAACCCCAAGTTTCCTCGACATGTTTTTAAGTTGCATAAAGCTTTATACGGGTTGAAGCAAGCCCCCAGGGCTTGGTATGACCGGTTGAAGCAATTTTTGTTGGGGAAGGGCTTTGTGATGGGTTCTGTGGACAAAACTCTTTTCTTGCTCAGAGATGCTTCAGATTTTTTAGTTGCTCAGATTTACGTGGACGATATTATCTTTGGCGGTACTACTGATTCTCTTGTGTCCAAGTTTTCTGAGCAGATGCACAGTGAGTTTGAGATGAGCCTCATGGGTGAGCTTAAGTACTTTTTAGGGCTCCAGATCAAGCAGACCAAGGACGGCACCTTCATCCACCAAGGTAAGTATACTCGTGACATGCTTAAGAAATTTGACTTTGGTGGTGAATTGAAGCCGCAGATGACCCCGATGGGCACTTCTGGGGGTTTGGACAAGGACGAGAGCGGTGTCAAGGTCAATGAGAGAGAATTTCGAGGGATGATCGGTTCGCTGTTGTACTTGACGGCAACAAGACCGGACATACAGTTCGCCGTGGGACTTTGCGCGCGTTTTCAGTCTTCACCACGCGCATCTCACCGGCAGGCTGTCAAGCGCATTTTCAGGTATCTCACCTATGCGCCTGATCTTGGTCTTTATTATTCAGCATCATCATCACTTGATTTATCTGGCTTTTCGGACGCTGATTTTGGTGGGTGCCGGTTGGATCGCAAGTCGACTTCTGGTACTTGCCAGTTTCTTGGTTCTTCCCTTGTATCTTGGTCTTCTCGAAAGCAATCTGGAGTTGCTCTTTCGACCACAGAGGCTGAGTATGTAGCTGCTGCTAGCTGCTGCTCACAGATGGTTTGGATGATTTCTACTCTACGAGACTTTGGGTTGTTCTTTCCTACCAGGGTTCCATTGTTTTGCGACAGCACTAGTGCTATTAGTGTAGGGAAAAACCCGTGTCTTCATTCAAAAACCAAACATATTGATGTGCGCTTTCACTTCTTGCGGGATCAATATGAGAAAGGTGTCATTGACCTTATTCATGTTGATACCCATCATCAGTTGGCTGACATTTTCACCAAACCCCTAGATCAATCTACTTTTGAGCGTTTACGAGGGGATTTGGGTGTTGTGTATCCTTTCTAGGATATTTTGCGTCAGTTTTCTTTTTACTCTTTTCTTGAGTCTTTTTGTGTGTGTTCATATCATACATATTCACATATCACACATTTGAGCCTGCTTCTGCTATATGATTGAACTGCTTTACTTAGTCTAGCTGGTACATGCTTTTGATTACTTGTCAATGATCATGCTTTGGTTCAGTTCACTTGATATATCTGTCATATGCATGGCTTTTATGCTTTAAACCTGAAAAATGATCACCATTGCTTCTGGTAACTAGCATGCGTAGGCTGAGTGTTTTTGCTATCTGTTACATGCCTTGTAGCCAGTTCATCACATAGATGCAGATATGCAACTTGGACATCTTTATGCTTTAACATGGAAAATGTACTATAAAATGATAAAAATCAAAAATGAATGAAAATTCCATTCCTTTTTATGCTTAAAGTCGAAAAGATCCAAGTGGGTTTGCTTTGTCGCATTATATTGTTCTGGATTGCTTACCATAGCACTTTGGTATGAACTAGGACAGTATAGTGTATGCCGAGATCAATGTCTTAAGCTTCTGATGGTCCAATTCTGGCCTAGGCTTGACTTGGTCGGTTAGCATAAGGTTTGACATGCAAATAACCCTTGGCACAAATGACAAAGGATAATGAAAAAGCCTGAACTGTAAACGGATAACAAGTTTGCTGAAGCACTTTGTTTTTGAACAATGCTTATCTTGGTAGACATCAGTTAGCTTCTGCATTTCATGCTTTACCTTGCTTGTTTTACTAGAAAATGTGGTGATGCTTTTATTTGCCAAAACTGAAAAATGCGTGCTAAATGACTTTCTTTAGATATCATCTGTTGCACTGATCATGCCATGTGTCTTGGACAGTATCTCTTTTGCTATACCTGTTAGATACTGTATTTGCAGTCAATCATATCTGAGAAGCATGCTTTCTTCACTCCACCTGCACCCCAATTGCATTCACTGCATATTTTGAGGGGGAGTTGCATTTCAGGGGGAGTCTGTGTCTCTTTTGAGTGCTTGATGAGTTCACTTGTCAACAAGGGGGAGAAAATTTGGGATCAGATTTTAAGGGGGAGTTCTTACTCTGTTGATATCCTTGTTGTTCTAAAAATCGCACTCATTTTGAGCTTTTACGTTTTGGTTAACCATAATGACCACCTCTTGCTTTTGTTCGGCTTTTGGTCATTAGGGTTAAACTTTTACCTTATTTTTCTTCTTCTTTGTTTCCTTGTATCTTGTTTTCGTGTTTCCACATTTGTTCGCAGGTGCTGAAGAGCTGTGAAAAGAGGAATGTTGACAATGCACTCATCAAGGGGGAGATTGAGGAGCCATGCTGAATAGCGTGGGCCTCATGGCTCTAGAAGTGATGAGTCATTGTCAACGATAGTCAACGAGGACTGAAGAAGAGAAGAGATCTGCTGTTTCATGGGCCGCGTGTGACTCAGGTACACGGGCAGCGAGCGACTGTCGGGCAGAGGAGGCTGCGAAGTCGGGCTGGCCCAATCCGGGTGCATGGGCCAGAAGCAGTAGAAGACCCACTGGGCTGTTGACCAGGATTGACTCAGGTACACGGGCGGTGAGCGATTGCCGGGCTGAGAGAGCTGCGGAGTCGGGCCGGCCCAATCCGGGTACCTGGTGCAAAGCTGGTGGAGGCTTTGTCAGTTTCGGCGTAAAACTGACAACCATTGATTCTGTATCCGACTGTCCAGAAGAGAAGCCGTAGTCGCTACGAAAACTTAGCTTCCGGATAAGTCATCTGTAACTCTAGGCCCACAGTCAGTCTGTCGTGTCTGTAAAAATACCTAAGGGCAGTAGAGTCTTTTCCGTTATTTTTTGAGTCTGTAAAAACCCTAAGGGGCAGGTAGAATATTCCTAGTGTTGGGCTGCCTATAAATAGGACCCCAACCCCTAGGGTTTGAACTACCCTTTTGCTGAAAATCAATACTCCTCCTTTGGGTCACTTTGTTTCTTGCATTCTCTCTCTCCTGTTCATGCGTGAGCCACCAGGCAACAAGCCTTGTTCTTCCTGAAGTTTTTAAGTGATTTTTGTTGTCTGGGAAAGCTTTTAATCTGGCTGTTTTTGCTTGTGCGAAGCATTTTTGTGCACTGCAGTTCATTCTCTGTGCGTGTGGTCAATTTATTTGGAACAGAAGCTTCTCTGTTGTATGTGTTCTTCGTGAGAAGTAGTACTAGTTCTTGCTGTTGCAAGTAGTACTACTACTCTGTAGCAAGTAGTACTACTTTCCTGTAGCTACAGTATGCTAGTACTTTAGTCTTGCTTTTTCTGTGTTGCTTTTTGATCGAGTTGGCAGGGTCAAAGTCCCTTTTCTTGTGTGAAGTCCAACTCTGTGTAGCAGACTTCGAATCTGCAAGCTTCGAATCTGCAGGCTTCGAATCAGCAGACTTCGAATCTGCAAGCTTCGAATCTGCAGACTTCGAATCTGCAAGCTTCGAATCTGCAGACTTCGAATCTGCAAGCTTCGAGTCTACAGACTTCGAATCAGCAGACTTCGAATCTGCAAGCTTCGAATCTGCAGACTTCGAATCAGCAGACTTCGAATCAGCAGACTTCGAATCTGCAGGCTTCGAATCTGCATACTTCGAATCAGCATACTTCGAATCAGCAGACTTCGAATCTGCAGGCTTCGAATCTGCATACTTCGAATCTGCATACTTCGAATCTGCAGGCTTCGAATCTGCATACTTCGAATCTGCATACTTCGAATCTGCAACCTTCGAATCTGCAACCTTCGAATCTGCAACCTTCGAATCTGCAACCTTCGAATCTGCAACCTTCGAATCTGCAACCTTCGAATCTGCAACCTTCGAATCTGCAACCTCAGAATCTGCAACCTCAGAATCTGCAACCTCAGAATCTACGACCTCAGAATCAGCAAACTTCGAATCTGCAGACTTAGTCAATTTGTTCTCGCTTTGCTGTTTAGTTTTCTTTTTAAATGCATTGGGTTTTGGGAGTAGGCCATTGATTCGAAAGAATTTTTTAGGCGCCCATTCACCCCCCCTCTGGTCGCTACTTTCGGTCCTACATCCACTCCGGAGGTGTTGGTGCGAAGGCCCAAGTGCTTTGATGGCTTCGGCTCAAAACCGTCACTGTATCGAAGGCCATCTTCGGCGAAGCGAAGGCCACCAGGCTCAAGGCTTCTCGCCGAAGCCACCGCACCCTCGCGTGCGAAGGGAGGCTGCAGAAGGTCAAAGACTGCAAAGGCTGACACTGTCTGCTCTGCAAAAAGCTGACGATGTCCCCTCTGCAAAGCTGACAGAGAAGCCTCTAGAATAAAGTTGGACTACCTTTTGTACCCCTTAGTTCTGTAGAGACAAATCCAATGTAAACCCTAGGGGTAAAGTAGTCATTTCCTTTGGGTGAACTGTGGGCTATAAATATGGGAGCTCGGTAGGTAACATTTAACACTTTGAGCATTTACTGTTGAGCTCCTGTAGCCACACACCTCACTGTATTCATCCAGAGTTCAATCTTTTAGTGTTCCTTGTTCAAGCGGCGAAGCCCTGCTTCTTTGTGCTTTTTACTTGAGCTCGCGTTACATACCTCGCTAGTTATAGTGCACCGAAGCCTGTCTAGGCGAAGGGTGTTTTGTGCGAAGTGTGTTTTTCAGTGTGCTGTCGCTCTGTGTAATAGGAGGCGAGACCTCGCTGCTTACTAGCGGAGCCCTGATCGAAGCCCGTTTTGCTTCTTGTGTCGAAGCCCTTAGCGAAGTCCGTTTGTGTGCGTTTAGACCTTCGTGTACGAAGCCCAGCACCAGTTGCTGCTGCCAAGTACTTGGTCGAAGTCCTTAGTGGGGTGTCCACTCTTGCGAAGGGTGAAGTGCGAAGCCTGCTCGAAGCACCCCGTGTGCGGAGCCTGCACTGACCTAGCAGAGTAGATTTTCCAGGGTTGTCAGTGGAGCGAAGTCTTCTTGGCTTCGAACTTTTGCTCCTGCGAAGCCTGTGTTCGAAGCTGTCGAAGTACCTCCGAACCAGACCTTCGAAGGTAGTGTTCGAAGCCTGTTCCGCAGAAGACAGGATTAAAACCGAAGGCTGTTTTTAGCCCGAAATTTTAAAAGCTCCCATTCACCCCCCCTCTGGTCGCCGTTTTCGGTCCAACACTTGGTATCAGAGCGGGTTAAGATCACCAGTTGACCTTAACCGGTTTTGTGATCTGTTGGCGACATGGATAGAGGCAGTAAAATTCCTCTGTTCGATGGGACAGATTTTGCATACTGGAAGGTGCGCATGGAGGTTTACTTGTTAAGCCAAGGAAATGCAATTTGGGAGATTGTGGACTCACAATACTCCATCCCTGAGACTCGCACCTCTCAGACTGAGAAGGATCAGTATAATGCCAATTCCAAGGCAAGAAATATACTGTTCATTGGTTTGAGCCGGAGTGAGTTCGATAGGGTGCAGCACCTTAGGACTGCTAGGGAGATTTGGACAACACTCACTGTTTTTCATGAGGGCTCTACTCAGATTAAGGCCAGGCGCCAAAGCACATACAACCAACAGTACCAGCTGTTTGTGCAGGCACCTGGTGAATCTATAGATGCCATGTTTTCGCGCTTTGATGCTATAGTGAGTAACTTGCGATCCAACGGGACGCTTGCTTACAGTGATCATGATAGGGCTATCAAGCTTCTCTATGCTCTTGACCGTAGCATATGGGAGGTGAAGATATCCAACATTGAGGAGTCTGCAGGTTATGACACATTGACCTGTGATGAACTCTTTAGCAAGCTGAAGTCCACAGAGATTGCCAAGGTGATGGGGGAGTGGTCCCGATCTTCCGCTAGGTAAAGGATAAACTTGGGTTGGTGGAGAATCTCGACGTTGGCGATCCAAGGCTCCGGTCCTGGCGGATCAAAACCTTGCAATCGTTACACCACTGTCTCCGTTGGTTATCAACCACGCAGGACGTGATTGACCTCGCCACGAAGGCTAATTCCTGCAAGCGAACCCAAGAACACAAGCAAGAAAAGGAAGGATACAAATCGAATGCCAAATCACAGACAAACGAAGATAAGGTGAGGTTTCACAAACGCCAATGCAGCAGCCAATCGGTCCGGTGTAAGAGGCGGGATCTAAACACAACAGTGTAGATGCAAACAAAGCAAAACCTAACCCTAGCGGCGGCTGGCGTGAGAATATATAGGGCGGCGGCCTGTGGAAGACGAACAGACACCGGCTGTGGGCTAGAAGACGTACAGACTCAGACTATGGGCCAACACGGCACAGCTCTGTCACGCAGGACTGTTTTAAATACACAGGACGACTCGAGACTCCAAATGAGGTGAAACCAACGGAAAACGATTCGTCTTCTCCTCAGCTTTCCAAAAAGTCAAAGAACGCGCCAATCGGAGTTCATATGAGGAAGTTATGCCCATTTTGGTGCAGGGTGGTTGATGTAGTCCGAACCAGCGAAATCTTGACTTCAAAACATCCGTGCGACTCCGTCTTCAGCTCCAACTCTTCTATTCCATCTCCCATGTTCCTAAGCAACAAAATATCACTAGTATTCAGTAGCATCCCGTCCAAACAAATATTGACATAGTTGCTAAGGAAAGAATTAACCGCATGGTTCAAGCGACGGGCACGGGCGCGTGTGATTCGTCCTAGTAACTGAATTGTAGGTGGAGGCTCCATGTGTGTATCATGTGAAGTGATGTCCTCATCACAAGGCATCTCTTGCAGTGCACAGAAGCTCTTTGCCACAGCCATTGGCATTGGTTTCTAGCACTAGCCGTGGCACCACTGCAGAACCAAGCACATCTGGCACTTGTGTTCTTGCAGATGGTTTTGCTTTGTCCTCCCTGGTCTCCATCACAAAGGAGCAGGTGGACACTCTGGATGATGATGAGGTTGCTATCATTGCCAGAAGGTTCACCCGTTTTCACCATGAGAGACAGGATCAGAGGTGAAGTGGTTTTAGTGGTTGCTTTGAATGTGGCGACACTTCTCATATTAAGGGCAACTGCCCTAAGCTCAAGAAAAGAGATGAGAGTGAGCGCCCCAAATACCACAAAAAGGAGAGGAAACCCTTTGTGAAGGGCAAGCGCGGCAAGATGGCTAAGAAAGTAGCCAAGGCCGCTTCCAGAGCCTTTGTTGCTGCTCTCAGCGACATCGACACATCCTCAACTGAGGAGTCGAGCTCTGAGGAGGAGGAGTCCCCAAGGAAGGAGGACAAGAAGGACAAGAAGGGACGAGACTTCACCGGCCTTTGCTTCATGGCCGACAGCGATCACAACGGCGATGAGCTTGACTCATCTGAGGTAACTCTATCATCTGACCAGCTATTGATTAAATTAGATGAGCTGAATGAAGTAGTTCTTGGTCAGGATAGATTACTTGTGCAAGCCGCTAGAGAAAGAAAAGACCTTAGACTTAGGCTAGAAACTATTTCTACTGAATATGCCATGCTTAAGTCTAAATTTGATGATGCTGAATGTGAGTCCTGTTCTGTTGTCTTGAGTGAGCTTGCTCAGTTGCGTTCTGTTCATGCTCAAACTCTTTCTGAGCTTGAGACTGCTCAGAAGCAGCTTTTGGAGGTGGATTCTAGACCTCATGATGTTATTGATTGCATGAACTGTTCTTTATTGCGCGAAAGCATTAATTTACGTGATAAGCATGTTCATGATTTAGAGGCTAGATTGGAGAGAGTCGGTAGTTCTAAGGATGTGCAGCCTGTTTGTGACACGTGCATTACCCTTAAGGACCAGCTAGGCACTGTTAGAGAGCGAGCTGAAAATCTCATGTCTGAAAATGAATACCTCCTTTCCGTGGTTAATAAATGCACTGAGGGAAAGGGTAGGATGGATTTGCTCTTGGCCAAGACCAAGTTGTGTGCTGACAGAGCAGGGGTAGCTCTAGGTTTGGGTTTTGAGAGGATACCTTCAGACAGTAAGACCAAAACTGTTTTTACCTCTCCCACTACCTTAGAGAAAGAGAGAGCTTTGTTAGACACACCTCCAGCCAAAAAGCCTACCCGACCACCAAAGAAAGCCACTCCTCCTGCCAAGAAAAATCCTCCCAAGAAAACCACTCAGCAGAAACCCAAGGAGCTTGTGAGAGTTGCTCCTAAGACCCATGAGAGTGCCCCGAGGAGAGTGTTTCATTGTTACTATTGTCAGCGGGCGGGCCATTTGGTTGGGTTCTGTTTTCGTCGCATCAAGGATGAGCGACGCTCTCAGGCGATGAGTTACCAGGACATGCATTACCCATCTTTAGGTATGCATGAGTCTGAGTTTTACTATCGTCCTGCTTTTGAGGCTCCTCGCGCTTCTCGGAGAGGTTTTGCTCCTCGAGGTGTTCACCATGTTCCATATGGTGGTAGACCTCGGGCGAGTAGCTTTGTACCTCGTCAGAGTAGGAGACCTCGACATGTTGTTCGTTCACAGCATGTAGGTAGACCTCGCACTTTGCATTATTCTGATTATCATGTGCGTAGACCATCTACTTTTGCTGCGCCTACTACTCGTGTCACTCAGTGCTGGATGCCTCGTCATTATTTCACTCACCCCAACACTGAGCGATCGAGATATTCTTATCGTGTGTAGGCGACAGATCGAGGCTTGGAGGGCACGTGGATCATGGACTCCGGTTATTCGCGCCACATGACCGGAGATGCAGCATGGTTCTCCAGCCTCACCACAACGAAGCAAAGGGAACATATCACCTTCGGAAACAATCGAAGGAGTAGAGTGAAAGGTAAAGGTGTGGTAAGAATCAACTCGAATTTCACTCTCAAAGATGTTGCATTGGTTGAAAACCTGGGATACAATTTGCTGTCTGTATCTCAGTTGCTGGATGAGGGCTTCGAAGTGCGATTTCATCGCGATACTTCGCAACTGCTCAATTCTGATGGCATTGTGGTGTGTAAGATCTTTAGAGTTGGGAGAGTTTTTGGAGCTGATTTTTCTGAGTCGTCTGGATCTTCTCATTGTCTTGTTGCACATTCGACTTCTGAGCTTTGGAAGTGGCATAGGAGACTAGGGCATATGAGTTTTGAGTTGCTTGCTCGTCTGAGCGCCCTAGGTCTGATCCGAGGATTGCCCAAGCTCAAGTTTGAGAAGAATTTAGTTTGCGCTCCTTGTCGACATGGAAAAATGATTGCCGCTTCGCATTCGCCAGTCACCACAGTGATGACTGAACAGCCCGGAGAACTTCTCCACATGGACACTGTAGGTCCTTCTCGGGTTAGTTCTTTAGGCGGCAAGTGGTATGTACTAGTTATTGTCGACGATTTCTCTCGCTACTCTTGGGTCTTCTTTCTTGCCAGCAAGGATGAAGTGTTCTCACACTTTCGGAGCCTGGCTTTGAGACTTTTTACTGAACTCCCTGGTGCATTGAAATTCATTCGAAGTGATAATGGCACTGAGTTCAAAAATAGTCTCTTTGTTGATTTTTGCATGGAGCATGGCATAGAACATCAATTCTCTGCTCCGCGGGTTCCTCAACAGAACGGTGTTGTTGAGAGGAAAAACCGCACTTTGGTTGAGATGGCTAGGACGATGCTTGATGAGCATAGGACTCCTAGAAAATTCTGGGCTGAGGCCATGAACACTGCTTGTTACATCTCAAACCGAATCTTCTTGCACTCAATTTTAAACTTGACATCTTATGAGCTACGTTTTGGGAGACAGCCCAAGGTTACTCATCTTCGAGTTTTTGGCTGTCGCTGCTTTATCCTAAAACGTGGTAACTTGGATAAATTTGAGTCGCGATCTTCTGACGGGATCTTTTTGGGTTACACTACTCATGGTCATTCTTATCATGTTTATAACTTGGAGACTAACACTATCATCGAGTCATGTGATGTGACGTTTGATGAATCAACCCCTTCTGTTAGTTCTGCATTTGAACAGGCAAATGAACACGACATGGAACAGACCATCTTCGAAGAAGAAGATCCCGAAGAATTCGAGGATGAACCCCTACTACCCTTGATGTCAACCCCCGAAGCCGACCCCGCTTCAACTACTTCGGCACGAGGTCCCGAAGCGACTACCTCAACATCGGTCATCTTGGACCACTCCAACGCACAAGTTGAGGGAGAGACTGCATCCCGCCGCGAGGCTCCACATCATGTTCAAAGGATGCACCCTCCCAAGCAGATCATTGGTGAGCTTGATCAAAGGGTAACTCGTTCACATGCTCATTTCACTAATTCTGCTTTTGTTGCTTCTTTCGAGCCCTTAGATGTTAGTCATGCACTTTCTGATTCTACTTGGATCAATGCCATGCATGAGGAACTTGAAAATTTTGAGAGAAACCAAGTCTGGTCTTTAGTTGATCCTCCACCAAATGTTCATTTCATTGGAACAAAATGGATTTTCAAAAATAAACAAGGGGAGGATGGGACTATAGTTAGAAACAAGGCTAGACTTGTAGCTCAGGGCTTTTCTCAACTAGAAGGGATTGATTTTACTGAAACTTTTGCACCTGTTGCTCGCCTTGAGGCCATTAGGATTTTGCTTGCCTTTGCGACATCTCGGGGATTCAAACTCTATCAAATGGATGTCAAAAGTGCTTTTCTTAATGGCTTCATAGGTGAAGATGTTTATGTCAAACAACCCCCTGGTTTTGAAAACCCCAAGTACCCACATAAAGTCCTTAAACTTCATAAGGCTCTTTATGGACTCAAGCAGGCCCCTCGGGCTTGGTATGATAGACTTAAGTCTTTTCTGCTTGAGCGAGGGTATTTGATGGGCTCTGTTGATAAAACTTTGTTTACTCTCAAGCATGGCAAAGATTTCCTCCTAGTGCAGATTTATGTGGATGATATCATCTTTGGTGGCTCTTCTCATGCTTTGGTTGCCGAGTTTGCAGATACCATGAGCAGGGAATTTGAAATGTCAATGATGGGTGAACTCACCTTTTTCCTTGGTTTGCAAATCAAGCAAAGCAAACAAGGTACTTTCGTCCACCAGACGAAGTACACCAAGGACCTGCTCAAGAAGTTCGACATGTCCGATGCGAAGCCCCTCGCCACTCCAATGGCTACATCTGTAGCATTGGATCCTGACGAAGAAGGAGTTCCGAAGCATGATCGGCTCCCTCCTCTACTTGAATGCCACGAGGCTGGACATACACTTTGCAGTGTGTCTGTGCGCTCGTTTTCAGGCTTCACCACGAGCTTCGCACCGCCAAGCGGTAAAACGCATACTCAGGTATCTCAAACATACCCTCGAATTTGGCATATGGTATTCAGCATCTTCATCTTTATGTCTTCGAGGTTATTCCGATGCGGATTTTGCTGGGTGTAGAATTGATAGGAAAAGTACCTCTGGTACTTGTCATTTTTTGGGTACTTCTCTGGTTTGCTGGTCTTCCCACAAACAGTCTAGTGTTGCACAATCGACGGCTGAGGCCGAATATGTTGCTGCAGCTAGCTGTTGCTCTCAGATTTTGTGGATGGTTTCCACTTTGCGGGATTTCGGGTTAGATTATAAGAGTGTTCCACTTTTCTGTGATAACACTAGTGCTATTTGTATTGCAAACAACCCGGTTCAGCACTCCAGAACCAAACACATTGATGTACGGTATCATTTTCTCAGAGATCACAATGCGAAGGGTGATATTGAACTTCAATATGTTGATACCCAACACCAGCTTGCCGACATTTTTACAAAACCCCTCGATGCTTCTCGATTTGCTTACTTGCGTGGGGAACTTGGCATTTGTCACCCTTACGACATTTTGTAAGGGGGAGCTGTTTTAGATGGATGTGCCTTTGCTAATTGTGTTGAAATTGCATTTACATCTTTTGCACTTATATGCCTGCTTATAATTCATGAAATCATGACAGCTCAGCTCTTTTTAATTCATCTGAAACATTCATGTGCATGATGTTTTCTTTTCAAAATCAAATCGTGCTCACTGCTTAGTCTTGAATCTAGCATGTTTAGGTAGGACTGCTTTAGCTATCTTTTATCTGCTTGACAGCGAGACACTGTTCATTGGATGCTAAAAATTGCAACTTGAAAAATTGTTCTACATCTTCATGGATATTCATAAAAAGCCAAACAATTGGTACACTTAGTTATAATCAAAAATTCCATGATTTGCATGCTTTAAGTGAAAAGATCCAGGTGGGTTTGTTTGTCGCACTACCCTATTCTAGACTGCTTACCATTGCACATTGGTCTGAACTGGAATAGTGTAGTGTATGCCAAAATATTTGCCTTAAGCTTCTTATGGCTTTCATGCCTAGGCTTGGCCGGATTGGAAAGTATAAGGTGGACAAACAATAACCCCTGGCACTAAGAAAAGAACAACAAAATTTAGTGTTCATCAAGTTTGCTTTTCATGCTTCATGTGAACTGGACTTGTCTGTCTAGAGTAGAAATTGTCTAGCTTTGCGCAGTCCTTGCTTTTACTTGTCTAGTTTCCTTGACTAAGTGGTGATGCTTTTATTTCAAATATGATCAAATCACATGCCTCATCATGTTTTTAGAGAATGTTAATTTGAGCTGAGCCCATGATCATTGGTATTAATGTTGGCATATTTTTGCTTCATATGTCTTTGCAATTCTGCTCATTTCGAAGCTTTGAATCTTTTACATGCTCCTTGATGCTTGCATTGCCAAAGGGGGAGAAATTCCTCAAAAGGGAGAGACTTGCTTCGTTCTCTGCCGCAAGGGGTATAATTTCCAAAGGGGGAGAAAATTTGACATAAAGGGGGAGAAGATTCTTTGTTGCCAAAAAAGGGGGAAAACTTAACTCAGGGGGAGTTTTTATTGCCGAAGGGGCTTTTTACTCTTTTGAAAACAGGGGAGGAAAATTCTTTTATCAAGTGACATGATTTGGCTCTTTTCTGAGTTTTTATGGTCACTTGTGTGCTGAAAGTTTTTAAATTTTCTTGGACTTTAAAGTTGGTTGTCAATGCACTCATCAAGGGGGAGATTGAGAAACCAAGGGTTGGTTTCAGTGCTTGTGATGAGTGATTTACAAGCTTTTTACCCTCTGGTTCGAAGGGTACCTCCGAAGGGTGTTCGGAGGTTGTGCCTCCGAAGGTGTTCGGAGGAGGGTACCTCCGGAGGGGTTTCGGAGGTTGGACCTCCGAAGGGTGTTCGGAGGTGATTTCACCGAAGTGTGTTCGGTGGTTGCTTGCTGCAGCTGTTGCAGCGGAGTGTGCGTGTCGGAGGGGTCCGACAGTACACGATGACTGGGTTCGTACCGGAGGTCTCGGTATTTTGGGCGGTACACCGGAGTGTGTGTCGGAGGTTGCTAACCCGGAGAGGTCTCCGGAGTACTGAATACACTTGTCTGTTTGTCTGTGGTGCGCAGGGACTTCGGAGGCGACGGACAAGGTTCGTAGCAAGTGAACCTGGGTCAAGCGGGAGGCTTGATGCCAGGGGAGCGGGGAGCTCCGTCACGGTGGCTGCGAAGGGGTCCGGGTCGGTCTTCTGGTCGAGGCGTGCCAGGTGAAGGCAGAGAGTGCGGAGCGTGGCTCCGGCTGAAGGTACTCTAAGACAAGTCCTCGGAAGTGAGGCACTTCGAAGGTACTCCGAATGGAGTAACTTCGGAGTTTGGCAGATCAAGTCCTCTGCGGAGGCAAGGAGTTCGAAGTGTGCTCCGGAGGGAGACATTCGAAGGTACCTGATGAAGGTCTCAGAAGTCGAGGCGCATCGAAGGCATGGTCCGGGTGAGGCTCGTCGAGGAGTGTGCTCGGGGAGAGACACTGCGACGAAGGGCTCATGGAAGGCTTCATGCGGAGGCCTTGGACGAAGGAGGGACTTCGAAGGGTGGTACTCCGAAGGTGGGGCTTCGGAGTGTGAAAGGCTTCGGAGAGAGGCTAGCTCCGGAGTGTGGTTGTCTTGAGGTACTTCGGCCTGCATGGCTTCGGTACACGGACTGACGGAGTTCGAGCTGGGAGTAGCTACGAAGCCGTGGTGGTCCACTCCGGAGGTGTTGGTGCGAAGGCCCAAGGGCTTTGACGGCTTCGGCTCAAAACCGTCACTGTATCGAAGGCCATCTTCGGCGAAGCGAAGGCCACCAGGCTCAAGGCTTCTCGCCGAAGCTACCGCACCCTCGCGTGCGAAGGGAGGCTGCAGAAGGTCAAAGACTGCAAAGGCTGACACTGTCTGCTCTGCAAAAAGCTGACGCTGTCCCCTCTGCAAAGCTGACAGAGAAGCCTCCAGAATAAAGTTGGACTACCTTTTGTACCCCTTAGTTCTGTAGAGACAAATCCAATGTAAACCCTAGGGGTAAAGTAGTCATTTCCTTTGGATGAACTGTGGGCTATAAATATGGGGGCTCGGTAGGTAACATTTAACACTTTGAGCATTTACTGTTGAGCTCCTGTAGCCACACACCTCGCTGTATTCATCCAGAGTTCAATCTTTTAGTGTTCCTTGTTCAAGCGGCGAAGCCCTGCTTCTTTGTGCTTTTTGCTTGAGCTCGCGTTACATACCTCGCTAGTTATAGTGCACCGAAGCCTGTCTAGGCGAAGGGTGTTTTGTGCGAAGTGTGTTTTTCAGTGTGCTGTCGCTCTGTGTAACAGGAGGCGAGACCTCGCTGCTTACTAGCGGAGCCCTGATCGAAGCCCGTTTTGCTTCTTGTGTCGAAGCCCTTAGCGAAGTCCGTTTGTGTGCGTTTAGACCTTCGTGTACGAAGCCCAACACCAGTTGCTGCTGCCAAGTACTTGGTCGAAGTCCTCAGTGGGGTGTCCACTCTTGCGAAGGGTGAAGTGCGAAGCCTGCTTGAAGCACCCCGTGTGCGGAGCCTGCACTGACTTAGCAAAGTAGATTTTTCAGGGTTGTCAGTGGAGCGAAGTCTTCTTGGCTTCGAACTTTTGCTCCTGCGAAGCCTGTGTTCGAAGCTGTCGAAGTACCTCCGAACCAGACCTTCGAAGGTAGTGTTCGAAGCCTGTTCCGCAGAAGACAGGATTAAAACCGAAGGCTGTTTTTAGCCCGAAATTTTAAAAGCTCCCATTCACCCCCTCTGGTCGCCGTTTTCGGTCCAACACTTTGATCCTGGACGGGCCATTTAAACAACTAACTCCCATTATGACTAAAGTAATGTTGCTATCCTATCAAGGTGAATTGATACATAGTAGATACATGAGTGGCAATGGGATTTTATTCACGGTTGTTGCTCATCATCTCTTGTATTGATCTCACTAAGTGTGGACTTATGTTAGCCTAACGATCAAAGGGGAGAATGTTGGAAGGTGATCTGTCAGGCAAACGAAAATAAGGAATCAATCAGATTAAAAGGAAATTGATTGATTTTTTCAGTTATGGAAAGCTTGATTAAGATATCCCAAAATCGCGCCATGATCGGAGGCACAATCAACTGCATGGTTGCGGCCCTAGATCGAACGGCGCCATATAAAAAGGGTAGAAGATGACATTTTGAGGCTAACGTTCTCATTCTGTTAAAATCACCCCATATTTTCTAACACCGATCCAAAAGGGCGCTGGATTGATCTGAAGGTCGCTACCCATCGTCGTGGCGACGACGACCTCAAGATCCATCCCCGGACAGTGCTGGTGGCGCCCCGAAGGGAGGAGGGACTTGATCCGGCAAAAACACCGTCAGGCCGATGCCGTTGCTGCCTCTGTCTCCTCTCCACCAACAACCAAGATGGCCGACGATGAGCTCTTGGACAGGGTAACACTTTCTGCCTAATGTAGTGTTTTTAATGTGTTCATGCTTTTAGACTAGATCGATTCTATGGCATTACTATTATGATCTAACAATGTGTACTGAACATATTCAGAGAACTCTAGCAAAGGATTCAAATGTAGCTCAACCAATCAACACAGAAAGAAAACTGATCTCAGCTAAACAGAACAAGGGTTGAAATACAGCTCAAGTTCTGAAAATTCAGTACTAAACAGATTCAAATTGATTTTCACAAGGCAACAAAGAGCACACAAAATTGAGAGGATCTGAATTTATATGTTAGTATTAACAAAACCTTGCACAACTAGATTGCAAAAATTCACACAGCAGTCAAACATCTGCAGAACTAAAACTAAGATCATTTTCAATCCATCTCTCCATCAGCCACACCTAAACATCTTTTATCCATGCACACTCATTCAGTCACACATATATATGGCTCATATCTGAGCAACAAGATACATGCTAATCTGTGATCAATAATTTCAGTGAACAAAACATAACCTACATGAAAACTGAACCAGTTCACTGATCAAAACTCATCAACATGTATAACAATCAAATCCAGTAGAAATCACACAAGAATATAGTTCATATCATCATGATTTAACAGAAAAGCAGATGGAGAACTCACCTGAACATATACTGAAATCAGCACGTCCTGTTGCCGAACCGACAAAATCCCCAATCGCAGTTCACAATGATATATGCATCGCAGGAGAAGTATTCTGGTTTTTGAAATGAAATTTGCTGAAGAAAATTTTGATTAGATCACAAGGTTCTGTTCGGCCAGCATAAAAACAAACTCGAGACAAGATCCTCAAATTTTTTATTAGTTGAATCACAGTAAAAAGAACTCGATCCTCATATCAAAAATTTGTTCATCCTTCTACCATGAAATCACTCAAGAAACACTACAATTATCAGCCAAAAACATGATGAACACTTGATGAAACATTTCATCAAACATGTGGGGAGCAAAAACCAAAACTGAACCACTTTTCAGAATAATTTTTTCAGCACTGTGGTGCCTACTTTGAGGAGCAAAATAATTCAGAAAACATCACAGAAACATGTTGTAACTTTCGAAAATGGATCATTCTAACTATTCCCAACAAAAGTTACATAAACTTCAACATCAACTTCTGCACTAGATTCTCCAAAAAACGCAGCACAAAAACGATCACAACCACAAAAGTACTCTGCGCTGGAGAACTTAACACAAACGCTGCACTGTAGTTGATCCGAAAATTTCTGAAAATCCTGTTCCTTGTCCAAAGATGATGGAAACTCAAGTTTTCTCATCTCATTTCATTGTAAATTTTGTCTCTAAAGTGCTCAAATGGTTCAGCCAACATGGGAGGATAATATCCTACCAACTCCTCTTCTAGAAGCCCCCATTTGACACATAGACCCTTAGGGTGTGTTTGGTTGAGCTGTGGCTGTGGGAAAAAGCTGTTGTGGGCTGTGGGCTGTGGGCTATGAAAAAGCTGCTGTGGAAAGTCAGCTGTGGAAAAGCTGCTTTGAGCTGTAAGCTGTGTAAAAAGTATGTAATGTCTGTTTGTACTTCAAATGTTGATTATATATAAAATGGTTATAAAATATTATGACAATAAATAAATCACATATAAATAGGAATTTTAGAAAAGGAAATTAATTTCATTAGTTTTGCAGACACGTTGGATCACATATAAAATACATGGATCAGTTGGGCTAATAATCTAGCATGAATTCATCACGTTAGAGCTTGAGTCTTTGAGACAATAAAAATTGGTGATCATCCGTGTCAAAGCCACATTTCACCTAACTGTGGGTATCCCTTGATTAAACAAAGCTTTTGATTTCTGATTTCCTCAATCCTAATCGTTTGCATGAACAAAATAACCAAGATCATCAAGTTGCCAAATTTTAACAGAAAAAAGGGACGCACAATCCTCTTACCATGCTTTGGGGACCTTGTCAAAGAAACCGCCGCCATCACCTATGGCCGCAGCCGTGAGCATCGTCGGGCGGCCTAACACGATCAACTCAGCAGGGGGCGCGGGTCGGCGCCTGTAGCGGCAGGTTGGCACCTCCAGCTGCAGCGGTGGGTTGGCGGCGTCGGAGGCAGCGAGAGACGGCCGCGGGTCGGCGACGGTGAGTCGGCGACGGCGGCAGCGGGAGGCGGCCACGGGTTGGAGGCGGATGCAGCTCACGGGATTTTTTTGGATGGGAAGCTGCCAAAAGCAAGGTGGAATGGGCTTTCTATTTTGCACTAAGTGAAAAGCTGCTTTTGAGAGAAGCTGTTGTGAGTAGTACACCCCTTTGGTTGAGCTTCTGGCTTTTAGGAAGCAGAAGCTGCTTCCAAAAGCTCAACCAAAGGGAGCCTTAGTAATTTCAGAATTAGCAATTCTGAAAATTACCATATAAAACCTAAAAGAAAAATTACAATTAGACTCTTCTTTTCAATACATTTTCAGAATAAAACCACTCTAAAAAATATACCAAAAGGCTACACTACAAAACTGAAATTTTAAACTAAAACTAGACACAAATTTATTGAATTAACAAAAACATTAAACGTTTCGACGGTTTTCAGCAAAAACCGACAAAGCCTCTCAACCCTTCGACTCATGACACCGCTTCGTGACTCTGAGCACTAGCAAGCCACTTCTGCTCTCGACCCCCTCGAGCCCCCTGAATGCTTGTCCTAGCCTCCCTCTCACGAACCCAGTCTACACGTCGTCGCAGTCAGCCGTCCGTCCAAGTCTCGCTCCGTCTCTTCGTGCACTCTTGAGATCTTCTCCAACTTCGCCCTGCTCGACCCTCGATCACCCGCCGTCGACAGTCGGTCAGCATCTCCACCCTGCACAAACAAGACAAGCCAAAACAAGAACGCGACGCACCGTCGAAACCCTCGGCAGCCAAACCTCCATTACACATCGAAACCCTCGATGCACTCAACTCACTCTCAACCACTCATACGCTCAGACGTTCATCCTTGTCAATCACTCATCATTCAGACCGAAACCACCCTTGGTTTCTCAATTGTATTGGCAATATCTTTTATATAATTAACGAATACCTTATTTGTGTAGATGCTTCAGCGAGCAATATGGATCTCACCCAATCCAGAGCCTCAGGTCCAGTTGGGGACGACGCTCCGGCAGAAGAGGTAGCTCCGGTGATGGAGGTTACTTCGGTTGGAGCTGTTTCAGCCAAGGGGGTCACCCTTGCAGAGGAATCCACTCCGATGGAGGAGGTGGCCCCTGTGGCTCCTACATTGGGAGGGGTAAAGGCAAAACTTGGCCTGGGCCTCTCCCTTCCTTGATGATGACACCATCGACCAACGACCCTTCGGTGGACACTTCGGAAGAATACCCCGCCGAAGATGATCAGCGAGCCTTGTCCTGGCTCCCGCTATTGGCTCCATTCTTGGAGTAGCAGACATGTCTCTGGTCTCTCTTGCAGCCCTTGGCTGAATAGAGCCAAGAGTTTGGCAACTCTGAGTTGGTCTGCGCGTCTATCGAGGCTAGTGGATCATAGGTAGACCTAGCCCTCGAAAGGGCTACCCTCCAGGTATGCAAGAACCAGAGAGTACATTTAATTCATTAAAATTAAATCATACTTACTTTGCTTTTTGCAGCAATTTGTTCTTGGTAGATTGGCAGAGACTTCCAATGAGCTTGAGATTAATCAACTCAAAAGGAAGGTTACAATGCTCAAAAGGGCCCTTAAGGGCTCCGAAGATAAGTCCGTGTGATTAAAGGAAGAACTCCTTGAAGAGTAGAGGACGAAAGCCATAGCAGAGGAAGCGCGCCGAATGGAGCAGCATGCTCATGCCGGCCTAGCATCTTCGATTAAGGAGCTCCAAGCGGAGCGAATGGTGCTGAGGGCTGAAGTTGATAAGCTTCGAGCAGCGGAGGCGTCTTCCGGGGCTGAACTCATGCAGCTTCGAGAGGTGCTTCAGCAATCGCTATCTCAAAAGAATTACTTAATGACAAAGACAGCTGAACTCTCTGCCATCTCAACCGAGAAGACAAGGGTGGAGACGAGGTACGACGAGGTGGCTGATCAAACCATGGACACCCTCCAGAGTGTTCTGGAATATTTTGGAATGGTGTGCCCATCTTCCTCAGCTGCAGCGAACGAGCCTCTTGACCGCAAGCTCAAGATGATCCAGGCGGTGGCTAAGATGATGAAGGGTTCTGGTACTCGCTATGGAGAAATCTCTGGGCAAGTAGCTAGGATCGGAGTCCTTCATAGTCTCGATGCCATCAGGGTCTCTATTGCTGCGGCGAAGCGTTCGACGTCGGCAAGCTTCGCTGATGAAAGTTTGCTCCAACCATCTTCGGACGTGGCTTCGTCTTGGGAAGCCTTCCGGGCGACCAGGAAAGCAGAAAATGAAGTTGCGGCCAAGGTGTGGATCGACGAAGCCCGTCGGCAGAGGCAAGCTCAGATGAGGCCTCCGGCTCTACCTCTGCCAACTGCTCTGCCTCTGGATCTGAAGGTCTAGATTCTAGGGCGATTTATTATGTAAAAGGGATTTGTAATATTCTCTTGTTTCAATGAATGAAAATTCTTTGTTTGGATGTTTGTTTTTAGGTTTTTCACATGCTTCAGATTCTGATCTTGAAGTATTAGAGCTTGATGAAGGGCTTCGCCAACAATGGGCTATTCTCGAAAGCTTAAGGCCTTATAGGCGCTCGTGATTTTTTGTTCCTCGGGGGGAGCATGGAGAGATAGCACCCGATGTTTGTAGTGAAGTCCTTTATTATATTAAAGAAGAGGATAAAGTAGTAACATCTTCGTCTTTAGAATATGTAGATTGGTATTACTCGGAGTATCCAGTTGAAGACCCAATGGACACTAGCTCCGAATGGCTTCTAACCTGGGCAGAACTTCAAGAAGAGCATAAAACCTGGCGGGCTTCAAAGAAGAAGGGTAATCGAACCAAAAGAAAGGTTTTGAGAACTCTAGGCTCCGAAGACAAAACTGATCCTGGAGGTAGCTCTAGAGGTTGGTGAGGTCTCCATTTTTATTTAGTCTTAGATAATATTTTTTTCCTGATTATGATGTTTGTAATGTGATTTAACCAAGAAATATGATTTGTTTGAGAAGCATTGTTTGATTTTTCCTCATTCCCCTACCCCTCTTTGTGCACTACTACAAACCGTCACTGTAGTGGCGTTGAGCAAAACCACTGTAGTGGCGGGCCATTAGATGCCCGCCACTACAGTTGCTGGTGCTGACGGCAGCACCAGCGCCCGCCACTATTATTGGTAAAGTAGTGGCGGTAGGTGCTGACATCATCCCGGACCAGCCACTATTGTACCAATAGCAGTGGCGGGCGCTGGTGCTGCCCTCCACTGCTAATATGGCCGCCACTAAAGTATTGATGACATCACTTGCGACCGCCACTACTATTCTAGCTATAAATGCGCAGATTCTTCCTCCCCGAGCTCTACCAGAGTTCGCATTTAATTTTGTCCGTACAATGGCGACAAAAATCTAGATAAAGAGGGGGGAGGCTTTGTTTTCGTTTCTTTTGAAGGATTTCATTCTAGGAGGTAAATCCATGCCGAATCTCACATTTATTTTGTATTTAATCATGTATACAATGAGTTATTAGCGTTTTACTAATTTAGGGTTTGTGAATAGAAATTTTCAAATAATCTTCCATTTACAGTGTTTCTTTCTCCCAAATGAACAAATATGACCCTCCTCACAATTATTCATCACTTGTATATTGATTTACGTCATTTTAATCTCTTTTTTAATTTGATTTATGATTATAGATCTAGAGTTATGTTGTTTGGAGAGAGAGAAACCAATATAGTTAATTTATTTAATAATTTTTTTCTGCTTAATAAATAGTTTGAATTAAAGCATTTTTAATTAATGTTGTTATGAGCGATAATAAATCAATATATTTTCAACTTGTAAATTACTAAAATTAACAATAATGAATTTATTAATATTTTTCAAATAATATATGTTTTAGATGGAGCACAGGTCCTGGATGTACTCGTCCAACGACGGAGATGTGGTGGCATATTTTAACAGAGTAACTGAATTTACTGAAGCTGCCGCACAATATGCTTCCCGTCAGAGTGAAGAGGCAATATATTGTCCTTGCAAAGTTTGTAAAAACGAAGCGATGTATCCGTGTTCAGATCGTGAAACCATACGATTTCACTTGTTGAAAAATGGTTTCATGAAGAACTATTATATATGGACGAAACACGGTGAGATGGGCCAAAATCCTCCTGAAGTTTCTGATGTGCCGCAAGATGCTCATCAACATAGAAGAGGTTGTGATCATACATCCGACATAACACATGATGATGTTGATCAACATGATGATGATGACGCCTTTGATGTGGAGGAACTGATGCGAAATGTTGCGCCTGAGGTGTTGTTGCAGAGAACTACAACCAAAGGATACGATAAATTTGAAGCACTTGACAAAGCATCAAAAAACCTTCTTTACGAGGAATGCCACGGATGCGATAAGCAGTATACTGTATTGTACACAATTCTTGAGCTTATGAAACTGAAGGCCACCAATGGATGGTCTGACACTAGTTTTTCAGATATTTTACAACTCCTAAAAAAGGTTTTGCCAAAACCCAATGGTTTACCATCTAATACGTACCAAGCAAAGAAGATGATTTATCCGTTGACTTTGGGCGTTCAGAAGATTCATGCATGCCCGAACCACTGTATCCTATATCGAAAAGAGTATGGATTGTTAGAGAGATGTCCGCAGTGCAACGCAAGTCGATACAAACGTCCAAATGACTGTGTGGAGGACTACAATGACCACTAGAAGAAGAATAATAAGAGGTTGCAGAAGAGGAATAAAAATGTTATTGAAGACCATCCTAGAAAAAAGATGGAGAGGAAAGTTCTAGCCTTAGTAATGTGGTACCTACCGGTGATTGATCGCTTGAAACGTATGTTCTCTAATCCTAGAGATGCTGAACTATTAATCTGGCATTTCGCTGGGCGAAAGAAGGACAGAAAACTTCGGCACCCTGCGGATGCTAAGTAGTGGAAATCATTTGACCTGGCCCTTCCAGATTTCTCGGACGATCCTAGAAATATCAGGATGGGACTTAGCACGGATGGAATGAATCCCTTCGGTGAGATGAGGAACCCACATAGTACGTGGCCAGTCTTTCTATGCTTGTTCAACATTCCATCATGGTTGTGCCATAAAATAAAATACCTTATGCTCACTACTCTAATTTCTGGTCCAAAACAACCTGGCAATGACATTGATATCTTTCTATAACCTTTGATGGAGGATATGAAACGTCTATGGGAACATGTTGTCTGTGTGTGGGATGAGCACAAGAAAGAGCACTTCAATCTAAGAGCCATAATCTTTTGCACCATAGCTGACAACCCAGGACGCATGTCCCTAACAGGACAAGTTAATGGAAAGACAGCATGTGTAGTGTGTGTGGACCAGACAGAATCTATGCATCTTCCACCATTCGTTAAGACGATATATATGCGACACCACAGATTTTTACCAAAAAACCACAAATATCGAAGAAATAGGAACCATTTCGAGGGTACAATCGAGCTTGGACAGCCTCCACGAAATCGAGATGGCAAATTTCTATTCGAAATGGTAAAGAATATCAAAGTTATTTTCAGAAAGAAGAGGAAGAAATCTGAAAAAAAATTCAAAGGACGCTCCATTTAAAAAGCAGTCAATCTTCTTTAGATATTTGCCCTATTGGAAGGAGTTGGAGATTGGTCATGCTATCGATACAATGCACGTTGAGAAGAATGTCTTCGAAAGCACTATCGGTATTTTGTTAGACATACCGGGCAAATCAAAAGTTGGACTCAAAGTACGAAGGGACCTTCAAACTCTTGGAATTAGACCCGAGCTTCACCCACAAGAAAGGGCCAATGGAAAATTTTTCCTTCCGGTTGCTAGCTATAACCTCACAATTGATGAGAAAAGATCAATCTGCAGGTGTCTACATGGAATTAGAGTTCCAACAGGATTCTCAACGAATATAAAGAATATTGTCTCCGTAGCAGATTTGAGGATGAGCGGCTACAACACTCATGATTGTCATGTTATGCTTGGGCTATTCCTCGCCATCGCAGTAAGAGGAGTCAAACATTCATTTCTGAAGATGGTGATAACACACATGTGTCACTTCTTCAATGTCATATCAAAGAAGGTGATCGACACTGAAGAGTTAAATGAATTACGTAAAAAAATGAGGGAGACTATGTGTCAGCTTGAGATGTGCTTTCCTCCTTCATATTTTGATATTATGGAGCACTATATGATACATATAGCAGACCAAATCTTTGTTCTCGGTCCAACGTACCTGCACAATATGTATGCATACAAGCGTCTAATGGTTATCTTCAAGGGTTACGTATGAAATCGTGCTTATCCAGAGGGTTCCATGATAGAGGGCTACACGACTGAGGAAGTCATTGAGTGCTACGCAGATTACATAAGAGATGGAAGACCAATAGGAGTTCCCATGTCCCGGCACCATGGAAGACTCACCGGTAAAGGAACTAAAGGCAGGAAAATCATACGAGACAATAGTTACCAAACAATAAGAGAATCACATTACAGTGTAATGCATCAGTTGGCGATTATGAGACCATATGTTGAACAACACCTGCAAGAGCTTCGTGAAAAGAATGAAGATCGCGATGAACAATGGATTATGAAAGAACACAAAATTTATTTCATATCATGGCTGAGGGATCTAAACCTTTTGATTGGAGAAACCGACGAAGAGATGATGATAAATAAATTGTCTTATGGTCCATTGAGCATGGTTAAAACATGGCAAGCGTATGACATCAATGGTTTCACATTCTATACCAAAGCAAAGGATCAAAAGAGTCAGCGCCAAAATAGTGGTGTCAGAGGAGAAGCAGAAGATAGCACTGGACAAAAGAATGCTTACTATGGATACATCGAAGAAATATGGGAACTTAACTACGGGAACTCTATAGAAATCCCTATATTTAAGTGTCAGTGGGTCAGACATCCAGAAGGTGTGGAGGTGGATGATTACGGGTTTACGATAGTTGACCTTAATAAGGTGGCTTATAAACATGACCCTTGGATACTCGCTCAATCCGTGGCACAAGTATTTTACATACTTGATCCTAAAGATGAGAAAAAATACATCGTTGCTCCAGGAAAACAAAGAATTGTTGGAGTTGATCGAGTCGAAGACGAAGAAGAATACAATCAGTTTGATGAGGTGCCATTTTTCATTGACATATCAAGGATCAATGTGGTTGAAGCAAAACTGTCATTTGGCAGTGTGATTCCTTATCTAAGCACCAATGGCGATGGAAAATTAGTGCAAGGCTAGATCATTTATGTTTAGCGTGCGTATTTGTAAAATCAATTATGTCATTTATTGTTAAAACATGTTCAAGATCAAATGAGGATTTAATTAAACATCAATAGAAATTTTTTAAAATATTTAATGTTTGGGGCCAACAGCAAGGTTCAAATCTCAAACCGCCTGCCGGCAGCGAGGTTTGAACCTCGAACCGCATGGCCCCAAGTGAGCCCCCCGCACCACTGCGCTACTAAGTGTTTCACGTCATTGTAGGAAGTGTATTATATGCTATATATATAATCCCTACCTCTATTAGTAGTGGCGGCCTGGATGACGTCAGCATGTCCGCCACTACTAAGTGAAAATAGCAGTAATGGGCAGAATGACGTCAGCATGCTCGCCACTGCTAATACACCTATATATACTTTCCACTCCTGCCGTCCGAAAACCTAGTTTCATTTTCTAAACCCTAAACTCCCGTGTCGCCCCCCTCCTCCCGTCGCCGCCGTCGACGTCCCGGAGCACGTCGCCGCTGCCCTCCGCCCGTCGCCACCTTCCTCGGAGCCCGTCGGTGCCACCCGTCGCCGCCATCCAGTCAGTAAATGATTATTAACCTATCTTTGGTCTTATTTTATTCAAGCTTAGGGTTAAAATGATTTCTAATTGTTATATTAATTTATGCATGGTAATATAATTTAGTATAATATTACTAGTAGAATGCACTATAACAATAATGTTTTTTAATCTACTATAAAAAATTGCTGAGAAAAAAAATTTCCACTATAACAATAATGTTTTTTAATGTACTATAATATTACTAGTTAGGGTTTTTTAATTTTATATCAATGTGACAAAAAAATTGCAGATGGCTCCTCCTAAGATTGAACCAAACAGTGGATCCTCAGACTCTACATCAAGTGGTGTGTGTGAGGTTTGCGAATGCGGTAAACATAAGGTACATGATGGTATAGTTTGCAGTTATTTGGCGAAGAAAGTGATTCTCATAATGGACTCCGACTCGAAGGACGACTCGCGATCGCCGCAACCAGATAGGGTAAGTGTTGGCAGACGGAAGAATGATGAGACAACCGGTGGTAGAGGGAAACATGCCGAGGCTAGCGGTGGAAAAGGGAAGCATGTAGAGCAATGCGGCAGCAAGAGGAGGAAGGAGGCAAGATCCTCTTTTTATGCAAATTTTATATTTTTATCATCCAATTCAATCATTGATAAGTTGTTCTCACTATCGCCGCCGCGTGTATTTTCTTGTTCAGGAACATGGAGAGCAGTTCAGACTGCCTGATGATGCCGAGTTGGTTGAGAATTGGCAAGTTGAGGCTTTTAATCTGTTTAACCAGAAATAGGTTGGGTTTGTGCCGATGTTGGGGGAAAATATCTCATCTTCGGGGTTATTGCCAGAACAGCATGAAGACAGCCAACCAGTTCGAAGATTGTCCGAAGGCCATCTTCGAAGGTGCTTGAAGCCTGGTTCGAAGCCCGAAGGCAGGCATTGGTTCGAAGTATGTCTTCGAACCAAAGCCCTTCAGGATCTTTTCTGCCAGCTAAGATGGAAGACTTATCTTCTATCCTATTAGATTAGTCTTTTACCATTTTAGCCCTATTAAGGAAACCGAATAGTTTCCTTAATGTCGGTTGTAATAGAGGGGTAAATAGGTCTTTTCCTTAATGTTTAGGCCTATAAATACCCCCCATTTCACCCTGTAATAGGGACCGATTACAAGTGATTCAATACACACTTTCGAACTATTCTAAGCTATTATCCTTTCGGAGGCTTAGAACAGTTTGCTTCGCAAACACTTCGTTTGTTAGTTTCTTTTATACAGAAACCTGTTAGCGTAATCTTTTACGCCAACAGTTGGCGCCGTCCGTGGGGAACATAGTCCAAAAAACTTCGTTCTCTACCAACCTCTTGC
Organism: Zizania palustris; assembly: GCA_019279435.1. Taxonomy (NCBI): domain Eukaryota; kingdom Viridiplantae; phylum Streptophyta; class Magnoliopsida; order Poales; family Poaceae; genus Zizania; species Zizania palustris. The sequence continues at coordinate 37,516,674 of JAAALK010000285.1, read as the reverse complement.
ATCATGCCTCCTAAGCGGAGCGCACCTCGCAATCCCACTCGGAGGTCCTCTCGGATCTCCGGAGAGATACCCTTCGACACAGTCGAAGTCGGAGGGTCTTCGACTATCCCTCCACCTCAAACTCCGCAAGGGGCTTCTATCCCTCGAGGATACGAAACCTCTCCACCAACCCCTTCTACACTCCGACCGCCCGGAGCCACTCTGCCACCTTCCATTCCGATTCGAACTGATCATACCAGTTCTCAAGACCCGGAAGGTCTTTCCGGAGGAGATGAAGATAGCCTTGGAGACATGGCCACTCAAATGGCCAATCTTCAAGCCGAGGTAGCAAGGTGGCGACAAGAGGCTGCGAACAGGCTTCGTCCTCAAGCCACCCCAGCTATCCCCGAAGTGCATGAAGACGACGATCTTGATTATCCCGAAGCTCCGGAGAACGCCTCTTACGACAGTGAATCTCCGTTGCATCCCGAGCTTCAGAAGGTTCGCTTCGATCCGAAGTTCAAAGCTTCGAAGCTTTGCAAGTATACCGGAGACGAAGATCCCAGTGAGTTTGCGCGTTCTTATGCCCTAGCAATTGAGGCTAGTGGCGGAGACAGAGAAACTATGGCAAAGTGCTTCCCGTTGGCTCTTCAAGGAGTGGCGTTGAGATGGTTCTGGTCTTTAAAGCCAGGATCAATCGCTTCGTGGTCACAGTTGAAGAGGAAGTTTATAAGTAACTTTCAGGGCACCTTCGTGCCCTCCATGTCGACAGGAAGCCTTTTCCAAGTGAAACAGCTCCCCGGAGAAACATTGAGGCAGTACTTCAAGCGCTTCGCTCACACGAAGTCGCAAATTCGGGGGCTGTCCACATCCTCAGTGGTTGATGCGGCTCGGGAAGGCGTCAGTCATAAAGGCCTTCTGGATAAATTGCATCGGAAGAGCATCACCACAGTATCACAGTTGATGTCGTACTTCGAGGAGTACTCGAAGTCGGAAGAAGGTTGGCTTCGGAGGACTACTGCTACTTCGACAGTGTTGACAGAAGTTAAAGCAGAGGTGAAGACTTCGGCTCAGCCGCAAGAACCAGTCTCCGAAATGCAACATGATAGAAGAAGAGGGCAAAAGCACCCTCGTTCTGAGGTCTTAAACATTGCACCCCCACAGAAGTTTGCACCAAGAGCTCCACAGTCTGCGGGGAACAAGTCCAGCGGCTGGAGGCCGCCAGGGAAAACGGCTGGCAAGGGCCAGACCCTTTTTTGCTGTATTCATGGAGAGAATCGAAGCCATGCAACTGACACCTGCAAGGCTATTCTTACCCTTCGGGGAGAATACTTGGAGAGAACTTCGGGTCGAGGTAGTACCGACCGAAGTCCAGCAGCAGCAGTGCGCTCGGAGCCGGTCCAGGCTGTGGCGCGGATAGAAAATTTTGATGCTGCAAGGCATCCTCCGGTGGCCAATGTTATGCCACCTCCGAAGCAAGAAGAAGGGCAAGATAGAGGGAAGAGAGTAGTTCTCCCTATCTCCGGAGGAGGTACTCTCGGAAGCATGTCCAAGAGACAGCGAAGAGAGTACGTTCGAGAAGTAGGCCACATTGGGACTTCGTCATCTGCAGCTGCAATGCCGGAGTGGTCTCATGTTCCAATATCTTTCTCTGCGGAGGATGCAGCTGGTATCAAGTTCCCGCATGCAGATCCATTGGTTATTACTGCTGATATTGCAGGAACAGAAGTCCGAAGGGTGCTAATTGACGGAGGTAGCTCGGCAGATATCATATTTGTGCAAGCCTTCGATCAGTTATGCATTTCCCGGAAGCATCTCCTCCCAGCGGCTCGTCCTCTGCAAGGCTTCGCAGGACCTCCGCTAGATGCACTTGGCCAGATAGGCCTGGAAGTAACCTTCGGAGAAGGTTTACTAGCCCGAACTGAGGAAGTTATCTTTGATGTGGTAGATGCCCCGTATGCTTATAATGTTATCTTTGGGCGAGGCATGTTGAATCAGTTCGGAGCTGTGGCGCATCACAACTACTTGTGCATGAAGATGCCCACACAGTCAGGAGTTTTGACAATCTTCGGAGATCAAGCCATAGCTCGGAGGGCAGAATATGGTCATGGCCCTCCTCTTGATCCGAGGCAAGTAAACAATGTCCAAGATAATGGAGAAATTTTTTCAGCCTCCTCCGAAGCTTCGAAGAAGTCATTTCCAAGACCAAGTCCCGAAGGAGAGATTGCAACGAAGGTCATTGTCAAAGATGGTAAAGAATACACTTTTCAATTTGGTAAAGATTTACCTCCCGAAGTTGCAACTTCCTTGGAAAAGGTCGTAGAAGAAAATTTGGATGTCTTCGCTTGGTCTGACGAAGATATCACCGGAGTCGATCGGGATATTATTGAGCACAGCTTGCTTGTAAACCCGAAGGCCCGGCCTGTTCGACAAGGGCTCCGGAAGATGTCCGCAGAGAGAGCTGCTCTAGCTAAGGACGAAGTTGAGAAACTGTTGAAGGCTGGGATTATCAGAGAAGTGGCCCATACAGAGTGGTTAGCCAACCCAGTCTTCGTCAGGAAGAAGTCCTCCGGAAAGTGGCGCATGTGCATTGATTTCACATCTTTGAATAAAGCGTGCCCACGTGACCCCTACCCCATGCCCCGAATTGATCAACTAGTTGACTCCACTGCAGGTTCGGAGTTACTAAGCTTCCTCGACGCGTATTCCGGTTATCATCAAATATGGTTGAAGCGCGAAGATGAAATCAAGACGAGCTTTGTAACTCCTTCGGGAGTCTTCTGCTATGTAAGAATGCCCTTCGGCCTAAGAAATGCCGGGGCTACTTTTTCAAGATTAGTTGCTAAGGCTCTAGGTCATCAACTAGGTCGCAATGTGGAGGCCTATATGGATGATATTGTAATAAAGAGTGCTTTAAAGCACCAACATAGCCTAGACTTAGCAGAAACATTCAATAGCCTTCGGGCATGTGGGATCCGCCTTAACCCCGAGAAATGTATATTCGGAGCTAAGGCTGGAAAGTTGTTAGGGTACTTAGTTTCAAGCAGGGGAATTGAAGCTAGCCCTACTCAAATAACTGCGCTGCAGAAGATGGCTCCTCCCGAGAATGTAAAGCAAGTGCAAAAACTGACCGGACGTCTAGCCGCACTTAGCAGGTTTTTATCAAGGTCTGCGGAGAGGAGCTTGCCAATCTTTAAAGCTTTGAAAGGGTCCGAAGATTTTGCATGGACACCGGAGTGTCAGAAAAGCTTCGAAGATATTAAAGATTATCTCAGCAATCTTGCTACACTTACGGTGCCCATTGCGGACGAAACCCTACTTTTGTATCTTGCAGCCACAGGCTCAGCAGTCAGCGCAGTCCTTGTCAGAGAAGCTGATATCAATGGGAAGTTGGTCCAAAATCCTGTCTATTTTGTATCCGAAGCATTGTCAGGAGCGAAGACAAGATACTCTGAACTTGAGAAGTTCGTTTATGCTCTGATAATGGCTTCGAGGAAGCTAAGACATTATTTTTTAGCTCACAATGTAATTGTACCAACTTCGTATCCTTTAGGAGATATGCTCCGAAGCAAAGATTCCACTGGAAGAATTGGAAAGTGGGCAGTAGAACTAGCACCCTTCGGCATATCTTTCCTAGCAAGGACAGCTATCAAGTCTCAAGTCCTAGCAGACTTCGTAGCAGAGTGGACTCCACCTACGAAGTTGACTCCGGAGAAATCAGATGACGGAGTCTGGACTATTTACTCCGATGGGGCTTTCCAAGCATCCGGAGCAGGCGTTGGGGCAGTATTAATTTCACCATCAGGACAAAGAGCAATGTACTCCGCAAGACTCAACTTTAAGTCTACTAATAATATAGCGGAGTACGAGGGAATTTTATTGGGACTCCAGAAAGCACGTGCTCTAGGGGCTACAAGGATAATTATAAAGACAGATTCTCAGATAGTAGCAGGGCACATAGACAAAAGTTTTCAAGTCCGACATCCACAGCTTGCAAAATACTTGGAAGAAATTCGCAAGATCGAAGCACATTTCAAGGGTATTTCCATTCGGAGTATACCAAGAGCTGAAAACGTGCAAGCGGACATTTTAGCGAAGGCTGCTGCCGGAGCTGTGGATGTGCCTGACGAAGCTTTCTATGAGGAGCTCAATATACCTTCGGTGCCACAAGTTGCTTCTGCAGAGATTCTTTGCATTCCTAGTGCAGATTGGAAAGATTCAATCATAGAACTCTTGCAAGGAGGAACGAATTTGCCCGAAGAGCCCCAATTGTCAAGGTTAAAGCTCAGAGCAAGAAACTATCAGTTAATCAACGGTATATTATACAAGGCCGGAGTATGTTCCCCTCTACTCCGATGTATATCTCAAGCCGAAGGCCAAGAAATTCTTCGAGAAATTCACGAAGGCCTTTGTGGAAGTCATTTAGCCCCTAGAGCTCTGGCAGGAAAAACACTTCGCCAGGGGCTTTATTGGCCCACAATAACAGCTGATGCGGAGAGCTTAGTCCGCACTTGCCAAGGATGCCAGTGGATGGGTCGACGAAGTCATCGCCCACCAACAGCTCTTCAAGTCATTGCTCCAGTATGGCCTATGGCCAGATGGGGTATGGATCTAATTGGTCCCTTTCCGTTAGCAAAGGGAAATCTAAAGTTCGCAGTGGTAGCCATTGAATATTTTTCTAAGTGGGTAGAAGCAGAGCCCTTAACAGCTATCACTTCGAATAATGTACAGAAATTCTTCTGGAAAAACATTATTTGTCGGTTCGGAGTGCCTAGATATCTCACAGTTGATAATGGAACACACTTTGACGCAGAACCCTTCAAGAAGTTTTGCGAAGACCTAGGCATTCAACTATGTTTTGCTGCAGTGAGACATCCTCAGTCAAATGGAGCAGTTGAGCGAGCCAATGGAAATATCTTGTCAGGGCTAAATCGAAGAATAGTAGGACTATCAAAAGGACTGTGGACCGAAGAGCTTCCGAAGATTCTGTGGTCCATTCGGACTACGCAAACAAGGTCCACAGGGTTTACTCCGTTCAGACTGCTATTCGGAGATGAAGCCATGACTCCAACGGAGCTCAAAGGGGGATCATTTCGCAGCACCGAACCAGACATCGAAGAAGAAAGACAAGCTTCGTTAGATTTGTCAGAAGAAACAAGGCTTCGAGCTGTAGCCAATTTATCAAAGTATCATCAGCAGACGAAGACTTGGTATGACCCAAAGGTTAAGCTCAGCGAGTTAAGGCCGGGTCATCTTGTTCTACGAAGCATTATAGCACCAGGGAAGCTAGGCAATAAATGGGAAGGTCCATATCTAATCGTCCGCTCGGGGCGCCCTGGTTCATTTAAATTAGCTAATTTAGAAGGTGAAGAGTTAGCACACACTTGGCATGCGGAGCACCTAAAGCGATACTTCGCATAAGGGCTCCTTGTAATTCGCTTGTAATCACCTCTAAATTAATAAAGCATACACCCTGTGGTTTAACCTTCCCCTTGACACTCCTAGTCTCCCGAGCGGACGCGCTGGGACGGAAGTCGATCGAGAGGGAAGTGTTATCAAGCTGGGAGGTATTTCCGGACTTCGTACCCATAAAGTCGAAGCCTCCGGCGTGGTGGCTGAAATCCATCCGGAGCCCAAGCTAATACCTTGTAGGCATCCGTAAAAGAGCCAATACCACATTCTACGGAGTCCAAGCTTCGGCTGGTAGACTTCCGTAAAAAGAGCCGAAGGTGGCCAAAATCTGCGGAGTCCAAGCTGCAGCTTGTCAGACTTCCGTAAAAAGAGCCGAAGGTGGCCAAATTCTGCGAAGTCCAAGCTCCGGCTGGTAGACTTCTGCAAAAAAGAGCCCAAGTGGCCAAATTCTGCGAAGTCCAAGCTCCGGCTGGTAGACTTCTGCAAAAAAGAGCCCAAGTGGCCAAATTCTGCGAAGTCCAAGCTCCGGCTGGTAGACTTCTGCAAAAAATAGCCGAAGGTGGCTACAATTTCTGCGAAATCCAAGCTCCGGCTGGTAGATTTCTGCAAAAAACAGCCGAAGGTGGCTAAAGCAAAACAGCATTTAAGCCATGAGCTTCGAATGTCTGTTCTTATAAGTCCAAAGTGACAAATTTTTTAAGACACTAAAGTGTCATCGAAGTTATCTTAATTGATTTCTTTCGTAAGCAAACAAAGGTACCAAGTTACCATTCTTCTGACTATAAAGGTCGAAGACATTTCATAAGATTTCAAAAGATCTTTAAAAATGATAGAGGGGCTCCGAACCCCCAAGGAAAAATTGTACTCCGAAGTTTTTTCTTTGCGCATAACCATCTTTGAATACAGTTCGAAGTTGCTTATACCCAAAGAGGGGCTAGTAAATATGGAGACAATTTTAAATCGGCATTCATTATTGAAACAAATGTGTTTACAGATTACATTATGAAAAATTGGTATCTATACCAAGAAGGAATCGGAGACCTCTTCGGTCCCGAGAGCTAGGGGTGGAACGACTAGTTCCAACATCGGAAGTTCTAAGAACTTTACGTTTAACTCTCTTCCTCCCCTTCGAAGCTCTAAAATCCTTCTGCTCTTGTTGAAGCTCGGCCCATGTTCGAAGCCGCTCGGGACTTCTCTCCCAGCTTCTAAGATCTTCAGATCTTTTATTTTGGGCTTCACCTTCGTCTTCGGACCAATTAGTGTCTTCAGAAGACGAGGTGTTTGCGTCGCTCTCTTTATTTTCCTCTTTAATATAAGACAATATGTCTTTGATTACTTCGGGCGCAATAACGTCGGAGTCATCTCGAGGGATAAAGAATCGAGGACGTTTATAACTCTTTAGAAGTTCGAAGGTGTTCCACAGTGAGCGAAGTTCGCTGTTAAGCTCTAACACTTCGATATCTTCCATAAGAGGCAAAGCCTAAAAATATGACAAACAAGATTTTCATTGATAAATATTTACAAGCATCAGCTTTACATAATCAAAAAATCCTAAATAATCCTAAACCTGCGGGTTCGGAGGAGGTTGACTGCTCGAAGCTTGGCTCCGAACTTGCTTTTGGCGTTGGCCTTCATCAATCCAAGCCTTGATCGCAGATCGACCTTCGGCTCTCCATGAAGTTTGGAAGGCTCGCCAAGCAGCAGCTACACCTTCGGAAGGTTTTAGAAGTCGGTCGTCGTCGAAGATGATAGAGCCCTCTGCGCTCGGAGTGATTGTTCGGCCCAAATCCTCGTAGTAGCGAAGTATTCCAAGGGCAGACACTTGTCCGGAGAGTTCTCCATAACGTATGCCTGCCGTTTTCATTTGCTTCGCTGCTCCTTGGATCCTCTTTAGCCGGCGCAGCAGAGTTACATTGTCATCCGAAGGTAGTGATCCAGTAGTACCGAAGTACTCCAAGACACCTAACATTTGTTCGATGACCTCCGAAGCCACCTTCTCGGACTTAACCTTTTCTTCAATAAGCACATCCTTAGCCGAAGTTGTTTCAGCCAAAACTCCGGAGATTCTAGCGTTCTCCGTAGTCAAAACATTCTTTTGAGTCCGGAGTTGGCCAGTTTCTTCTTGTAGCCTTACAAGTGCGGAGCCCTTCGCAGCATCCTCCGTCCGCAGTCTTTCAATCTCCGCTCGAAGCACAATTCTTTCTGCTTCGAGCTCTTTCTTTGCAGCCTCCAAGCTTTGCCTAGCCCTTCGCTCTGCTAAGATTACATTGTCCATTTGAGCTACTCGACCTTCAGAGAAGTTAAAATTCCTTTGAAGAGTTTCGTTCTCTTCCCGAAGTTGAGCAATTTCGTTTTCGTTTGATAAAGCCGCAGCGCGGGCTAAGACTGCTTGCTAAGAAAAAAGAAAAAATGAAATAAGAAATTATTCATATGTAATTTGCTATTTGGTTCGAAGATGCTTTATACCTGATAAGCTGCTCTTTCCACAGCAAGGTTAAGCTCCGAACCCTTCACTCTGCTTAAGCGGGCTACCAGTTCAGTTTCCCCGACTTGGCGACTGGCTTCACCCAAAGGTTTAACCAAAGTCCCGAGCCCGGTTTTCTCCTCCAAAAAAGGAGTTATGAGAGGAAGCAGTTTTGAAGCTTTCTGGTCAGCCCTGCTTAGCGAAGGTCCGGAGGGCTCTTCCGAGGCCCTTGGAACTTCTGAAGATGGCCTCCCCTCAGTCGATTCACTTTCATCTGTTGACTCAGATGAAGTCGATCCTTGAGCAGGGAGAGGCTCGATGTGTCTTTTTCCTCTTCCAGGCCCCGGTAGAGCAACTCCCGGTTGCGGCCCTGAAGTTGTCGAAGGTCTTTGAATTGTATCTTCGAGGGATACTTCGACAACAGGAGGCTCTGCGAAAACATAAATATTATACATTGTATAATTTTGCAAAAAAATCGATAAAAATTACGCAGAATTTACCTTCGACATTCTCTGGAATATCGAGTACAGGACTGATCGGAGGATCAAAAGTGTAGTCCTCATCCGAATCAGCTGTTAAATCTTGGACTACAGGAGCATCGTCCTGAAGAGTCCTCGTTACTTCTTCGAGAATCGAAGCCATAGTGACTTCGACTCCACCTTCATCCGCAGGAACTCTGGCCTGAGTTGTGTCTTCCTGAACTACCGAAGTCATTGGTTGATCGGCATTATCTCCAGACTCCGGTATAGTCACAGGCACTTCGGCCTCATTTACACCCATAGGGGCTTCGAATTGTTCTTCTTGGGTATCCGGAGCTCTTACTTCTTCGATGTTAGCTTGAGGCTCCGGAATACCTGCAGTATCTTCAATGAGAATACTTCGTTGAGTTGCATCTTCATCAATTAATTTTACTAGTAAAATACCTTCATCCTCTTTAGAACCAGAAAGTGAGGTTCTTGAGCTTGAAGGAGCAGGATCCGAAGGTGCGAGATTTTTTGGCTTCCGAGCCACCTTCTTCACCGGAGTCTTTGCTGAACCTGAAGCCCCGGCTTCGGCTACTCTTTTCTTGGGGCCTTTCTCCTGAGGCACCCAGTCTGTCAGAGGGGGTGGAGTCAACTCCAACATTCCCCATACTCTGTTAAAACGCTCCCAACTTCCGACTAATTTGATTCGCCATTCTTTTTCTGACGGAGTTGGAGCACCCAAAATCTTCTCCGAAGCCCTTACAATTTGCTCTGAAGTAATAGGGGCTGAAGAAGCTAAAAAAATAATTCAAGTTAATCTTTCTTCGAAGTAAATATGTACTATGCATGTTGGTTTCGAAGTTACCTGCAGGGCTTGAAGTATAGTTTATCTTCCGAAGACCGCCTTCCGAGTCATCTTCGAAGGCGATAGGCCAGTTGGCCATCAGCGGAGGAATTTGAAGTCCGATGAACTCTTCGGCTAAGTCCCGCATGCTCAACCTTTTGCTGATTTTCTGAAGCAAGTTGAGGCGAGCTTCGAGTTGGCCTTCGTCGGGTTGCACTAAGGCTTCTTTCCGGAATTGGATTTCCTTGAGGGGACCGGCCAGAGGACTACCCACTCCAACTTCGGCATAAAACCACCTCAGAACCCAATCGGTGTACCATCTAGCATTGATGGCCTTGGCGGGGAATTGCAGGGCATATTCATCACGAAGCCTAAAATTGATGCTTCCGAAGGAAACTACCACTTTCTCACCTCCGGAGCCTACGAAGGTCTTTGGCTGACAAGTCGCTCTATGCAACGCAGCAAAGATTTCAGCCCTCCCCTCACAACCTTCGGCTCTTAGTGCCCATTCGAAGATAGCTAGCCTGGCTACAGCATTCGGAGACAGCTGGGGAGGGTTACGTGAAACAAGTCAAGTACTTCGGCTAAAAAATCCACAGCCGGAAGGCCCAAGCCCGCTTCAAAAAAAGCTTCGAACACTACAACTTCTCCGGGTCTCGGTGATGGAATTGATTCTTTGCCCGGCTTCCGAATCATAACCCTATTACTAATATTTCCCCCCGCTGTGATTGCCAAAGACTCTTTCTTGCAGGTAGACCGCCCCAACTCAAAAGATTGATCCAAGTACTTGGTTGAGGGTGGGCACAGACCTTGGACATCGGGGATTTGGGGATTTTTTCCCTTTGCCGCCATGGAAGTTGTCGCCTGCATCGGAGGCATCGCCGCCACTGTTGCCGCTGCCGCCGCCGCAGCCGCTTGTTGACGAGCCAAGGTCGAAGGAGGTGCAGAGCCTTTGGTCTTCGCCATCACAATTACTGGATCGATCTGAGAGAGTGGAGATTAGGGCTTAAGAACTCAAAAGCTAGGGCTCAAGAACTCAAAGGGCTAAAAAGCTTTTGACTGAGAAGAAGCAGTGAAAAGGTAATCGGTAAAGTTTTGAGGTTCTTTATTTATAGCCTAAACTTTCCGTTTGTTACCGTTTGGGCTCTGCCCTTTCGCATTCCCGCCTGTTATTTTCCTCCGAAAATAACGCCTCGTATAACTCCGTTAGAAACAGAAACTAACGGCTATATTTTCTAAGTCCAAAAAGACTTTCGAACTTCCTGAGTCAGTTCTAAGATAGTTCGAAAAGTAATTACCTTATGACTGATTCGAAGTTTATGTCTTCATGTATTTCGAAGATAAAACAAAAATCAATAACCCCTATGATTGGTTATCTTTTCTTTCCGTATACTGCTCTCCTAACGTTACAGGTCGAACGGAGAAGCGTATTCGAGGGGCTACTGTTGGGGAAAATATCTC